>CM021107.1:154276861-154790397 GCA_007115665.2 Sequoiadendron giganteum | reverse complement strand
TGAGATTTTGGGGTCATAGCTGCTCATAAATATATATAAATAGATATAATAGTTTAAATATGAACTGTCGTCAATCTTGTACTATATCAGACCATGTGAAGAAATGCACATGAAAAAAAATGAAAATAAAAAATTGGGTCAACATGGAGGGGAGGCCTAAATGCCCCTATCACTTTGCATCATCCCCAATTGTTGAAAGTCAATACATGACAAAGAGAAGAATGATGTGACAAATAGAGGAAGTTTTATGACATAAAAAACCTCCTATATACAAGCACCTATGAGGATGGCAAGGGTCATCCAAGAGCACATAAAACAAGCATGGGGAACACAACACACACAAATAATCTAATATACAAATAAAGAATAGACACCCCCTAGTCCTCATCAACAAAGAGGTCATTATTCTCATAATCTAGATCACTATAAGGGGAGGGAAGATGAGCCTAAAAGGGCATACTATCAAGGGGGATACCCTTTGACCCTCCCACAAAAAGAGCCAAGGAAGAAGGCCCCTCAAGGTCTTCTCGAATTAGTTCTTGTGAGGTGAATGTAAACAATTTCGTAAAGATCGTTGATAAGGCCAGGACCTCGTCCATAGAGTTGAACATGCACTTTACAGGACTACCATGCATCAACTTAGCGGGCGATGAAGGCGGCACCCGAGATCCACTACTAGCCTCATCAAATGATTCTAGAGCAGTGATGAACTCTACGGACATTAGGGCTTCATCCATAACTAGGACAACACAAGCCAATGTAGAACCACCCTCTGAAGAAGGAAAACCCTTCTTCTGACCCCCTATTGCAAGTGGGGTCGTCCTCCATCTTTCTTCATCGGAGTATGCGAGATCCCCATAGATGCAGTAGAGGGTGCAGAGGAAGAGGAGAAAATTGTGGTGGACACCACCGAGGTATTCGATATGTCCATGGGTTTTGAAAAGGTGAGAATTTCTAGAAGGGACATCAAAAGGGGAGGCTCAATCGAAGGAGAAATGAATACCTACACCCTCTTTGGGTGAGGACCATTCACACTCATAGGGGCAGCTAGAAGCAAGACTGAGGCTGAGGGATTTGAAGAAAGAAGAGCAGAAGAGGAGGATACAACAAAATATACCATTTAGTGGGAGTTGTTTTCCCCTCTTCCTTCTTTTGCAATGTAGTTTTCTCAGTGAGCAAAGCCTTCCTCCGATGCTTTCACTCACATGCAAGTTGGTTTCTATGACTCTGAGAGCTAGAGGCCACAACCTAAAAAGGGACATAGGATGCTTGTTCAACCATTGAAGTATCCATCACATCCATTTTGACAGAGGGAGGGACTCCTAGATGGGAATAGGAGGAAGAGATGGAGAGGATGATCCAACAATAGCGGGGGGAGTAGGCTTGAGTGCCTCAATGGTGGGCCTCTTTCAATTCACTACCTTATAGGTAGGAGTAGTAGGAGGTTGTGGAGGTCAAGATATAGAGGATGCTCTATGGGGACCCTTCCCCTTACCATACAAAATGGGTCGAGGCACTGTGGGTAAGATAGGAATTTCAAATGCTAGACGCTTGGGTTTTTGCCAAGCGGGCACCATTAGACTCCCCAACAAGCGCATAGGAGCGGAAGTCGATGGTGTTGTAGCAGTGCAAGAGGAAACAATAGGTGAGACAATGGGATAAGAAAAGGAAGATCCCTGCTTTTTTGAGCTTCCAAGGCAACCTCACACTCCACCTTTATGCAAACTATATGTGAAATGGAATAGGGAGAAATAGGGTATCTCACTTTTGGCATTATTACCCCTCTCTTGTATTTCACATAATCTCAATACAATAGGTCCATCCTAGGAGGGAGTGGATCAATAGGGGCAGGCCAAAAGTGATCCAGTGAGTAGCCCCCATGCGCAATTGTCGGTCTGTAATCGGTGTCATGGAATGCATGCACAAAACCCTCATGGGAAAACTTCAATCATTTATGAATTACCGAGGGAACTCCATTCATGGAAACTATAACATAGAATTAAAATCTGGCTTAGGATATCTGCAAACTAGAATAAAAAATGTCAATCTTAATCTAACCAATATTAATCTAAATCAAATAACAAAGAATGAGGAAATAAACATAATAAAACTAAACAAATTAATGGAAAGCTCTCAACGAATATGCATTCACTCCTTCGAATTATATTGATTGCTCTTCTCCATTTTTCCTTTTTAGTATTTTTGCCCTCAGATTTCTTAGTATTGATGCAAGCATAACTTTGTTGAGTGTCTAAGAAAAATATCGAAGATAAGTTTCTTCTCAAAAGTGTATGATTTCGGGAGGAGGAATAATGATAATGACAAGCCATTTTATAAATTTTGGGTTTTTGAACGATTGGCTCAGATTGAAAGAGAGATTGACGGACGAGATTGATGAATGCCATGCGATGTGAGTTCTGTCTCAGGTAGAACGTGAGTTAGAACATGAGTCAGAAAAGACTGCAGGATAAAGATTAATTTAGAACGTGAGTTAGAACACGAGTTCAAGATCTTAATCTTCAGTTTAGAGCCTTCAAAAATAGAAAGAACAAGACTTTGAATGTCAAAGACAAGTTAGAAGTTGAATAATAATGCATTCGAATGCAAACATGAGTTAATTAATTAAAAAAAGATATTTAATTAATAAACATATCATGCATATGAGTTGGAACTAGTTAACTGACTAATTGTGACAGAGTCCTCTTGCAGAGACAATCAGATGTTGAATCCGGAGATAACAGGAGAACTAAAAATAGATCTTGAGTCAGAAGGTGAGTGAATGATTTAGATAAGTGATTCATAGAAGAATGTGAAATAAATAATTAATAAAAGAATTAAATGTTAATTTAATTCAACATTCAAAAGTGAGAAAATTAATTAAATAAATAAAGATAATTTATTTAATTTGACTTTTATAAAGGTGAAATTGAATAAATTAAATAATAAATATTTAATTATAGATAAAAAGATTAAATTGGGTAACTAAATAATAAATATTTAATTATGGATAAAGGGGGTTTAATTAAATAATAAATATCTAATTATGAAAGAAGAATTAATTAGTTAGTGACATAATTAAATAAATGTAATTTATTTAATTAATCAATAGTTGAACAAATGAATTAATGAACTAGTGAATTAATTAAAAGGGGTATTTAATTAATAGAGGAAATATGTATTAGAAAGGGTAATTAAATAATTAACATTATTTAATCATGACAATGGATATTAGAAAATTATATCGAAAGTGGTGCTCGCAGGGCTAGACCAATTTTTACCTAGCATGTAGGGTCAATGAGAACACCAGTTATAATATTCCCATTTATACATGTGGGGATATAAAAAGGGGATGGTTCTCTATTAGAGTTCATCGGTAAATCCTGTGAGGTAAATGTTATATGAGGAGATCAGCTCACAGGTTGCGCAAATGGGATGGGTAAATGTAAGAAGGAATCCATCTTTATGTAAACTTGACAGGACTTTCATAGAAGCCTCCAAGGTTTTAGACAGTGACCCACTCAAGGTTTCACTTTGTGATGCTTATGAAACCTCCCAACTATGCCACTAGGGTTTGTAGGTTGGGTTGCAAGGATAAGCACTCTGCAACACTCGCACCCACAACACTCCTAGAATATGAGGGTAGGGTCTTTTAGCATTACCAAACAGAACCAGGATGGTTCATGTCAGGTTCACCAAAATGTAGAGGAGGTGGACCAACCACTTAGTGGCTCCAAGTCACAAAGAGACGAGATTTAAAGGCTACCCTAATCTACCTCGACCACACAGGTGTTTAGGGTATTGGAGGATAAAGAATGAAGATCACTTACAATGCTTTTGACACTCTACTAGCTCGAGAGTTAGATTTGGACTCAGTGAGAAGGTTTCTGGAACTCAGACTATACCCCAGACAACTCTCTGCGAGAGGACAACAACACATAATAGGGACAACAGTGCAATGCAATGGTGTCTCATAGGTGTGTTGGTCTGTATGGATAGAAAATGAAAAGACATAAACATAATAGCAGAAAACCTACTAAACAACTTAGCTAAAGTTTACTTGTGATTAAAAAAGAAAGTATTAACAAAGAGAATAAGGTAACATAAGGAATATTTTAAAAGAGAGGAGAACAAAGGTGGTGAGAAATGAACTTATGAAGGGTAAATTTCACCAGCAAGCTCCACACGAACAAGTACCTACACACAAAAAAGCAGGGAAAAATGTTGGGGCTGTTTGGGGGCTTGCCGCAGTCAAACCCTCGTTTTGGTATTCCCACCTTCACGGATAGCCAAAGAGATAGAGAAATAAAAAGGTGATAAAGAAATTATGCTAGAAGGAAAGAATACTAGACACTACAAGAAACACTATGCTACTTTAATCCAACAACAATAGAATAGAAAGCAAATGATACCACCCTCGACCAAAGGAACTCAAGGCCAATCAAAGAGGAATGGAAGTCTACAACTGTGACAAAGTCGATATGGCCGCAATGACGCCGAAGGAGGTCTCACAAGACACCAAGTTGCAACTTCTATGGTAGATGTGAAGAACACTATGATATTGGAATAGTCAATAGTGTAGCAAGTAGCTCAAGAGTTGTGTAGAAGCACGAGAAAATGTCTGAAATGTGAAGAGTGTGAAGAAGCATGAATGAGAATAGAGAATAGGCATTTCTAAATGAGTTGTGGAGGGAGAGAGTCGTTCAAAGGTAGGTTGAAGGGCACATATACGTTACACTTCAACCCCAATGGAAAACGTAATGCCTTTGTGTACTCTAGATGCAGGAATCTTGTTAGGATGGTAGCGCATCGTGAAGACGTTTACGTGCTCCATGCATGTCCCCGACATAATTTCCCTACTGACACTAGAAACAAGCACGAAGTGGATGGAGTATGGATGAATGATGTGGAATTGCATTGTCAGGTTTTATTTTTCTAAGGTGAAGGGTGTAAAAGGGGAACTTGCAAGGGGGGTACAAATTCACACCTATACACCTAGCTCAAGGAAATTATTTCTCGAATTCTCTCAAGCACAAAAGACTTAATGGACTCTCTACCACATCAATTGCCATCTTGCAAGAGGAATGCAATAGAAGGAAAATAAAAATAGAGGAGAAGAGATAGGAAACAAAGAAGAATCTAAAGAAAATTCATGAGGCCAAGAAAAATAATGAGGAAAAAGACTTGGATGTGTGGAATGGGAAGTTGAACCAGATTTTAGATGAGTGAAAATGCTCTTAGGAGCCTCCATGATATGAAGGTCACCTAGGTTGTTTTTTTTTGGTTTGTCAATTGTTTCAATGCTTTGTTGTTTACTCCTCACATTGTTGTGTTGGTGCAACATTATTATTATATTGTTGAATCTCTGTTTTAAGTAGTTCTTGTAAAATTTTGGGTGCTAGACCCTTTTCCCTCATATTTTTAAAAACACATTGTTGAATCTTTTGGTTTGAATTAGATTGCAATTATTACAATTTTTGTAATGATTGAAGGATGTCAACTTGAGGCAGTCATGATGAGGTTGTAAGGTTTTGATAACATTTATTCCTTTAAATAAATCTAAACTATATGCATTATTTGTCACCATGATAAGTATTCTAGTTGTGTATTTGTAATTGATGCTTCATCTATCAAATTAATTGGACATAATATATATTAACTAGGAAATACAAGTTTAATTATTATTCAAGATCATTGTTAGCTTTATAGAAACCATGTGGATCAAGATTATTAGTCGTAATGAGTGTCAAAATCCAATTTAATTGTGAAGTAGAATCAAGACTTATTTTGTTTTTCATATGATAAGTTTTAGGGATATATAAATACACAATTTTTTTGATCTAAATAACGATCTTTGAAAATATAATAAACTTTAAAAACAAATTCAATAACTTTGAATACTAATACCAACTCTCGAATAAATTTAATAATTTATATATAAATATTCTAAATCAAAAAAAAATTATACTATTTAAAAAAAAAAATCATTCTCATTAATTTGAAGATCTTTTGAATTATCATATTGATTAAGACTGAGAGAGAAAAATAATTATATGTTTATTTCATTGCTTCTAATAACTATCCTACAAATTTTTACACACCATAAACTTTCACTAACCTGACACTTTAATTCTAACAAGCATTTTCCTTGCACAAAATTTATTATTAATTAACTGATTTACTGTTATAATATACATAAACGAAAAATGATTTAACACATGCATCCCTTGTAGGCTTGCACAAAGGTCTTTATGCCAAATTGGTATCCTGCCATTCAGAAATTAGAATCCATGAACTATGCATTATCTAATAAGCACGTGCTTTTATTTCCTAAATGGCATTGCCTTTCCTCACAGTTACAATGTGTGAAGCACGGTGGGCATTGTGTACCCAATTTTTTAATTAAAACATTTCATATCATGATTCCAGCAAAACAAATTACTAACAGAACAGCCGATTTCCTGGAGTAATTTAAAGTTTAAAACGTCTAATGATAAGATCGACTTTTCTCCAACGTTAAAAACAATCATTTAAAATGCTGGCATTGAGATCGTCGACTTACCATCCTTTTCGGGAATGACTGTCAAAGTGAACTGCTTTTCCTTGTTATTAGAAATGTAAAGAACATCAAATAAAATAAAAAGAGGAAACGCTGAAAGATAAGATTCGTTGTTGCAAATCCTGGGTAATCATAAGAGACTTTTAAAATACAGATTATTGACTAATCAATCCATGTACAGCCTCCATTCATGCAGTGGAATTGCCATACAGAGAACATTTATCATTTCACAAACACTATTTAACTATGAAGAAGTTAGGTAACAGACATGGAGCTCTGACAGACTGAATTATTGAATGCTTTTGCCCTCACTTTGACCAGTCCACAAAGATCTAATTTGATTCAGATCTTGTTTTCTAATCAGTTTCGAAGATCTGGACCCACTGAGTAGATGCAATATCAGTTCGTACAGATTTTGCAATCCCCAGCTTGGTAACCCAACCAGTGTATCTCTCATGAGAATCGATGAACCCTAATCTTTAATCCTATTTAAAACCCATATCAGATCTTGCCAGGTTAAGTACCAAATCCATATCCTTTTCGCAGCGAATCTTATTTCCAGCCTGGTTTTAAAGCCCATCAACCCTAATGACTAATTATCCCTATACCATGACCTTCCACTCGAAGAACGAATTTGACTTGTCGAATTTCAGTTCCATCTCATCTCAACAAGAGAAAACTTACCAAAATGCTCTGGATTTCTACGCTCAGAGATCTTCAGGAGATGTCTTTGGGAGACCCAGTTCAAGTAACGCTAGGAAGCAGGCAGGCGTACTACCCACTAAACAGATTATTCACAAAATGACTGAAAGGCAGCGGCGGAAAGACATGAATTCTCTCTACTCAGAGCTCAGGTCAGTGCTTCCACAAGAAAGCATTCAGGTATGGGTTTCTTTCATCTCAGAGATTGAATGATTTTAGTTGGTGTGTTTTATTTTATCTGAATTGAATTTGAATCGATATTTTGCAGGGAAAGCGTTCAGTAACAGACCAACTGGCAGAAGCTGTTAATTATGTTCGTTATCTAGAGCAACAGATCGAAGATCTGAGAAAGGAAAGAGACAGGAACAGTACTCGAGCAGTTTGCTCTGAGGGCGTTGAAATTCTCAAGCCGCTGAAATTCTATGAATCGGATGAGGGTTTCCCATCTGTTAAAATAACGTCATTCGGTTCAACTTCATTTCAGATCTATATAAACTCGTTCCTGGAACAGATTGCTTTGTCCAATATTCTTCTGGTTTTGGAAGAAAGTAGGGTTGAAGTTGTGTATGCTGCTTCGTCTGTAATTAATGAAAAAGTCTTCCATACCATACAGGCCAAGGTATTTTCCCAAGAACGCCTTACAGACTACAGTATGTATGCTTATTGTTTCGTTCTCTTCCAAACTCTGATTGAATTTCATTTAAATTTCACAGGTAGCAGACCATAGAATTACTAATATCGAGCCACTATATGTTAAACTTCAGCATTTGATCGGGTAAGCTTAAGGCAGGATTTTACGCTGTTCAATCATAAATCTAGGATTACAAGCTTTGCATTCTGTACCATTAGCACTTTGAAATCTGTAGGGATAAAAAAGGTTCATGGGACGATTGAATTTTTTTTTATTTCAAAAATTTAGTTAGATTAAACCCATGTATCTCAATATTAAGGGGAATTTATATGTTTATGCTTTGCTTGTTTTCTTAATGAATAAGGGTCTGCTGAGTTTGAACTGTCCATAGAAAGAAAACAAGACAAATGTGGATACAGATAGGCATCATCACATACATGAACTAATACCTTCGCGAGGATGTTCTCATAGACATGTTATAACAACTTTAGGTCCTGAAGAGAAGGAATAACCACCTTAGGTGATATGGAGATCTCAGATTTGCTTAGCCAAAGCAATTCTTCTGATGTCTTTCTCTAACTCTATCTTGAACACCACCTTTAAATTGGTAGTTTCATAAATATCAGTTCTACTTTGTTACACTAGTAGTCAACTATTGCAAAATAAAATTGATTATAACAAATCAAGCATATACAAAATGGATTAATCATTAGATATAGGTTTAACACACTCCATTGAAGTATTCTCACACCCATTTTAGAAAAATAAATAATAGAAAAAATATTTTTCAATAGAAAAAATATGGCATATAGAAAACTCACCACAAGCATAAACCTCAATTTTCCAATAGTCATAAAATTTTGACATGGATAGAATATAGAACCATTTTATTGAAATAAAATTATATTGTTCACAATGGAAAGGATTTAACCTTGAAAATTGATTATTATTAATGCATATTGAATACCTATAAATACCACGAC
This sequence comes from Sequoiadendron giganteum, assembly GCA_007115665.2. Lineage (NCBI taxonomy): Eukaryota > Viridiplantae > Streptophyta > Pinopsida > Cupressales > Cupressaceae > Sequoiadendron > Sequoiadendron giganteum. The sequence continues at coordinate 154,781,525 of CM021107.1, read as the reverse complement.
ATAACAATTTGTCATGGGGTGATCCCACAAAGCTGGTTTACAATTTCTCGGAGATTCTGATTTTTGATGAAATCACATATTTTTAGAAAATATAATGATTTAAGCTTTAAAAAGTTCCATTTTAAGGATTCCAATTGAAGAGGGTTTGATCAAACCACCATAAATCAAACCCCCTTGGATAGAACCCTGCTAGTTTTAAACCATACCTACAACAAAGTCTCCTTTACACCTATCAAAATGTTGATAAAAAATCACTTTTGATTTACTTTTTGAGGGATCAAATTAATTCATTTTTTTTTTTCAAATGATCATGGTAGTCCTTAGAACTAGCTATCTAATGAATACAATTTTAATATGTTTTGGTTTTATTATGTATTTGCTTTTTTAGTTTTATTAAACATAGGTTTTTCACCGAAAATCAAGCTCTCTATTCTGCACATGTGAAAAAATAGCAGATTATTAAAAAAAAAATTAAAAATATGTTCGGGCTAGGTATTGATGTATTTGATCCATTAAAAAAAACAAATTTAATTTTGATACATACATAAAAATTTATGTTGTATATAGTCTACCTATGTCTGAATTGTAATTGGTCTGACTTCGAAACTTGATTAATTTTTTTTTTTTAATAAAACACTATGAAACTAAATGAAAGTGCTAGATATCATAGTTACAAATCTAAATTTGAAAAAATTAGAATTTTATCCTTCATACAAAAAAAGTTATGTTTTATACGGTGAGCGTCACTTCTTAAAAATGTTATTTTTTAGAAAAACTAGTTTTCAAAGGAGATGACAAAAGAAGTGCAATTTGATTCCAAATTTTTTGAAAAAAATATATTTAGAATCTATAGACAAAATTTCACAAATCACTAGTTTTCATCATCTTAAAATTCCTCATGGTTTAAGAACGATAGGAGCTTGAAAGTGAAGATTTAGTTTAAAAAATTAGTTTAGTGTCTAGTTTGCCCAAAAATTGTAAACCAGTATTGTGGGATCACCCCATGCAAAAAGTGTATAAATTAAACTCATAATTACCAAAAAAATATGTGGGAGTTAGCATAAACTAAAATTTTGGGTTAATTAGACATAGTGCAAGATTGATCTCACATGTTGGAGGATTGAGTTGTGAAACAAAAGTGCTATTATCAAGCTTACATGTTAATGAATGCTATTTTATAGACATAGGTACAATAGAAGGTTGATCATATCAAATGTATTATATGAGTGTAGGTATGAATAAGATAGGGTTAAATATATGAGAATTGTTATAAATTGAGAAAGTATATAATTGGGAAATATACCAAAATTTGTGAAAGAATATCATTGGTTAAATTTGATTATATTAATTTATTCCTTCAAAATGTGTCCAAAAATAAATATGAATTGGTGTGAAAATGCAAAATTTATCACTACATTTAGCTCCCACTTTGAGCTACATTGAAACCTAAATGAAAATGAATCTTATATTATATTAGCACTACGAAATTTCATTTCAATTAAATATTTTGACATAAAAGGGTATTGAGATCCGTGTAAAGTAAATGACCCCAGTAGATCTCATTAACTATGCTTATCATTTATTATTTGTGATCCATGGGACCTTGTAAAACTTAGGAAAGGTGCATAATGAGTATATTTATTCATGCATGATAAAAAAAAGTCTATCTATGATCATGAGAAATTGTAGGAGACCCATCTATGATGTTTTTTTCTATAAAAAAGATAGTAATGGTAATGCTCTATCTAGTGCGGAAACCATAGAATGGTGATATTAGCACTACCATGTCATGTGATCATGATCCTTTTGAGAAAGGTGATTAATCTTTGTATCAATACATGCAACCATCAACAAAATTAACAAGGTATCATTAAAGATAGGATATCCCCCCTTCAATTGATTGCATCCATCATAGACAAGGAATTAAAGAAGAGGGAAAAAATAGTACATGAAACATAAATATAATCTAGTATTTATATAAATTTAATTAGTAGAATCAATCTATTATATAAAAATCATATAAAACAAGTCAAATAAAAAGCATGGTAATAACATGCGTGAGAGATGATGATGAATGAACATAAAATTAGTGTTGAAAATAGACACATGAAGGTATTGATGTGTCCCTTAATTGATAAAAATAACTATGTAATTACATAGAATATTAAGATAGGTATATTTCCCTATTGTGGCATTAAAGAGCATAAGCCCAAAATGGTCAAGATAAAGGAATAAATCCCTATTAGTGAGATGGATTTAGGTGCATGACATACTTGGCACTACCAGGTAACCAATAATATGGTGAACATTATGGTGTCACCAATGTAACTCTAACAATATGATCACATATATAGTGTGCATCATGGTCAATAAGACCAATTTATTGATCCACATGGTTTCCATTCATGTGATTATCAATGTTAAATGAGGGAGTTGTGGGCTCATTAGTATGCATAAAATTTATATTTTCTTTGTATATAATTTTTAATTTACATTTGAATAAATTTCTTCTATCACTAGAACATCAACACATATGACGAGATAGGTAAAAATATATATAGTCTTGCATATTTTTACAAGAAGTAGGGTAATGAAAGTGTGTTTCAATGGTTGTTTCAATACCATAGTTGTAGGAATCATAATATGAGGAGGTATAATATAGGTTGTTTCAATGTAACATATTGATCTCTATCTAATTGTGAAAATGAGAAGTGAGAGTATCATGTGCTAGGTTCATGAAACAAGTGTGAAATAAACAAGATGGATCAAACCATTACAGAAAAATAGTACTCAAATAAAGTCTAAATTGACTAGTTAATACTATATAATCCTCCAAATATTCGTAATTATTAAGAAATAATGTTTTAGAATGTAACAAATAATTTTTAGTATGACCATGATCATGTAACTTTTTTTACTAAGGATAGTAATATCATTGTTTAATATTAAAATACGTAATGATGCCTCAATATTGACTACATGAGAGGTAAATGGAATATCATTGTATGCATGCCATCACCACACAATTTATCACTATTTTAAAATCTCTCATGAATGTCCCTAGGGTTCAAATGTGGTGTATAAGAATGGTTATCATGAAACACATCATTGTGTATAAACTAAGGTAGCATATCAATATAACATGGCTGTATGGATGTATAATTATCATGACATGTAGAATATATATCATCATAAGGTGAAACAATGTTACAAGTAGTTAGAAAGGGTGTAAAACCATTACATAAACTATCATCTATAGTTTTAGCATTAGAAGATGAATTTGTAATAAAGTGTACATCAGAAAATATGTGTCACTAGTTGTATCTAGTGATGGATATATACTAAAAGGTATAACATGATTTTAACCAAACACATTACTCATAGAGGATACATGAAACATATGAGAATCACAAATGTGTAATAAAAGTATCCAAAAGGAAAGGAAAAAAATAACACCGTCTCTAAAAGAATATAAGATAGATATGTGAGGATACAATAATACCATGGAAAATGTGGCCTTAATTGTAAGGTTAAATACCATTAGTAAAAATCAAAATTTCTCATAAGTTGAATAGAGCAAGTAAATGGTTCCCTCTTTTAGTTTTTTTCAAAATTAAAATTGGTTGTTCTTCTCATGGAAATCCAAGTGATATAGAGATTCGTGGAGTTGAGTGGGATAATTTTTAAATAGTTTATGATTGTTTTTACTTTTTCTATGGGATTCAACACTTAATCAAATGGAGACTTGAACCATCTTTCTAGGTTTAGAGAAGCCCTCTAAACTAGGTTGCTAGAAGATAATGTGTGAGATGGATTCCATGATTTTGATCTCACTCTAAATAATGGAAAGCATCATGAATGTTACTCTAGAGGTTTACATCTTTTATAAAGTAGATTCTTCATCTTTCACAAAACTTTGATTCATTTTTTTTCTTCATATTCCTAAAGAGTGGAATGTTTTTGTAGACTATTTGACCAAATGAGTTTTTGATAGTTACATTTGAAATCCCATATACTAGTATTCCTTATCTTTTGCAATCTTCATAGTTTCCTTACCACCTTTATGATCATTTTGTTTGGTCATTTTGTTTTATTTTTCATTATAGTTTTATTTTTTTTTGCTTGTATGGATTCCTTTGTTGCTTAGAGGTGGTGGGTTTGTGGAAAACAACTCAAGATTTTATTCTTTGAAATTTAATAGTAATTGTTTTGATTAAGATAAATATGGGTAGGGCTTGTACCCATTACAAATTGACCATAAAATCCATACATGGGAGCTCACGAGAAGTGAGAAACCCAAAAAAGAAAATAACTAAGTAAACCAATCAGAAATAGTTCTAAATACAAAAATAGGAAGAGACTATCAATAAACTAGAACAGATATTGGTTGCCTACCAACTTGAGGCCATTGATTGCTTGCCATTGATTTTCCAAGAATTGTAGCTTTTATTCAAATGAAATTTTTTTCTTCTTCTTGGTATCACCATCATCGGTAGGGGGCATGGTAGAACTATCCACTCTTTTTCCCTTTTTCTTCGAATTAGCAGCATCCTACAAATCCTCCATAGCCCTCTTACCTTGGCTATTCCTAAGTTTTCATCTAATAGTTATGGTTACTATTTAAAATATTTATTTATTTTTAGATACTTATTTATAATAAAATTTTAATCCTTTTTGTCAAAAAATATTAAGCTAAATTTAAATAAGAATGAAAATAGACACACATTTCATCAAATTACAATCAATACTAAAATTAAATAGAAATTGACATCAATATACAAGTTTTGCCATCATAAATGTATACTAAAAGTAAAGTTTTAAATTAGAGATTCAAAATTTTTAAGTCATTTTAAAGCTATTTAAGATATTTTAAAGCTATTTAAGATAGAAAGTCTTTAAGTTAATCAAATTATATAATTTTTATTGGAAATAAGTCACACTTGGACTGATAATGGATTGACAATAAAGAGGCTAGTATTTCAATCAATAGAGCACTCCAACAACAAATGGAAGGTACTAAGTTAAAGTCCTAGCTTGTTCATATGAATTGTAGTTCAACATGTGATATCAAAGCTAGGCGAGGAGCCCCAATAATCTACAATATGACTTAAAGGGGTGTTGAAAATAAGCCACTCGAATCAATGATTAATTGGTCACAATTGTGCCAATAGCTTTGTTTTTTGATTCAAGTAAAAATAGGTTTTGAAGGGACCTGAAACCCTTTACAATAAAAAACAAGGCTGCAAAATGAATAGCTTGCAGCTAGCCAAAAGTCAGCCCCCAAACAAGACTCGTCAAGATTTACATTTAGAACTACTCTTGTGGGAGCGAAGAGTCATATCAAAAAAAGGCCGAGAGAATTTAGCTTTGTTAGTAGAACACTCTAAATAGCTTGCAGCCAGCCAAAAGTCAGCCCCCAAACAATGGTGTCAATAGCTTTGTTAGTAGAACACTCTAGAGACAAATGGAATGCTCTAAACTTGATCCGTATAAATTATAGCTCAACAATTTTTACACTAATTTATATATTTTTGTGAACTTACATAATATTATATTGTTTGCTATTTTTATTAGATGTTGAGATAAATATTTTTATTTAAATATAAATCTAACTTTTTCTTCAGCACAAAATTGTCTTTTAGTTATCTAAATACCATCACATTTGGTAAACCTTCTTAACTGTTTAGTATCCTAAACAAGTATTTATTTTAAAAGACTTTTCTAATACTTTTGTACTCCCCATATATACATACATACAGCAGGCCGCAATTGGCACCGAGCGTAAAGATGGAAAGTCCATGTCATAAAGAAGTAGAAAACAAGCGAACACTGCAGTAAGGATTAACGAATAGAAGAGTCTTTTAATATGAAGAACCATACGAAGCTACTCTGTTATAGAACTGAGATTATGAAACAACAAGGTAGAAATTTAAGAATAGCTCGGGCTCTTCAAAAATTTGCAGATAGAATACATTTACAGTTTGGATTGATGTTTGGTTCCAAATTCACCCCTTCTGTGTATGTTAATTTCATGATTTGTTCCTTTTGCATGGTTGTATCTTAAAATCCTATATTTAATACAAAATTGAATGCTTTCCAATGGAAGAGATTATTAATCTTCTCCTAGAAGCCCACCTGGCCAGTACAGGCCATTAACTATGATATGATAGACTGTTTAACTATAGTGATAGCTGCAGCAAGACAAATAGGTTCACATTCATTTGCATTATTCTTTGCTCATTATGACTTGGCATTTCCAAAATTATGTTATTATCTTCATTAGTTTGAATGTTGGTGACGATGATTTATATTTTGAAAAGGTTTTAAAGATATTTTGGTAGTGGTAAAACTATATTGGAACAGATTTTTAATAGGCAGTTATCATCTAAATGTAAAAAGAAAAAGAGGTTCTATTAAGAGTTTATGATTATATAAACAATTGTGGATTGAATTGTGGTTATATGTCAGAAGGATTTACTCGGGCTTTTATAAATTTTGGAAAAGTATTAACAATTTGTTAATGTTAATTGTTTGGATTTTTGGTTTAAAAATTGTTGGAAGTATGTTTATATTCTATATATTGACAGTTTTAAAGTAGTTTTAAATATTTGACTGTTTTTAATGTGTTTAATAAAATTTCTATGTGATTAATGGTTGAATAAAGATTTTTTAATCATATTCTGGTTGATTTGGTTTTTATAGGATAATAGAGAACATTGTTTGCTAACATTTTTATTGAAAATAATTTTTTCAACTAAAATATTATCTATTGTATGTTTTTTATTTTGTTTCTTCTATATTATTTATTTATATTTTATATATATTATTTCTATTGCACAAATCTACAAGATTTCTTTCTGGTATGAAAAAGATTAACAATTCATAGAACAACTCGTTTATTAGTTTCTATTTTTGATATGTTACAAATTTAAGTGATTGTCACTAAGCGCTGGAATTTCAATTTTACGATGCCCAGCCAATTGGCCATTTGCTGATAGTTTTGAGAATTGATGCACCTGGAATCTTACAACTTGAATGGGTTATTTAATGACAAAGTACATATAAAATGTTAAAATGAAACAATATAAATTCAGCTGAATATCTTGCTAATTATTTATCGCTTAGAAACAAATACACACAGGCTACTGTAACGTCAAATTCCAGACTTGCACTAAAAGTCATACGCAACCTGCACTATTTGTATATTGCTATTTGATTATTACAAATTCATGCTGCTACTTGACATTATCTTTAATCACCCAATTATGCTCCTCGTGTGCCACGGGGATCCAGTTGTTTAAGTTGATATTTTCTTACAAATATTTACATTATATGATTCAAGCGAAAACGAAATGAAGGTTTTCTTAAATAGGTTCACTCAGATTGAGTTTTCGGTTCCTTACTCTGAAGTTTTTGTTTTTATTGGATTAATCGTATATTTTTGGAATTGATTTTAAGGATTAATCATCATTTTGGATATAGGTGAATATGTTGATTTAAAAGTTCAAATTTGATGTAAAGATAATAAATCGAAAATCAATTCAGGAGTAGATGTAGAATGATAAGGGGTTGGAAGGGGAGTGTACGAGACAGAGAAAATAAAAACAAGAGAATAAAACACACAGCAAAATCTTACTGTGATCTATATTGTGTTTAAAAATGAGAGTTATAACATTTTTTTTAAGAGGTCAGAAAAGCAGAGAGATTTTTCTTTTTTTACTAGCTACTCTGTATAAAACTATTGAACAGCTAGAAATATGTCATACAAAGACAATTTCAAAATAAGTTAACATATTCATCACTATCCAAACTAAAAGGACTGGCTGGGTCATCAGATGTTGGGCATAAATTCTATCTTGACCCTAGGAGGAGGTCCATACCAATGGATAATGAATCCTGTAGCAAGGTAAAGTAAAAATAGAACAAAATAAAGGCGTAAATAAAGTCCATTAAGTGGCCTCTACAAAGATATTTTCTTTTAAATAAAATAGAATAGTGGTGGATATAATTCATAATTTTAGCATTTCTTCTAAATCACTACTCTTGGCATCTAAAATGTCTAAACAATTTCTTAGCTATTCAAAGATTTCTCGTTTTAGTGGTTTGGCAAAGATTTGTGTATATTTATTTTTAGATCTACGAAATCTCAAATAAATCCTTTTTGTTGATTAATTTTTTGATGAACTAGTATATTGTGTCAATATGTTTTTTCCTTTTGTGAAAAATTGAATTCTTGGATAGTGCAATTGTTGAATTGTTGCCATATATTTGTTGCTTCTTCTTGTTTTTTTGCATCAAAGCTATTAACACTCTTCTTAGCCAAATTGGTTGATATGGTACTTTTATTGTTGCTACATATTCTACTTCTACTAATGAAAAAGTGACTATGTTGTTACTTTGATGAGCGTGATATTACACCTATTTCAAATTGAAAAATATAATTGGATGTGTACTCTTCCTATCATTAATGCTACCTACATAATCATTGTCTATGTATCCTATGATTTTGAACTCATCCAACCTTGAGTATAGAATTCCATGATTTCTTGTTTCACTCACATGTCTTAAAAATAAATCTCACTTTCCAATGAGAGTCTTTTGGAGATACCATGAATATTGAGATAATGCTCATACTGTACATAATGTGTGGCCTTAATTCTATCAGGTACATTAGATTACCAACAAATATTTTAATATAATGTTGGATCAAAATCTAGTCCCTTGTCATCCATTCCTAGCTTAAAACATATTACCACCGATGTTATGTAAGCTAAAAAACAGTTGATATAGAATCTTTTCAAAATATCCTTGGGATAATTGGCTTGAGAAATGAATATTCCATTTTCAAATTGATTCAACTCAATGCCAAAAAAATCCTTTATGAGACCCAAATTGGTTATTTGAAATTCCTTCGCCATGACTCTTTTGAACAAATCAATTGTGAAAACCAAGTCATCAACAAAAAAGATTTAATTATAATTTAACCTCATTCATTCATTTTTGTAATAGGTAAACATCAATTCTAGTATACCATGCATATAATCTTTCTTTATTTTGTAGACCATTATTTTGTGGCCTAACATCTCATATCCTAGTGGCTACTCCATGTATAATTTTTCAAGGAAATAATTCAAAAGTTTAGATTTCACATATACTACCCAATTTTTTTAAGATACTTTCTAATATTGTTATTATTGTGTCTACTCAAGATATTGAAAGAAAGGTTTAAGTGTAATCAGCTCTAAGTTATGAAAATCCATTTGTCAATAGCCATGTCTTTATGGTGTTTTCACAACTCCTACATCAAATTTGGTATTGTAGACCCACTTTACTAGGACCTATCACATTTTTTCCTTCTAGAAAATCCATTAAATCCTATGCATCATTCTTCTCTATAGGATCAATTACCTCAGTTGTGGCAATTAAAGTGCAAATGCGAAAGAAAATTAGTATTGTATTCACATTTGTTTCAATCATAAATCTCGCAAACTGCTCTCTTTTTTCAGATTTTCAAATGTTGGATTTCACATTGCTTGAAGTAGATCTTGAATAATTTGGAATTTATGGTCCTACACCAAGAATTCCTATTATAAGAGGTATCACATAAACTACACCTTGTAATATTTTATGGTTGTTCATTCAATGGAGTTCTTATCTAAATGTGTGAGCATGTCCTTCTACTTGATGTAGGTATCACTTGTGGACCGGTTTGTTGAGCTTTAGGGGCCATGGGAGGAGGTACCACATAAGTGATAATTTTTGGATTCAATAATCATCTTTGATAAAGTTTCAAAAATACTCAATTTTTTTTCAATCTTCCATCCCACACTTCTTCTATGAATTGTGCATCTCTAATAATAATCAATCTTCTAATTATTTGATGGTATGGTTTTTTATCTTTTGATTCCTCGTTGTATCCTAAAAGATACATTTTTCTCCCTTTTCATTCAATTTTTTTCTCAATTTGTCAAGGATATGTGCATAGGACACACATCCAAACACTCTCATATGAACAACATAGTATTTTCTTCCATTCCATGCTTCTTCTAGAATCACATTCTTAACACTCTTAGCTGGGAATATATCCATTATATATAATACACATGCCATAGCTTCTACCCAATACTCATTTGGTAGATGTTTAACTTTCAACATACTCCTAGCTATGTCTATAATTGTTATACTTTTTTTATACCAAACCATTCTTATGTGGTGCATACTTGGCAGTAAATTGCTTTTGTATTCCATTTGCTTACAAAAATTAAGGAATTTAGGATATATTCCCCACCTCTATTTGTTTTTAGAAATTTTGTATAGTTCCTACTTTGCTTCTCAACTAGAGCTTTGAATTGACAAAAAAATTCAAAGATGTCATGCTTTTGTTTAAGGAAATATAACCATATTTTTCTGCTATAATCAACAAATAATGTAAAAAAAGCTAAAATATCCTTAAATTAAAGGTGTCTAAAGGTGTCTAATGGCTCTATTACTCTAACTAACTTACTAGTTGAGAATGATTCTCTATGCTTATTTCCCAAAATACACCTTTGCATCATACTTTATTTGGTTTTCCTATGAGTGGTGTGTCTTTTACCATATTTCTTTGTAGCCAATGTAGTCATCCAAACTTCAATTGTCCAAATCAAATTTTCATATTTCATTTTTGATTGAAATGATACCTATGGTATTGCTTCATCCAAATCTTGAGTTTTATTTTTGTAAACAATTAAAAAAGAAATCACTTGAGAAGTTATTGCTTGTGTGATATTTTTTTGGGCTAAATTTTAGATTGCTTGACCAAATTCAACCCTCAAATCTAGCATCAAATTCATGAAAAATATTTTATTCTTGATCATTTGAACTTTTTCTATTAGTTGTTTTCTTGGAAATTGGGACACAATTACGCATCATTTGATTTTTAATGACACTCTATCCCCTTTTGAACAAATTTTCCAATGTTTCATCGAGTTATGATTTAAATTGAGAACAAAGAAAACATCTAAATCAACTATTTTCTCCAATTGCATAGGATTTTGGCTATTTACTCTTCCACTTGAATTCCTAGGATTGATTCTTTCACATCTTTATGAACTTTTTCCTCTACCTCTACCATGACTAATGGAGACTTGTGACTTAAAGACATGCTCCAAACAATAGCTAAAAGAAGGATTTATCCTATGCTCATTAGAAATTAAAGAGGCATGGAACTTATCTACAAAAACCTATGAAAGTTTTTCTTGTCTCTTCTATAGCTATAAAAATAGACTTAAACTTTATGAAAAGGATCCTTATAATATTTAATACTATTCTCTAACTTCAATATTGTCACCATGAGATTTAATTTGTTTAACCATGTCAATAGATTGTGTAAAAAGTGAATCTACTGATTCAGAATTCTTTATAGATATATTCCAAAATTTCTTGTCAATATTTATATTGCGATTTTTATCAAAATAATTTTTTCATATGTTTTTTTGGAGGATAACTCATCATTACATTGATTTTGTTGCTACTGCGACTGTTAAAAAATACTTTCATGTATTACCTAAAAGATGTAGAAGAGAACTTTAGAAACCTCCTTTCTATTATCTTGGAGCACATACTTATGTTCTTGAAATAATTTATTGTATGCTACTATGTATAGAGGTTCAGGAAACCTTTTCTCCACAAGGTCCCATATATCTTGAGGTTTGAGCAAAGCCTTCAATGTGATTAATATTAAGAAATTTGAAAATTTTGAAGGATTAGGCAGAGATAAATAGAACAGAAAAAAAATGATTTGAATTTTCACTCATTCAACATAGAACAACCAAGGAATTATTTGCTACTTTAGAGAAATTTTTCATATTAATATTTTGTCCCAAAAATTACAACAATCCCAGTATATAAGAAAGTTTTTGGTCACAGTCAAAATAAATACAAAAATTAATGGCAATAAACATGCCAGCAAAAAACAAGCCCATACAAATAAAGAAAAGTCCATTCGACATAATTAACCGTCCAAGTCATATTTAAGACTGTCCTATCAGATTGATAAAAATGTCCTTTACATGCCAACATAGAACCCACTAACTATCACTGCTAGAAATCAACACACCACACTACAGTTGGTGGTTAGAGAAGGAATCGCGGTACTGTAGTAGACAACATTGGCAGTCAAAACACAAACACCAAACGACTAACACACATTACCGCGGATAGGGAACAAGATGGTCATGGTGTGGCGGTAGACACCTTGTCACCGCGAGCAGTTAACAAACAAACCGCGTGATTGTGGTAACGGTTCCCAGGCGGTCAAAAAAAATCGAGCAAGGAATGACGATGGTCACCACAATACTGCACGTGGTCAAAAGGGTAACCGTGGGACAGCAGTGACAGGTTCCTAGCGGTTAACCGCATTGCTACAGGTATCATGCAGTTAGTCCACGGTAGTGAGGTAAATGAGAAATGAGACCACCATGACACCGTCGACAGTGAAGAGCTTGACTGCGGTAAATTAGGAGACTGTGGGAGAGATAGTTGCAAGATCGTGAAGAGGAGAGAGAAGGGGCATGGTAGCTCGGTAGACACTGTAGAACCACAAACTGGAGAGTCAGAGAGCGTAGGGGCACAATAGGAGCAGGGACCAGGTGCGGGAGTGGAGTGAAACTCCAACACTCCCCCTTGAACAAAACTTTCTCATAGTTTAACACTTAGTTGGCTTCTTTGGAAAATGAATGAATCTGTGTCAAGCGCTTTTGTAAATATATCTACTTACTACTCATCCAACCTGTAAAACTCCAGAGAGATGTCACCATTGATGATTATCTCCCAAATGAAATGAAAACGTGTATCGATATGTTTGTTGCATTTATGAAATACTGGATTCTTTGACAGAGGAATGGATGAATTGTCATCACAATATTTTTTTGTAGCATCTACCCACTCATTCTAAATCTCCTTCAAAAATTGTCTCATCCACACTGCCTGACAAGATGCACTAGTGGCTACAACATACTTAGCTTCAACAAGAAGACAATGTCACAATAGTCTATTTTTTAGAAGCCCATGCAACTACTCCACTGTCAAAGTTAAAAACATATCCAGATGTGCTTTTCCTGTCATCAACACTTCCAGCACAATCACTGTTAGTAAAACCTATTAGTTTGATTTCATTTGTTCTTGTATAATGGATGCCATATTTTTTAGTTCCGTTAATGTATCTCAAAATTCTCTTTCCAGCCATCCAGCGTGACTCTTTTGGTGCTTCCATGAATCTAGAGATTAAACTGATTGCATACATGATGTCTGGCCTTGTGGCTGTTAAGTACATCAAACTCCATACTAGCTTCTTGTACAAAGTTGAATTCACATCTGATCCTTTGTCTTCTTTGCTGAGATTCAAACCAGTGACCATAGGAGTGGGTGTTGACTCACAATTCACCATATTAAATCTCTTCAAAACATTATTAGCATAGTTTGCCTGTGAAATTAAAATTCTAGTTTCATTTTGTGTTACATCAATGCCTAGAAAATACTTCATCAGACCTAAGTCTGTCATTTCAAAATCTTTCATCATTGCTGCCTTAAACAATTAAATTGACAAATTTCTAGTTAAGATTAAATCATCAACATATAGACAAATGATTAATATTTCACCATCTTCATTCACTTTGGTATACAGTGTTGGTTCACTGTTACATCTGGTAAATCCATTATTTGTGAAATAACTATCTATCCTACTATACCAAGCTCTTGGAGCTTGTAAACTTTGTCCTCTTGTCCCGATATCTCATATCTAGGTGGTTGTTCAATGTATACTTCCTCCTCTAGAAAGCCATTGAGAAAAGCTAACTTCACATCCATTTGGTGAACTAACCAACAATTTTGTGCTACTAAAGCCAATAACATTCTGACTGTATCAAGGTGTGCTACAGGTGCAAAATTTTCATTATAATCTATTCCAGGTTGTTGTGCATAACCTTTTACCACCAATCTTGCTTTGTGCTTCTACAATTCTCCATTTGCATTGAATTTTGTCTTATAAATCCATTTAACACCTATGACATCTTTGTCTTTTGGAAGACTCTGCAACTCCCATGTCTATTTGTTTTCAATTGAGTCTATCTCATCATCCATTCCTTTTAACCACTTTTCTTCTTTGATTGCATCTTCATAATGAATTGGATCTTCAGCTTGAGAATAGAAAGAAAAAAGTGTAAAATATTGAGGATTATTCTCACCTTCATTTTGGTTATAAATATCACTCATGCTTCTGATATTTTGTCTTCTCATGCTTGCTAAAGTTGGATTAGATAAATCACTTGAATCTGCAAAATGTGGACTTGAAGGTCCTACGCCAGAAGTTCTTGTTTTGGTTGGCATCTGCAGTCCTCTTATTGCTCCTCTTATATTACTTTATGGTGTCAATTGTTGACCACTTGCTTGAGGTTGAATAGGGACAATAGGTACATTAACTAGAATTGTAGTTTAATTCTCTTCTTGAGGGATATTAACAGAAACATTTACTGTGCTCTCTTTACTTCCATCCCATGCTTCATCTTCAACAAATTGAACATCCCTACTGATTATAACCTTCTTAGTTGTTGGATTAAACAATTTATATGATTTGGATTCATCACTGTAACCAACAAAAATACATTTCTCTCCTTTGTTATCAAGTTTTCTTCTCAACTCATCAGGTACATGTGCATATAGAACACATCCAAAAACTCTCATGTGAGATACACCGTGCTTTTTACCAGTCCATGCTTCTTCAGGGATAATATTCATCACACTTTTCGTTGGGCATCTATTCATGATATATTTTGCACAAGATATAGCTTCAACCCAAAATTCATTAGTTAAATGCTTGGCTTTCAACATACTTCTAGCCATCTCCATTATGGTTCTGTTTTTTCTCTCAGCTACACCGTTTTGTTGAGGCGTGTATCTTGTTGTGAACTATTTGTGTATTCCATGCTCTTTGCAGAAATTTAAAAATTCTCTTGATATGTATTCACCTCCTCTATTTGTTCTCAGCACTTTGACAAAATCACAACTCTGTTTTTCAGCAAAAGACTTAAACTGACAAAATAAATTAAACACTTCACTTTTTTTTTTTAGAAAATAGACCCATGTCTTCCTTGAATAATCATCTATGAAAGTTAGAAAATAATAACTACCACCTATTGAAGGTGTCTACATTGGACCACACAAACCTGAATGAACAATTTCTAATGGGGCTTTTGCTCTTGTGGATTTCCCTATTGGGAAAGGCTCTCTATGCTGCTTTCCTAGTATGCAACCTTCACAAACTCTCTTGGGTTTTTCTATTAATGAAATTCCCTTTACCATGCTCTTCCTATGAAGCAAATTCAGACCACCAAAATTTAAATGACCAAATCTTAAGTTCCACAACCAGTTTTCATCTTTTATTTCTGCCTGAAGGATAGTTTGAATCATAGTTGACACCTCTTGTGTTTGTGCAAAGTTTGTGCTCAAAGCTGGCTGAATTCTCAAATGAAACATTCTATTGTTTGTCATATTGACTTTAGCTATCAACTAGCTACTTGGGTATTTATCTAAAATTGTGCACAACCTATTTTTGAGAGTCACTCTATAAACCTTTTGAAATAACTATCCTACACTCATCAAATCGTGTTTCAGAGCTGGCACAAAATAAACATCCGAGATATATTTTTGCTCCCTCTGCTTGGTCAGAATATTAACATTTTCCTTTCCTTTAACTGACACTTTGTTGTCATTACCCAGGGTGACATCTGACTTAATATTCTCATCTAGACTTGTAAACAACTCTAAATTACCTATCATATGATTACTACAACCTGAGTCTAAAAACCAAACTTCTTTCTCACTAGCTTGTGCTACATTGCAGGCTAAAAACATTATGCTTTTATTTGGTCTATGGTCTTGATTCTCTTTAGTAAAATTTTCATTTTGTCTACCCATATCATACTGCTTCTTCTTATACTCATTCATGTAATGTCCAATTTTTTTACAATAATGGCATTGGACCTGAGATTTCTCATACCTTTGACCTTGAGGAAAGTTTTGAGATGGGTTTTGGCTACTGCTTCTTCCACTTGAACTTGACTAGTTATTTCTTCCACCTCTATTGAAGCCTCTTGCTCTGAAATTCATTCTAGCTCTGCCTCTTCCTTGGTTAATTGAAGCTTGTGACTTGAATGCATGCTCCAATGACATATTTGTTGTTATGCTGAGTCTATGCTCATGAGAAATAAGTGAAGCATAAAACTCATCAACTGAATATTGTGTGAGGTCCTTTGTCTCTTCTATTGTGACTAAAATTGACTCAAATCTTGTGCGTAAGCTTCTCAAAATATTTTCTACAACTTTGACATCTTCTAGTGTATGTCCATGTGTTCTCATCTGGTTTACCAGTCCGATTATCTGAGTAAAGTATGATTCTATAGACTCATTATATTTCATAAACAGAGTCTCAAACTCTCTTCTCAGTATTTGCAACTTTGTAGTTTTAACTTTGTCCATTCTTGATATGCAATTTGTAAAATTTCCCACGCTTGCTTGGACTTGGTAGTGGCTGAAATTCTAGAAAAAATACTTTCATGTACTCCTTGTAGAATGAAGAAGTGTGCCTTTGAATCCTTCTTCTTATTATCTTTCAGTAAATCTTTCTCTGTTTGTGTCAAGGCATTATACGCTGCTGCATCTGTCGGTTCTGGAAACCCATTTTCTACAAACTCCCATAAGTCTTGTGAACAAAATAATGCTCTTATTGTTATAGACCAGTAGTTATAAATCTTCCCATTTAGCTATGGAATTTGGGGATTACTCAAGCTTGTTCTTGCTACCATGATTTTCAGACTTCTACAAATGACCTTTGGCTCTAATACCACATGAAGGATTAGGCATAGATAAATAGAACACAAAAAAAATGATTTGAATTTTTACTCATTCAACACAGAACAACCAAGGAATTATTTGCTACTTTAGAGAAATTTTCATATTAATCTTTTCTCCCAAAAATTACAACAATCCCAGTATATAAGAAAGTTTTCGGTCACAGTCAAAATAAATACAAAAATTAATGGCAAAAAACATGCCAACAAAAAACAAGCCCATACAAATAAAGCAAAGTCCAATCGGCATAATTAACTGTCCAAGTCATATTTAAGACTGTCCTATCAGATTTACAAAAATGTCCTTTACATGCCAACATAGAACCCACTAACTGTTGCCACTAGAAATCAACACACTACACTACTACTGGCAATTAGAAAAGGAACCACGGTACTGCGGTAGACAACACTGGCAGTCAAAATATGAACACCAAACAGCTATCCTGCCTTACCTTAGTCAGGGAACAAGACGGTCACGGTGTAGCAGTAGACACCTTGTCACCGCAAGCAGTTAATGAACAGACTACGTGACTGCGATAACGGTTCCTAGGCGGTCAACAAATAGATTGAGCAAGGAGTGACGATGGTCATCGTGATACCGCACACGGTCAAAAGGGTAACCACGGGACAACAGTGATAGGTTATCAGTGGTTAATCGCATTTCCGCATGCATCATGTGGTTAGTCCGTGGTAGCGAGGTAGACGTGAAACGAGACCACCGTGACACCGCCGACAGTGAAGAGATCGACCATGGTAAAGCGGGAGACTGTGGGAGAGACAGTTGCGAGACCACACAGAGGAGAGAGAAGGGGCATGATAGCCTAGTAGACATAGTTGAACCGCAAGCTGGAGAGTCAGAGGGCATAGGGGCACGGTAGGAGAGGGAACAAGTGCGGGAGTGGAGTGAAATTCCAACAAATTTATAAGATTTGCATATTGAAGAAGATCATACTAATTTCCTAATATGTAAGATTTGTTGGAGTGAAACTCCAACAAATTGAAAACATGTAACAAAATCATACTAATTTTTATTGAGTTGAAAAAATTGGTTACATAAAGTTTTCATTAGAGCTTCTAACTTCCTTTGTGAAGAAAGAAAGGAAGACAGAGATTTTACTTTCTACTACTCTCTATAATACTATTGAGCAACTACATCTACATCATATGAAGGCTGTTTCAAAATTCATTAAACCTATACATCGCTATCTTAAAGTGGGCAGAAATTGTATCTTGACCCATGCGTAAGAGGAGGCCCATACCAAAGGACAATGATCTTTGTGGCAAGCTAAGGGAGAAACAAAATGAAACGGGGGAGTGAAATAATTACATCAATGGAGACATTATTTCTGCAAATGAAACAGGACTACAGTGGTTGGGATTACTAATCTTAATAGAGGTGTTCAACTAAATTTTGAGTAGATAATTCTCAAGAAAGTTCCATTTCACTGTTGGGTACTGCAGTTTACAAGTTGATTTTAAATTTTGCTCTTCTACGGGCTTGCTTTGTGCTTTCAGTTTTGTGTGCATTGTGGAGAGTAGAGTTCAAAAATACAATATCCAAGAGGAGAAGGTTGCTCATTTGAGGTATTTTAATAAATACTTTTCCTTTAGTAATATAAGATATTTAATAAATACGTTACTTACAATGGGCGAGAAGGCACAGTTTGACCTTTTTAAATAGCAAATTTATCATTCAAAATCCCATTAAGAAACAAAAAAGAAACATGAAATATGAAGCCTCATAGAAATTGTGAAGTGAGAAATCTATTAAGTAGATCTGCCTTATGTTTTATTCTTTCCCATCTGCTTTATGGAATGTATTCTCCTACTAACTGTTCTGTCAAGTCAGTTCTCTTCTGATTTTGTAGTAGCTGCAAACAAGAACAGGAGGAAAGAAAGACATTAATAGAATCGTGTGCCTCAGTGAGTGCAAATTATAAATGATCATTAGTTATGCAAATCAACCTATTGATCTCAAAATATTATCGGCATATAACATAAAAAATCATTATTATTTTTCTATGATCATTAGATTGAATTGGATAGTTGGGCTCATATACATGCAGTTTGTTTTACAAATGTACAAACAAAGATTAAGTCTACCAAAGAATTGAATGTGTGTGTGTTAAACCCCTATGGTTTTTAATATTTTTGCACTACACAAGCGAAGGATTGAAGGGGAGGATAAAATGAAACAAACAGAAATATGGAAATTTTATATTGATCAAATGAAGTTTTATGGAGTTTCGGCTCTTTCTTACATACCATTATATAATCTGTTTCTTACAACTTTTTAAGCAAGACACAGATTGAGCTTCAGTTCATTGACAGACATCAACATACAACAATTACAATATTTCTCAAGCTTCTTACAATTCCTTACATGGAACATTACAAAGACTTTTTGAGGTGCTATTCAGTCATATAGACACCATTACATTCATTCATCAAATTATTGTTTAAGCTTCTGCTCCTTGACAAACATACAGATATTACATTCTCCTTATAGCTCTGTGGAGCTGGACTTGTGAGAGTGACTAGAGATTAAGCAATTACCGAGGACAACAAGATAACATAAAATAATAATAATATATTACTCATCACCCAGAAAGCATGTGAAATCTGCATAGGAATTAATGTGATGTCCTTTCAAATCTTTTCAAATCTTTCCCTATCATCTTAATTTTATCTTCAATGCTGACTATATATTGTATCCCAATCAAATCAAAAGGTAGTTAACTAATAAATTGCATACATTATATATTATATTATAGCTCTTGTTCATTGTTAATCATATACATTATATCATGACCTGCATATACTAATATAATCAGATAAAAAATTAAAGAATAACGTTATTGATTTTGCAATTTCTTCTGGTTTAGTTAGTAAATTTCATTTTGCTCTCTATTATATAATCTTCTACTTAGTATATAAATTTTCTTATTTTACATATTAAATTAAGATTTTGTATATTTCTATATAATCCAAAATTTATTATTCTTTATTATATATAATAAAGATATGATTATTATTTGCATTACTCTATTCCTTTATCTGATATCCGAGTTTGAAGTGATTAAGCTATGAAGAATCTATGGTAGTGAATTGTGATTTGTGAACAACGTGTAGGTTATAGTAGTAGTGAACAAAGCAAAGGCAGATCGTAGTTTGTTAGTTGTCATTCTTCTAATGTCATTCTCTAACTCTGTCCTGAACACCACCTTTAAATTGGTAGTTTCATAAATGTTTATTATTTATATAGTGAAAGATCTAGGGTTGAGTAATATAACAATAAATAAATAATATTTAATTCTTTTAATGGATATTTTTTGTGTTCAGATATTGTAGTTGAATTTTATCAAGTGTCATGTAAGGTATGATTTTATCATATTTACTTTGTAAGTCTTTTATTTTGTTAGGGTTATTAATTTCATAGAAGTTCAACTTGTCTTTGAATGAGGTGTTTATTTCTAGAAGTTTAAGACCTTCATATGTGTTATTATAATTAAACATACAGATTTGATTAGATGATAAAAAGACACGTGAAAATTTAAATTTAGAAATTCAATTTCTTTTGAATATTAGTGAGAGGAATTTGAAAAGGTCATTAGAGAAAAAATTGGGAACTTATGTTTCTACATCCCTTATCATTTTAGAGAAGGTATGCTCTATAAACTAGTGTAATTATGTTGCACTCTATTATATTGCATTTAGATACGAATTGAGAAGCCCTCATGTACCTTTTCATGCATTTAACTACTTATAAAGGTTTCACATATGTAATAAAGGACTAAAATATGAAACTTATGAAATATAGAGGACCAAATTTCATCACACACAAAAGTATTCAGCAGAACTATAATTTAAAGAAATCCTCAGCTATACAAAAATATCTAGGAAGAGTGAGATATGCTCATTATGTTACTAATCCAAATTATGTCATGTGGGAATATAAACTTACTTGCATATTATTTTGAAATATACATTATCTATAGCTCCACTTTTGTAGAAATAAAATATTTGAAAGATTTTAATCTCCATGAGAAAAGAGATGTTATATGTGAATGAAATAGTCAACATGGTCATTGCATCAGTTCCAATGGCTCAACTTGCAAGTGGTTGAAACATGAGTCTAGAAAGGTTTCTACTCTAGACTAATTGAAGTAGCAATATTATCCTCATAAAAATGTGTCCTCTTAGCTTCTTTTATCTACTAACTTACCTATGTAGGAAACATATTTCCCAAAAGGCGAAGGATCCTACTTAGAATGGTTACCCAAAAAATACCTTTCCCTCTTCACTTTGTTACTTATTTATTCTTAATTAGACCATTTTTATCCTTTTGTTTCCAAGGAAAATAAATAATTTATTTGGATGTGAAAATGTAATATTTTCTACCTGGTTACAAATATTAGCTTTGCTTTGTTACATTGATATCCAACTATTCCAATGGAAAATTAAATATAACAGCTCCAACATATACAAAATGGATTAGTCATTAGATATAGGTTTATCACACTCCAAATGGAAGTACTCTCAAACCCATTTTAGAAAAATAAATTAAAACAAAAATAATTTTCAATAGAAAAAATATAGCGTATAGAAAACTCATCACAAGCACAAACCTCAATTTTCCAATAGTCATAACTTTTTCATATAGTATAGAACATAGAACTATTTTTTTGAAATAAAATTATATTTTTCACGGTGAAAAAGATTACGAAAAATTGATAATTGTGAATGCATATCGAATTCCTACAAATACAAAGATATACCAATTAGTCACGCAAAAAGTGTATCAAGTAAACTTATAATTACTAGAAAAATAGGTGGGAGTTAGCACAAACTAAAATTTTGGGTTAATTAGACATAGTGAAAGATTGATCTCACATGTTGGGGATTGAATTGAGAAATAAAAGTTCTAATATCAAGCTTGCATGTTAATGTATGGTATTTTATAGAGACATAGGTGTAACAAAAGGTTGATCATGCCAAATGTATCATATGAGTGTAGTTATGAATAACATAGGGTTAAATATATGAATTATTTTAAGTTGAGAAAGTGAATAATTGAGAAATATCCCCAAATTTGTAAAAGAATATCATTGGTTAAATTTAATTATATTAATCCATTCCTTCAAAACATGTTAAGAACTAAATTTGAATTGGTGTGGAAATACAACATTATGACAATATTTGGAGCTCCCAATTTAAGTTGCATGTGAAGCCTAAATGAAAGTGAATTGTAGATTATATTAGCGCTACAAAATTTCATTTAAATTAAATATTTAAACATAAAAGAGTATTGAAATCCATGTAGAGTAAATGACCCCACTAGATCTCATTATCTAGATTCTCATAATTTGTTATGTGTGCTCCATGGGATCTTTTAAAACTAGGAAAGGTGCATAATGAGTATATTTGTTCATACATTATAAAAAAATCTTTCTATGATGATAAGAAATTGTAGGAGACTCGTATGATGATTTTTTCTACAAAAATGTGGTAATGGTAATGCTATATCTAGTACAAAAACCATATAATGACATGATATATTGGGCACTACCATGTTGTGCGATCATGATCCTTTTGAAAAAGATGATTAATATTTGTGTCAATATATGTAACTATCAACAAAATTAGCAAGGTATCATTAAAGATGGGATATCCCCCCTTCGATTGATTGCATCCATCATATACAATGAATTCAAGGAAAGGGAAAAATAGTGCATGAAATATAAATATAATCTAGTAATTGCATAGCATCATCAATCCATTATATAAAAATCATAAAAATATGTCAAATATAAAGCATGGTAACAACATGGGTTGGAGATAAATATGAATGGATATAAAATTTGTATTAAAAATAGACACATGAAGGCATTGATGTGTCCCTTAATTGATATAAATAACTATGTAATTAAATAGAAAATTAAGCTAGGAATATTTTCCTATTGTGGCATCAAAGAGCAGAAGCCAAAATGGTCAAGATAAGGGAATAAATCCCCAGTAGTGAGATGGATTTAGGTGCATGACATACTTGAAACTGTTGGAGATTGTTACACTATGTTGTCATTAGAGTTATCAATGATGTTAGTTCCTCTTTTGTGGCCATGCTCAGAAGGAGTTGTGGTGTTGAGCAGGTGTTGTTGATACAGTTGGATCACTTGGTTTCCAAGTGTTTTTAACAAAACTTGAATAAAGAGTGTACAAGGTGACATAGTTGTGTTTTGCATTGTACTTTGTATTTAGAGATGTTATATCCAAAGTTTCAAGTTTTGGTTCATGCGGTAGTGGAAGATGTGTCTAACAATGTGTTTCCTGTGAAGAAGGTTGTCTAAGAGAAATGGAATTGATTCACATTTCTCCATGTTGAGGTTTCTTGTCTTGGAGATTTTGGAATGTGCTTATATTGCATGCATCTACCTTCCCTTGGAGTTTTTGGTGTTCAGTTTTTCTGTAAGGTCAGTTAGTGAGTTGTATGTTTGTGGCAGTGTGGATGGTTGCATAGGATGATAACATTATCAATTATAGGTGGTTGTGGTAGTGTTGTTGAAGATTCTTATGTTGGGATATTCTAGGATATTATGTGATGTTGCTACATGGTTTGTAGGATGTTTCTAGACATGATGAATATTGAATTGATTGTTTAATAGTGTTAGTGCAGGTTTGGCCAACTTGGCATGCTATTTCTAATTACAGAGATGGTTTTTTGTTTGTGGAAGCACGTTGTAGAATTTTAGTGTAGATTTGGGTCTGGTTAACCCTTGGTTTGGTTTTCCTTAAATTATTTCCACCATGAAAGTGTTTGGTGCCAACCTATTTGGTGGTTGCACAATTGAGGTACATACATTTCATTGAGGCCAACCTAGAGAAGTTGTTTGAGGTTGCAAAATATATATAATCAATGTTAATTGTTGGAGATGCATGTGATGTGAAAAATGATGTAAATATAATCAAGTGTTGTGATCTGAGTGTGAGCTTAAAAACCTAAGGCTACCAAAAATAGTGAATAGAAGGTGTCTACATTTTTAGTGTACTTGAAGTTTTTGGAGGCAGTGAGACAAAGGATGTGGATGGTGTAGAGTTTTTTTGGTAGATCTTCCTATTACTTCAAGGTATTGAACCTCCTTGTAATAGTATTCTTCTATTCTCTTTCTATTTTTGACAATGATTTCTTTGGGTAGTGAGCCCTTGGCAGTGAGCCATTCTTTTCTTCTAGTTAGTGAGCCTTTTGTAATTGGTGTTGTTATTCATATATATGTGAGTTAATCCTCACCATCATTTTTTCTTGATTAGGTTTTTTTACATAAATATGGTGTTCTATAGTGTATGGTTGTGAATGTGTTTATGTTTCATTAGTTTACATTCAAGTTGATGCATAATAAGGGTTTAAAGGTTAATTAGTGATTGAATGTTTTAATGTACAAAAAATTCACCGCCTCCCCTTCTTAGTTTTCCTATGTGTTTAACAATTGGTATCAGAGCTATGGTTCCTTGGAAAAAGCTTAACATTACACTTGAGGTAGATCTAGATGATGCACAAGAATGGTGTCAAAGTGTCTATGTTTGATGGATCAAACTATGCTTTATGGAAAGCCAAGATGGAAGCCTTTCTTTTCTCATTAAGGTTTGGTATTTGGATGTTAGTTTAAAATGGATACACTATGCCTACTACTCCTTCAAAAAGTGATGTTGAGATCAAGGATTATGAGAATCATGGAAAAGAAAGGACTGCTATCTTGAGTGTTCTTTTTGATTCAAAACTTGTGAAGATGATAAGCCTCAAAAATAATAAAGAGATCTAGATGAAGTTTCAAAGCATTTATGAAGAATATGATAAGGTCAAGCAAGAAA
This sequence comes from Sequoiadendron giganteum, assembly GCA_007115665.2. Classification (NCBI taxonomy): domain Eukaryota; kingdom Viridiplantae; phylum Streptophyta; class Pinopsida; order Cupressales; family Cupressaceae; genus Sequoiadendron; species Sequoiadendron giganteum. The sequence continues at coordinate 154,756,779 of CM021107.1, read as the reverse complement.
AGATGCAAAATTTCAAAGCCAAATTTGAAACCCTAAGGATGCCAGAAGATGAAGATATTGTAGGCTACATACTTAGTGTGAATGGAATGATCAATGCCATCAATGGTCTTCATGGAAAACTAGAGGAAAGTGAAGTTGTGAAAAATGTATTTATAACTCTTCCTAAATCTTATAGTGCTAAAGTTTTTTCTATTAAGGAAGCTCAAAATTTGGATCAATATTCTAGAGATCAGATGTTTGGTGCTTTAATGAATTTTTAATTAAGAGAGTTTGACAAAGATGCTCTAGGAAAAAAAATTATTTTAAATTCAACAAGAAAGAGAATGACATTCATCTAATTCGGATGATCTTGATGAGGTGGAAGAATTTTTTTTAATGATATTGAAAAAGGGCACTAGAAAATACAGAGGTAAGTTACCCTTTAAATGTTTCAATTTTCTAAAGATAGTTCATTATGCTTCTAAATATCCAATAAAAGTTTCAAATGACAAACACAAAGATCATAAAATTTGAAACAAAGGAAATATGTGTTCTACCTTCTATGAGATTGAACTATTAGAGGTGTCCTATTTCACTCTAGTCCATTAAAGGAAACCCTAGAAGTATCAACCCAATGATGCAATTGAGAGAAGGGATTGCTACAAGGTCTCCTTAGGTGTGATTTAAATTGGGTTCACCACTAAGAAAATTCTTAGAAAGAAGGAAATGAAAGCAATATGCAAATCTAACTATATAACCTAGAAAATGAAACTGAAAACTAGGATAACAAACTAAAGTTAAATAGAGAAGTACCTAGAATACTGAAGACATGTACAAAACAAGGTCTACAATCTTGAAATTATGAATTTTTATGTGAATTGGGACTTATACACCAGATTGGGTGATTTAGTTCTAGTTTAGGGTTTCGGCCTAATTCTGAAATCTGCAACAGGAAAACTAGGATCTACAAAAATTTGCTGAAAAGTGGTATACTGGGACACATACGCCCAAAGTGGTGATTTATTCCCAATATTAGGGTTTTTTTCTGAAACTACGGTATCCTCTAGTGATCTTCTATAGCTTCTCTCTTGTCCGATCTTTGAGTCTAAATCATTGAATTTTGGCCTATAGGCGACTTTCCGTGAAGATGACAACTTCTTGACAACTTTGAAAACTTTCTTCAATCTTGCAACTTTGTGTTCAAAGGATATTGAAGCTCTAAATCATCTAAATCTATAATCACACATGTAGAGGGAAAAAATTTGATTTGTTAGTGGATAGGGGTTTTCCTTGTTCAAACCTTTTTTTGGTAATCAAACCTTGAAATGAAATGAAATAACATGAAGGAATGATGAATGAACAAATGTGATGTTGCAACTCACCAAACCCTTGTAGAAAAGGCTACAATCTTGTATGAAATGGCTAGCATGAATGTATATCTTGACTCTTGATTTTTTATAAGTGACAATTCCTTTGAGTGCTTTCTTGAATCATGAAAACCTTCCTCACAAATGTTAGCTCAAAAAAACACATGATGCATGAAGACTTTCACATGATGCTTGAATCTTAAATGTAGCTCCAAACTGCTTGATAATCATCTCTTGAATGCTCTTGAATTGTTCTTGATCATAAAATGTTCTATAAGAATTCTCTCTTGAAAATATTAGGAGGAATTATGTGAAATAACCTTGTATTTATACTTGTTTATGCCAAAGTTCTCAAAATTTAAACACTACAAGCTGACATTAGATCTAGGAGAATAAAATCCCACCAAGAATTAAATTCAAAATAACTCCAATCTAAATCAAGACTCATACGCCAGTTCAGGCGTATGAGTCCTATTAGCTTAAGCTTGGGACACAAGTTTCAAGAAAATATAAGTTCACTGCAATATTCAAGATCGTGACTCGAAACCTAGGTGCAACCCATACGACCAAGGTGGTGTATGAGTCCTAGATCACTAAATATGGAACACACAATCCAAAAACATGAATTAAGATTGGTCATTTATTAAATATCATGATTATCTTGAGAGAAATGCATTAAATAAGTCTTATGGATGCAAAATAGGACCAAATAAGGCATAAAGAAGCCCAATTTTAGTAGGGAGGGCTGAAACAAGTGTGAAAATGTAAAGGGATACATTTTCCTGCACTAAATTTAGCTCCCACTTTAGTGAGACAATGAACTTTCTTCAAACTCACACTAATGTAGACAAGTACACATCAAGAGGGGTCTGAATGTACCAATTCTAGTGAGATAGGATGCCAACAATCAAGAGGGATGGTCAAGCCCCTAGGATCAAAATCCTATGGAAAACCAACATAGGGACAAAGGAATATTCATGTGAATGATATATGAAGGAACAACAAGATACAAGCATACACTACCAAAGACATAAATAAGAAAGAAAAAGAAAACATAGGGTGGAGATCAAGCCTCAACTATTTTTCCAACACGATGTGGATCAAATCTAAGTTGTTTATCCAAAAACAACATTTACAAGTGGAACACGGTGTCCACTATGCAAACCAAACACGCCCTCACAAGTGCTACTAGAACCTCAGACCGTCGACTAAGTGAGCCCCCAAAGAGGCAAGAAACATACACATATGACCAATATACACTCACACACACAAGAAAGTGGCTATGGGAAATTCATTCCTAGGTCAGTTCCCATACACTAACTATTTCAAAGCTATATGTCCTAATAAATTTGATAAGGCGCCACACAATACGAAAAAAAAATATGTATAAGGGAAGAAAAACTTTGTATTCTAACACCCATGAACAAACATGATGGCTCCATAGGAAAGCAAAGTGTGTTATGCAAGGTGGCTATATAATGATCATTGTAAATGCAAAATAGTGTAAGGTACATTAAAAGTGGTTTTTCTTAGTTCATGTAAGGTCTCAACTTAGGGAACATCGTGCTTCATGTCTCCAAGAGACGACCAATCGAAGAATAGAAGATTCACACCTTAGGGGATGTTGTGCATCACATTAAGCCACTAAGAGAACTATATTATGCTAAGAGAGATCATGCTCTTGAAGGAAATCACACCCAATTTCAACACCAAGAGAAACACACATATCATGAAGTAAAAAGAACACACAATGAAACATGAGTGGTAAATACAAAAGAATAATGCCAATGTATGCCCCCACTTTACAAAAATTGCTGAATACCATTCTTTGGGAAATTACTTTAATGTAGCAAATGATAAATGATGAAAATAAAGAGGACATGTGAGAGATTAACCAAAAACCCCTATGCCAAGTCATATGTTTCCAAAATAAGCTACGCCATGAAAAGGGGTTTCCCCCAACATGAAATTCAAAAATCACATAAGGGATCCATGGATTCAAGGTCAGTATGTCTTTGCTACAATATTGTTAGAGAGCTTGGAACATTCATCATTCCCAAAATACTCATGGAGTAGGAAGAATGATGCAAAGAGAGCGAAAATTGAGAAAATATTTTGGTTCAACATGGAAGAGACTTAAATTTATTGATGCCTTACATCATCCCCAAAAGGAAAACACAAGAAAAAGAAAAGATAAAGGATTTACGACATAGAGATGAATGTAGATACAAATAGAGGAATGTCACAAAGAGAGAGATACATCAAACAAAATAGTACAGGGAGATCATATTATGCACATGAAATCACACACATTACATGAAAAATAAAATAAAGATGAGACTAGTAAGGAACATGTGAGTCAACCTATAGCAGGTCGTTTGCATCCTAATCTTGTTCATCATATACAAAAGGTAGAAAAATATCCAAAGGGACAACAACATGTGTCAAACTAGGGGTATCATAAAGTTCAACACTCTTCTTAGGAGAATTGTCATTTAAGCTCATAGAAGAGGAAAATAATGTATTCAACTCATCATGCACTTCCTCATCATTCATTTTCCAAGTTAATCACAATAGAAGGTTGAATGATAATGTCTAAAGAAGGTGCTAATCCTGATGGAGTTCATGATATAAGATCATCTTGTTGTGGTGAAGAGGTAGACTCCTTGTGTATTGCTTCAGTTGAGTTTGGATGTTATTTTTCTTTGTTTTTCTCTTCATTTAACCTTCGAGCAATAGCACAAAATATATGCCTATTCTCTCTAGCATTTCTATTTCTTTTGGTGCGATTTTCAAGTTGTATTTGTGTAGGAGTGGGTTTATCAACAATCTAGGTTTCTTTTCTTCCCTTAGAGAAAGAATGGAAGGAACCATGGGAGTTTTTTCAACCACTTTCTCTTTAGATTTGTAAATTTGTTTTATTTTAGGAGGCATCACAAGGTTTTTTTTTTATCTCTTGTTCATTTGTAGGAGATAGGCAAAGGATTTATGTTGGGTTTGTCTTGGTTACTTGGAAGATATTTTGGTTCAATCATGGTTTCATCAAGGATAGGAGTCCAAGTCATGGGCTGAAGCATGTTTCAAAGGGATAATTTTGTTATGTGCTTTTCCTTAAAATCCTAAAAGGATTTGAAAAATAAGTCTTCACGAGGTTTAATAGGTTCAATAGGCTTGGGCCGAAATAAATCCAATGAAAATTTTCCATGGGAAGACACAGGATTAAATCCACTATGGTGCACAGTAAATATTTCATTGTCAAAGGGAAACTTTAAGCATTTATGCACAACCGACACAATGCCTTCCATGGAGTGTATCCATGGGTAACCAAGCTTCACATGGAATTTATCCAACATCAGGATGATGGAGAATGAGACATCTAATTGTTTTGGTCCAAATTTTAAAGAGATGATGATCAAACCAATCGTAGGGAAAGAAAAACCATTATGCATTTTTATCCATGCTTACGGTTTGTCATATTATTCTTGATAAATTTTATGCATAAGTAATAATTCCTTGAAATGACCATAATCTCTTCACAAACATAATAAATTAATATCCCATTAGTGGGCTTGTCATTGATTCAACCAGATATGTAAAGAGGACCATCAGATGCCTTTATGATTATATATTTTTATGAGAAAGTAATGTCAAGGGGTATTTTAGTTCGACCCTTATGAGGTTGAGTTTCAATAAATCCAATCAGAGTATCCATAAGACCTTGTTCATCATTATCCATGTTGTCATCATCCATGTTAAAATTCATCACATCATTCTTTTTAGTTTCCTGGCTTTGACAAATAAAATATTATGATTTGGCATAAGGTTTGTAAGGATTTGCAATTTTTGTTTGGGAGGGGCAAAAAACTTATTACCTTGATCATTCAAACCTCCGATAAGAAGTTGATTAGAATCAATGAGGTCTTGCATAATATGTTTAATATGCATACAATGTTCATATCATGTCCATTTTGACTATGAAAATGCTAAGAGGAATTTGAACTAAAGTTCAGATGTAAAGGCTTAATTGGATCTAGAGCTCTAATAGGAGGTAAGGAAATCAATTTCTTCTCTAGAAGTTGCAACATTGTGTTATGGAGAGTATTGGGTAGGGGAGTAAATTGCCTTTTCAAATCCCCAAATGTAAAAGGATTTCTCTTCTTTATCTAGCACCCACTTGGGTATCAACATGTTGAGTTGGTTGAGGAGGAGTTAGTTGAAGGAAGCCTTTATTTTATTTTCTAAATGGTTGATAATTGTTTTGATTTGCATATTTCTACTTTTTTAGGACGAGTAGAAGTGGATTTTGTTTCATGACTACTAACTAAGTTTTGATAATCATGAAGGGAAGTAAAGAAGTGTATGAAGGAAGGAAATTTCATCATGAAAAGATTATATTTTATCTTATTTTTTAAGTTCTCAATGAACATTCGTTGAAGGTGAGGATCAAAAAATATTTACATCAATTTGGGAATAAAGCAATTGCTGGTGTGAAATTAAGTGTGTAACCTTTTCATCATCCTTTTGCTTACATCTCATCAAATCAACTAATTCCATCCATTGATGAACAAATTGATTTATTCAGTAACATTAAAAACCATTCTAAGGTGGTATCTTTCAAGGACTTAGGGAATTTTTTATCCAAGATCTTATCTTAAAGGAAAAAATCACCGCATAAGGCAATGTAAGCAGAAACATGGTTAGAAGGGTTTCATTTCCTACTTACTTCTCAAACCTAGGAATCTCTATACCTTGTGGTATCAACGTTCTTAATATTTCCAAGGATAAGGAATTGCTTTTGATATAGTATGAAGGTTGGCCATTTTGATTTTGGTTTATAGGGGAAATTTTATTTTGAAGGGATGAAACACTTTGTAAAAGTTCATTAAGGATAGCATCATTGGTTGTGTTTTGAGATGGAGGTGTATATGTGTTTGAGGGGGAATTGAATGGATTTATTATGGGAGGTACAGTGGTAGGAGATATGACATGAGATTCCACAAAGGTATAAGGATTGTTAGTGGAGATACCCAAGGTAGGAATGACATTATTTGTAGGTTGCATTTTTGTGGTAACTTGAGGGTTGGTATAGGTAGCAATAGAGGAAATTGTTGTGGGAGGAGGAATTTGAGTTCCTCCTTGACTTTGAGTATTATTCAAGGTTTGAGCATAAATATTCGTTGAAGTAAGATGTTTTCCAAAAATCTGAGCTAAGTTATGTGTAAGTTCTATTCATGTTTAACTTTCAATCATGTGGTCTATGTTATCTATGGTAAGAATAAAAGTGTTGGAAATGTCTTCAGTACTCACTTGATGTTGTAAGTTTGTTAATTCTTCATGGATTTGGATGATTTTTTATTGATGGAAACTAGCAACCATTATTTCAACACTTTCCATACTACTTGAAGGTAAAGAGTTGTCAAGGGTATGGTCCATACCTAGTGAACTAGAGTCAAGACTATGAGTAAAATAGTTAGATAATAAAATATCCACGACGAGTGAGTTATCACAGGATGACATGAGTCTCAAAATCCATCTCACTATAGTATTAGCAATAGGAAACCAAGTTGGAAAGCTCATGCAATGGACAATCAATGAATGCAAGATAAATGCAATGAACACAAGATAACTGTTATCCTTTAATTCCACTTCTTATGTTTAAAAATTTATTTGAAATGAAACCAAATTAAGCTAGATCCAATGAAATGAATGAAACATAAAATCAACAAACTATTACAAATATCCAACAACAACAAATAAAAGCACAAAAATGATGTTTTAAATGTTGTAAAATGTAGATTCAGGTCTGATATAGGACTAAATCACCCAGATGGGTGAATGAGTCATAGATAGGGTTTTTGATAGGTTTAGGTATTGAAAATAGTAAGCACATAATTCCCATAAATTATGAGCAAAGACCTGTACTAGGACTAAATCATCCTAATGGGCGAATGAGTCCTATATAAGGATTTTCACACTAAATTCAACAAATCTTGAGTTGATTCTAAGGTTTCTAACTTGTAGGTTTACTTGAATATTTGCAATTACAGAATTTCAATGAAATTGAATGATCTGAGATGAAAAAATGCAACATCTATGCAATTTCACTAATGTAATATTTAGAAGCCCTAAATGCAATGTAAGCTAGATCTAGGAATGGAATTCTCTCCAAATCATAAATAAGGTGTCCAAAGGTTGATTTCACTAAAATGAAACAAAGGAAATAGGTGTTCCACCTTTCGGGAGATAGAACTATTAGGGGTGTCCTATTTCACTATAGTTCATTAAAGGAAACCCTAGAAGTATCAACCCAATGATGCAGTTCAGGGAAGGGGTTGCTATAGGGTCTCTTTAGGTGTGATTAAAAGGGGGTTCACCACTAAGAAAATTATTAGAAAGAAGGAAATGAAAGTAATATGCAAATCTAACTAGATATAACCTAGAAAATAAAACTAGAAATCAAGATAACAAAATGAGGATAAAAAAAGTAGTACTTGGAAGACTGATGATGTCCAAAACAAGGTCGGTAATCCTAAAATTATGAATTTTTATGTAAGCTGGGACTCATACGCCAGATTGGGTGATTTAGTCCCAATTTAGTGTTTCAAGCTGAATCTGGAATCCACAACTGGCAAACTGGGATCTACAAAAAAATGTTGAAAAGTGATATATTGGGACTCATACACCCAAGTGGTGATTTAGTCCCAGTATTAGGGTTTGGCTGAAACTCTAGTATCCTCTGGTGATCTTTTGTATATTCTCTCTCATCCAATCTTTGAGTCTAAAAGTATGAATTCTAGCCTATAGGTGACTTTTCATGAAGATGAAAAATTTGATGACTTTATTCAATCTTGCAACTTTGTGTTCAAAGGATCTTCAAGATCTAAATCATCTAGATCTACAATCACACATGTAGAGGGAGAAATATTGATTTATCAGTGGATAGCCCAATTTTCCTTGGTCAAACCCTGTTTTGATAATCAAACCTTGTAATGAAATAAAATAATATGAAGGAATGGTGAATGAAAAAATGTGATGTTGTAACTCACCAAACCCTTGTAACAAAGGATATAATCTTATATGTGATGGATAGCATGAATGTATATATTGACTCTTGATTGTTGATATGTGATAATTCCTTTCGGTGCTTTCTTGAATCATGAAAAGCTACATCACAAACGTTAGCTCAAAAAAATACATGATGCATGAAGACTTTCACATGATGCTTGAATATTGAATGTAGCTCCAAAATTCTTAATAATCAACTCTTGAATGCTCTTGATCATAAAATTTGTTATAGGAATTCTCTCTTGAAAATCTTAGGAGGAATTATCTTAAATAACCTTGTATTTATACTCGTTTATGCCAAATTAAACAAAATTACAACACTACAAGTTGACATCAGATGTAGGAGAAGAAAATATCACCAAGAAATGAATTCAAAATAGGTCCAGTCTAAGTCAAGACTCATACATCAGTTGGGCCGTATGAGTCCTAATAGCCTAAACTTGGGACACAAATTTCAAGAAAAGATAATTTCAATGGAATATTTAGGATTAGGCCCCAAAACCTAGGTGAGACCTGTTGGGTCTCAAAAACGCTAGTTTGAATGAACCACGAGAGGTTGCCAAAATCTCACTATGTTACTGGTCAACTTAACAAGGCCAGCCAGTATGGTCGAACCCTCTACTCTTAAGGCTCTGCGAGACCTAGGCGGGTACACCTATATGAGAAACACAAATTTTGAACTTATATTTCCTACTTGATCTAACTATCCACAAATGGAAATTTGATAGTGGAAAGATATGATCCTAATTTGGTATAACTTGTATATGAAATATCAAGGTATGAATTGATATGTTCAATTAAGAAATATCAAAATGAGATGAATAAAACTAATGTAATGAAAAAAAGGGAGACTAGTGCCTTATTGGGTAGAACGGATTCAAATGAAAGCCTATGATGAGTGGTTTCTATCTAGAAAATTCTCTAATCATTTGGCATACAATTATGAGTTTACAACTGGTATAAACATGCAAGGATGTAATTGCTAAACCCTACTTGAGGCAGAATATCAAATCTAATTATCTGATTCTTCTTACTGATCCAAATAACATTCCAAGATTACTATAATCAATTGAAAGCAATTTAAATCTTTATTAAAGAATCCAATAAATCACATCATATAGAAACAACAAATGTGCACTGATAAATCAAAAATATAATCGATACTTCAACTTAAACAATCAAGGAACATCAGATTGGAGACAATCAGATAATTGCAGGGAACCAACAAACAATTGATACCAAAATGAAATCACCAAATCAACAGTCTTTCATTATCTCCTTCAAAATTCATACATGCAGCATACTATCCTTGAATATCCTTCTGAAAATATAGTGCTTATAGTAATCTATCCTATTCTAATTCCCTCTCTTTTTTATCATCCAACAACAGATACTTATACATTTAGTTTGCAAAAGGACATGCCTTTTCAAAAAGTCTAAAGCATAAAATGTTAACAAGTTCATTAAATAATTTATGTTAAGCCACAAATGAACTGCAGACATTTGCTTTGTATAATCTTGGCACTTATGTGTGTTTGCATCTCGAATTACATCAGGAATCATGATCTCCATCATCATCATTCGTTCATTTTTCTCACATGCTTCATCCAATGTTATGCCCTTTGCAGTGGTTCTGTTCAATATCTCTTGGAGTATCGAGTTCCATTCGCCTTTCCATGTAGTCGCTTCTTTCAGTTCTCCTTCATCATCACAAAATTTAGTCAATCTGTCATTAGCAGCTTCAATCATTCCCTACACATCCCCTTGTAATTCCTCAAAGAAATCCCTATGATTACCCATGATATGATTGGCATTTTCAATTCCTGCAGCATCAGGAGTACCCCTTTTCATTTCCTCAATTCTTTCTTGTATTTTTTCATCCACTCTCTTATGCTCTTTTATAGCATCCACGTACTGTGAATGTTTTCCCCAAAGTTTATTTATACAAGAGTTCAAAACAACCCACCTCTTTTTGATTATTGCAGTGAGTGTGTCTACTTTCCCTTGTGAGTATGCACTTGACCCCTCCCAATGGTCCATTTTCTGTGAGCTCTCACCTTGGGTGAGCATCTTTTTTGGCCTTGTTACAACACCTACCAAGTCCTTTAATCTATCATTCTCTCTCAGCATTCTCTCATTATTAGTTTTATACATTTCCCTCTCTTTGATCAATTCTTAGATCTGGGCTGTATTCAAATTTGCTATATTGATCCCAATTTCTATAGTTGCAACAAGATCAGCCTCTCCAGCCTTTAGATTCATGACATGTTCGAATGCCTCCTCAGTATCAATAACAATTGACTTCTTGTGAGGGGGATACAAAGCCCAAATCATCAAGGTTTCATCATTAGGATTGTATCTTGATCTTGTATATACCTCTGACACCTTTTGTATACTGAGCTTGTGAGTAGCATTGTTGTCTTTGAAGAATTTGTCATAAACTAATGCATAATTTAGATCCAAAAGAGGGAAAATCATAACACCCGCCTTTTCTAACATCTCTCTTCCCTTTTCAAGGGTCATGTTTATCTTCTCTTTATCCACCTCATCCTTTAAGCTCTTTAACAATTGGTCCTCATTTCCTGGTGTGACATTGTCAACAAGTCCTCTTATTTCCTTTCCTTTTTTCTTGTATAAGAATGTTTTAAACTCTGAGGTCTTCACAAATTCATCATCTGCTATAAAAGACCTATAATCTTCATGCCTCACATCCACATCTATAGTTTCCTCAACATTTGTTTCTGTAGCAACATAGGCATAATCCTGAGTCCTTATTCTTGATACCTTCCCAAATGAGCCTTGTGACCTGTCAGCTTCTGAGATTCCTCTAATGGAGGATAACAACTCAGCATCCACCAATTCCTGATCATGTTTCTCAATCACCATTTATGCTTCCTTTGCCTCCAAGTTTCTAATTATGTCATCAAATTGATAGGGCACATGCTGGTACCCTCCAAAATTTATTCTTTTCTTGGAAGAATGGATATATCCCCCCAGATCAAAGTTGTTTCTTGATGGTGCTCTTCTCATGTTGTAGTGCAATAACTTATCCAGAATCAGATTGTAGCCCTCCTTTGCCAATACAGTAAAATCACCAAAACATAGTGTACTGGGCATAAAGGCCTGTTTCCTATATGAACTCTAGTTCATGACACTGGAGAAATCCATTTGCCTAAAAATTTCTAAGTATGCAATTCTATCTCAGACTGTTTTAGGCAAAATGAATGGTGTATCCTCAAAACCATAAACCCTAATCATTGTGGCATTATCTAAACAATACCAATCCCCCCAGTTGTGGTTGATTGGTCCATTATAATACTTAAGTCTAAGAAACCTCTTTACTTCTTGAGATAAGGAATAATCACAAGGATGATTGAAAAATCTATACAAAGGCTTCACAAAGAATTTTTCAAAATGCAAAAAATTGGAATTAGCAAACCTTCTGTCCCAAATTGCAGTCCATAATTGAATAGGGAATGACCTACCTTCCTTGTCAGATTGTGAAATCCTTAGCTCTTGGGGCCATAATTCTAACTCTTGTCCAAAATACAACACTAAGTGCATCAACAGTGAATAATTCCTGAGATGCAGGACAGAGGCACCATTCTTTATTGCCATCAACCCTGCATCCAGTTCCCTAAATATATGTGAAGCATATTCAAATGATCTGGAATTTTGATACTGAATATCTGAAGAAATCACCATTGGCACAACTGCCATATGTTCAGGTACCTCCATCCCCAATACTTGTCCCACTAAAAAATAAGTGTTTTTTAGGTAGGGTTCAAAGAGATCTACATGAAATGGTGGTCCCTGACTGTCTTCCATTGGAGTAGGTTTGCCATGACACCTAATTTTGTGTAGGGGTAATCTCCACCCTTTATAAATGGTGTCCATCCTTCTGAACTCACTATCGAGCTCCTCACTTATTATTTTCTCACTGCATATTCCCTCCATCCAGAAAAACCTCATCTATTGCATTCTCAGATACATGTATCAACAGATTCCTTGAAAAATCACATATAGCTTTATTCTTCGGGTCATAATGACCAGCCAACAATTTTACCAGTTTGAAATCAATAAAGATATTGGGGCACACTAGGTTTTCCAAATTGAGCCTCTGTGGATTACATACTGGCTCAAAATGATTTCTCCTATGATAATGGAAATTGAACAACTCATACCCTCTAATTGGAGTCCAAACATCCCCTATGAATTTGAATTTTTTTGTCGAATTTGTCAATTTCCACTTTGAGCTGCGCAGAATGCATAGCTTTAGGCCCAGAACCAGGTAGCTGGTCTATGAGGTCTTGGTTTAATTTTCTTCCAGTTCCCTCTAGTTGCAATTCAGTTTTTTGCTTCTTCGCCTTTGATTGACTACTCTCCTCAGGTTTTATTCCCTTTAATTTTCTTGAACTAGTGCCTTCCATATTCAAAATTTACGAATTCTGAGAGGATGAGAAACTTACTATAATTTTCTTACAAATCCAAGACAAGTGAATGCCTTAATTGCTCTATTGGTGCCCCTTCTCTGCTTCGCTGCTAGTTTCGTGAAACAATGATTTAAATTGAGCACACCCTGATATGGAAAATCTTTTATGCTTCCTGGCACCATTAATGTCTTTACTGAGACATGAATGTTGGAAGTTTTTCTAAATTCTCACTGTCACATCAGGGATCATATTGGCAAGAAATTTAAAATCTCTGACCGATCCTCCTATTCAACGTTCACCCATCTGCTAAGATGTCTTGCATTTTCCCTGACATCACAAGTCTCCCCAATAGTTTCTTTCCTTTTTCCTTTTATATCGCCATGACCTTCACCAAAGCAACTATTGCCTAGACTTAATGAATCAGGCCAACGGTTCTTCACCTCACACCGAAAGCTCTTCGTTTCACCGAGATGTTCACTTTATCGATTTATGTCACTGAGACCAAGTATTTGTCATGTTAACAGAATGATACTTGCTGTAATGTCTCTTAGATCTCCCCGCTGAGACATATCTCACCGATACGCTTTTTCTTCGGCGAGACCATGTGCATTGTCTTCTCGACACCCTTTATTTCCACATGTTCAGTTATGTCGGTGTAACTCGAGGGGTCGGTAAGACTCTCTGAACTCTCCCCGGCATCATTTGTGTTACTGAGTGGGTCCTCCTCTTGCTTTATCGGCAAGACTAGTAACGCTTCGGGTAATGCTTTGAAATCTCTCTCCGATGACCATAGTCTCTCTGATAGAATTTATTTTACTCGAATCGGTAAAAGGTAACCCAACTCGATATGACCTTACATCATCACGTCAATACCTTTTGTCTTGCCGATAAGAAATACAAACCCACATTCTCTTGGTGTATAACTTTATCGGTATGACCCTTCTGATGTCTTGCCAATATATTGAGGATATGTACATTATCATCGATGAGACCTGCATCAACTTATACCAATATTTGCATATGTTAAAGATTTAATGCCAGATGAAATTTATGGGGCTTTATGGCCAAATTTAATCCGGATTTTTTATAAAAAATGCTATGTGAGGATTTTGATTTCTATAATATGAACCTTTTTTGGGGGACTAATAGTCATGAAGGGTTAATGAGATTGTCAAAATTTCATTGTTCCAACAATGGATCCATCTGAAGATGAATGATTGTGAGATCATTGCAAGGATCCAGATCTTTGGGTGAGTAGACCAAACATTATGGATGAAAGCAAGTGGAGATGAAAAAATGATCCTAAACTACTGAACATGGATAGAAGATCATATAGGATTTCCAGGATTGTCCATGTACTAGCAATTTCCTATATCCTTTACTTCCTATACTACTGTGCATGGAAAGTTCATGAGAAGTTTTGTTCAAAATTTGTCCATGCACTCGCAACCCTTGATCCTTTGTAACTTTTAAGAAATTTTTTATTTTTTAAATTGCCCATGTAAAGGAAAATCTTGTTCTTCACCACTCATATTTTGCAAATAATATGAGTCCTCTCCTTGCTTGCAAATGATAACAAAAGATCCTAACCATAATGCCTCAAATTTTCCATGTTTTCCCTTCTCCTGGCACCTAGCATTCCACATCAGTACCAGATCATCCTTTTCAAATTTTCTATTTTTTGCTTTTTTTGTCAAACAAATACTTCATTTGTGCTTGCAATTTCATGTTCTGGTTTTGAGCTATTCTTCTTATTTCATTGAGCTCTACAAGTTGCTCCATTCTCTCCTCCATTGGTTCTGGAAAATCTATATCTTCTTGAAGGATAAATTTGTAAACTGGCAATAAATTTTGTAAAGGCATCCTAGCTTGTGTTCCATACACTAATTCATATGGGGATTTTCCAATTGCCCTTTTGATAGTAATCCTATCTACCCATACAACCAATCTTAACTTTGAAGCCCAAGATTTTTTGTTCTTATCGAGCATCCTTTTTATGATTTTTAAAAGGCTCTTGTTGCTAGATTATGCCTGACCATTGGCTTGTGGATGATATGGGGCAGAATAAGAAACATTAATGCCATATGTTCTACAAAACTCTTTGAGCTCATCAGACCTGAATCATATCCCATTATTTGTAATCACTCTCAATGGTGTACCCAATCTAGTAATAATGTTATCCATTAAAAAGTTGATTACAACTTTACTTGTTGCTTGCTTAGTTGGGATTGCTTCCACCCATTTGGTGAAGTAGTCAGTGGCCACTAGTATCCACCTATGTCCTCCACCTATTTTCTCTTGTATTTTCCTAATGAAATCAATCCCTCACTGATGAAAAGGAGCTTCAACCTGCATAGGTCTAAGTGGTAGAGCTCCCTGATACTTCATTTTCCCTGAGAAATTTTGGCATGCTTCACAGTTCCTCACATATGAAAATGAATCATTAAAAAACTTTGGCCAGTAATAACCTACCCTGAGGATTTTATGTGCAGTTGTTTTTGCTGAATAATGCCCTCCATAGACCCCTTCGTGCATTTCTTTCAGAACATGATCAACTTGTGACTCATCCAAACATAACAACAACATTCCATCTCTGTTTTCTAGAATAAATCACCTTCTATAAATACATATTTAGAGGCCTATAGTTTTAAAGTTCTTTTCTAGTTATCATTGAATCCTTCCAGGTACTTTGTGCTCCTAAGGTAATGCATGATGTCTATGTACTAGGGTGTATGTTCAATACTTGCAATTGTATTTCCTTCTTCTTTTACATTGCAAACTTGTTTTTCCTCAATGTTTGTTTTTGCCATTAATTTGGCCAATCCTTAGCCTCTTATCAATTTAGTAATATGTATTTCCATATCAAATTCTTGAATTTTGTTAATCCGATTGCACCTCTTCCCTGTCACTTCTGATTGTGTCAAGATGTCTTTGACTTCTATGTGAGGAACATATGCAATTACTTTGGCTCCAACAAGATACGGTCTAAAGGCTTTTGTGGCCTTTACAAGTGCAAAGGCTTGTTTTCCATTATGTCATACTTCAACTCCAATCCTTGTAAAGATTTACTAAAGAAAGATACAGGTTGCTCATGACCCTCCTCATTTTTCTGTAACATGACAACAACTATTGTATGCAGGGAAGCAAATGAAAATATTTGAAAAGGTTTTGTGAAATTAGGAGACTTGAGGACAGGAGCTTCCTTAATGGCTCTTTTAATGGATACAAAGGCTTCTAATGCTTCTGAGGTCCATTCAATTTTTGTCCTTTCTTTAGCATTTTTGATATGGGTTTGACAATCTCAACAAAGTTGGACACAAACCTCCTAACAAAATTAATCTGCCCAAAGAATGATTGGATGGCTTTCACATTTTTAGGGATAGGAATTTTATCTATAGCCTCAACTCTCTCAGGATCTATCCTAACTCCTTCTCTTGATACAATGTGTCCTAAGAGCTTTCCCTCTGTAAAAAATAAATGACATTTATTAGTGTTCAAACTAATGCCATATACTAAAGCCTTAATGAATTTTTTTTCAAGATGTCTTATATGATCTTCAACCCTTTTTGAGTAGGCAGTAAGGTCATCTTGATACACCACCATTATAGCATTAATCAAATATGCAAATGCTAAGTCCATAGCTCTTTGGAAGGTTGCTCCTGCATTTGTGAGACCAAAAGGCATTCTCACATAGACATATGTTCCCCATGGGGTTGTAAAAGTTGTTTTGTACTGCTTAGATTCCCTAATCTTGACCTGATTATAACCTGAAAAACCATCCATCATTGACAATAGTTCACATCCGATCACTTTATGCAGTATAGCTTCCATGTTGGGCAAAGGGTAGTTGTCTTTGAGGGATGCCATATTTAGATTTCTGAAATCCACACAAAGTCTTATATCTCCATTTTTCTTTCTAACAGGAACAAGTTTTGACACCCATGTAGAGTGTCTCACAGGTTTGATGATGCCTCCATCTCTAAGCTTTGTCAATTCTTCCTGCATTTTTGATTCCAGAGTGGGGTTAATGGGCCTTTGCTTATGTCTAAATGGCTTTGCATATGCTTTCAATGGAATTTCATGCTGAAATAAATCCTCCCTATATGCCTTGAGGTCCTCATAGGACCAAGCGAATGCATGTTTATATTTTATTAACAATGAAATCAACATTCTTCAGACAGTAGGGCTTATCTTGTTCCTAATATATAGCTTCCTTAGTGATAGTTCAGTCCCTAAGTTTATTTCTTTAATATCTTCCCTTTTTACTAGTGTCTGTTTCATAATGGATCGATCACTTCCATCATATACTGTTTCCAATGCCACTAACCCCTTGGGAAGTTTATTAGTCTTAAGTTGTAGGATTTAAATACTGTATGTTCTCCCTCTATCTCTTCCACAAAGGCGTTGAAATCAATTTCCTGAGCCTCATACTGGTCTATACAATGAATAAATTTCAACAGATCAGTGCTATTGATGGTGAAAATGACACAAACAACATTAAAACAGAAAATTTCTACTCTATTTCTCCTGAAAAAGAAAGACATGTAGTGGCCTAACTCCCAAGGTCCTTGTAGTTGGTTCTCAACTGTCTGGTGTCACTCAATTAGTTCATGCAACTATAATGTTCAAGGGGCCTATGCTGGTAAAAGATTCAAGCGATGACTCATCCTATCAAACTGTTTTGGTAAATCAATGGGGTTTTCAAACAAAAGAAAAAGATAGATTAAAGGGTAAAACCAGTAAGTATGAATCAAATTTATCTAATATCCAAACATATATCTTCAAATAATGAATGTTCTTTCAATCAGATCAAGAAAACCATAAGATGACACAATCTATAGCATAATCTATACCACTGCATACATTTTAGGTGCTTACGTAACTTCACAATTACATATCACAAATAGTTCAAGTACTTTCAAAACAATACACATTCATTCATCATCAAGATTATAGATAAACATACTTTAATAATTTCAATTCAATGATAATCTAACAAGATAATCTTTAAATCTGGTTTCTTCTAATGACTTTCACCACATAAGAAACTATCATGCTTCAACACAATCACTGGCATTCAGATGGATTATGACTTATCAGCCTTATCAAATAAAACAACTCAATGCTAACTCCATATTGCGTAAACCTATAAATTCTATTAACTATAAAAGGATCAAGTACAAAGTATCTTTACAAAACTCTACAAAATTCTATCTCCTAGCATTAGGTAAGCCAATTCTATTCTCAATTAGCCGACCTTTACAATATGATACCCATCAAGTATTTATAGATATACAAAAGTTCAAACTCTACTTCTAATTTAGGTTATCCACCTTTTTAGGAACTAAAATCCCTTGGAAACTTAGATCAATTTGATCTTGAGTTCTTACATTCAAACATTTAATCTTAACTAAAAATAGAAGATAGAAGAAAAGAAAATAAGTCATGCACCCCCAAGACTGTCAGTGCTGTATGCATGCAACATGCAAGGACTCATGCATGCGAAGCTGGATCTGCAATAAACTCATCATAGCTAGTGAAGACTTGCTGTAATGTATCCATCTCTGGCCCATCAATCCAGCTATCCTCAAGCTTGATTCGATCCAATTTTGCTGCAGCAAATTCCCTCATACTTTTTATTTTTATTAATTCTCCCCCAGTAGCTTTTATCTGTTCTTTGACCTCTAGTAGTCAATCTAACATCAACTCTCTGCCATCCTTTTCTTTTTGCATGAGTCCTTTGAATCTTTCATCCCATTTCTCTTTTACTTGACTCAAAGGCATGCCTTCCCTTGAAAATGCATTCACATCTACAATTATAGCAATGATTGCTTCTAATTCTTCCAATTGCTCGGTCAAATTATTAGCAGTTTCTTGAATTTCATCCTTGTGTTTACACAAAAAGCCAGCCCTAAACTGGAGTATGCGAGAATTTTTCTCCACAAAATATTTGTTGTCTTCCTCAAGTATGGATTGTTCCAGAAGAGTTGCTAGATGCAATGCACTTACTCTTTCCAACTTTTGACTATATTCTTTGTATTCCTCTTCTTGCTTTTCTGATGCCTCAATGTATTGATACATCTCTTTTATCAACCCTTCAGTATCCTTGTAGGCTTTAAATCCTTTCACTAAAACCTCTCATACCTCTTGGTTCAATCTGTCTATCCACCTGTCTACCATCTCCTCCTTTGCTCTAACCTGCACCAAATCATCTACCTCCTTTTTGCTTAACAAAATAGGAGTCTCAATGGCTGCTACCTGTTGTGACCTTGGAGAGGAGACACTCTTCAAGAATGAATGCAATTGATCTAATTGAGCTTTAAGCTCATCCTTATTTTGCTTGTCCTTGATCATTCTTGATTTGGTCGTTGAAGCCACCACATCAATCAAACTCATTTGCTGATTTCTAGTGGGTCTTCCCAAATTGACCGTACTTAGCTGATAATTTATCAACTACATATCCCCTACCTCTTTTTCTGTCATAGGCATGGCACATTCAGCAACAATTTCCCCTTTGTCTATGAGTTAGGTAGAATGTAGGATTTTAGCCTTCTTCTTAGGTCTTTCCTGCTCAATCCCCTTCATCATATCCTCCCAATTGAGAGGTTCTGGAGGTGTTCTTTCCCTTTTTTGCAGGTCCAATTTCAGCCAAGTAGGAACACTTGGAGTAGTAGTCATCATGGAAGAAGAAGCAACAACTATAGAAGGTGGCTGAACATCTACCTAAGGTTGAGAGTCAACCTTTGCTTTCTCTTTTTGCTCCTACAGTATATGCACCTGTACCAACTTCTCAGCCTCTTCTCTATCTCTTTGTTCTTTCCTTTCTTCCTCTTTTTTCCTCCTACTCTCTTCTTCCAACCGATCCTTCTCCACTTTTTCCTTCTCTATTCTTTCTTTTTATAGAATTTCCCTCTCTAATTTCTCTTTTTCCATAGCCTCTAGCCTTTCTCCAATCTCTCCACTTCTAAGGCCTTAAGTTTCTCTGCCTTTGCCTTTTCTTCTTCTTCTTGCTGTTTCTTTACTAGCTCCTCAGCATCTCTTTTCCTCTTCAAACTTTCAGCTTCTTCCTCTTTCTGGCGAGCTTCTTCTGCAAGTTTTAACCTAGCAACCAAGATTTCCTTTTCTCTCTGGTCCCTTGCTTTCTCTTCCTCAAGGTCATGAATTTTATGTATTAACTCCAACTTGTCATTCTCTTCTTTGACCTTGAGCTCATGTTCTTGCTCCCTTATTTTCCTCTCTATTTCATCAATTGCTGCCTTTTCCTTAACTTGTTTTGCTTTCAATTGTTGCTGGTGCAATACAACATCAACTTGTACCTTGGCATCAACTACTTTTTGTTTCTCCGCTGCAACCCTTGCATCAGACTTCCTTTTCTCCTCTTCAAACATCTTCCATTTCTCTTCTTGTGTCAAAATATGCTCCATGTCCTCTTCTAGAGGCATGTTCTCTTGCAAATATTTCTTTGATAGAGTCTCATCTGAATCTGTCTCAACTTCCAAAAATTCCTCCTCCACTTCTTTTCCCTTATCACCTTTAGCCATGCTATGAAGAGCTCCTTCTTTTATTTCTTTACTCTTCTTCCTTGTAATTGGGGCTTGTGCGTATGACTCACCTAATGTGGGTGTCGAGACAACAAATCCTCCTACTGGAACATCTCCTTCTTGTGTTTCTTCTTCATCATCTACCACCTCAAGTTGTATTTCTTCAATGTCCGGAGGGAAGAATTCCAATGGCTCTTTGGGAGGTGTTTTCCTTTTGATCCTTTTGTACCCTTTACCCTTCTTAGGAGCTGGTTCTTGAGGAGTCTGGGTTCTTAGTACTAACCATTGCATGCTCCTATCCAATACTGGCCTTCCTATCTTCTTGATATCAATTGTTTCTTTAGCATTCCAGTCAATTGGATCTAAGCTTTTGGTGCCAATGTTCAAAGCTTCATATGATGGATCCAATACAATTCCATCATCCACCAAAGTGTCAGGAATGTTTTCTTTAATACCTAGCTCTACCATGAGTGCAACCGACAATCTTTCATAGTTCTTCTTTCTCAAATCATACTCATCCTTTCGATCACTCCAAATGTGTTCTAACAAATTGAAATGTCTAGTGAACACTGAAGGTAATAAAGCATACATCTTCTTCTTTGGATCAAAATACTTATGAGCTGTATACAATCCCAATTTCAAGTGTATCAACTCATTATAGACCACCTTTGCTCCCTTCAAGTGTTGACAGCTATATTCACCCAATTTCATGGGAAATTTATGACATCTAATTTTATGCTTGATCCCAAACCTAGCGTTAGCTCCAATAGCTGGATATACAAACTCCATTAGCACTACTATGTTACTGCAACACCTTGGAAGCAAGTGTGGGTGGCCTTCAAAACCTTATAACTTGAAGTATGTAAATTTGGGGTATTGGATATACCAACATCCCCATTTAGCAGTGAATGCCATGGCTTCTTGGCTCAACCGGTATCCTGCATCTCCATTCAATTGATTGATGATCACATATAAAAATGCATCATTGACTCTTCTGAAATGAGTCTCAGTAACTTGAAGAGACAACTAATCATAGTGTTCCCATACCTTCTTCTACCCATTCAAGGCTCCCATTATGCCTACTTTGTTCAAACTTGGGAAAATCCCCAATCTTGCTGCTACATAAACCACATAAGAAGTCATGAAGAAAGATTTAGTCTGCCTGATCCTTGCTAGCTGATCATGTATGGCATCAGAAACAATCATTGACCAATCAAATTGATAGTCAAACTCTAAGATTATTTGAATGAAAGGAAAAATCCATTCCATGAAGTGGAAGGTATCCCTCTTCCCAAACACCCTGGACAACATCAATATTAAATCTGATATTTCCTTCTTGAAATCTGCCCTCTTAGGTTGGTCTGCAAGCTTAGATAGAGATTTCTTTTCTGTATTCAACCACTTTTTATTCAAATGAGACCTATTGGAGTCCTTATACTTGCTATACTTCTTTAATGCCTCTGCTTCAGTTAGCTGCACTAAGTTCTTTGGATCTGGAACATTAAATATAGTTTGAAACATCTGAGGAGTAAGATTAATGATGACATTATTCTGTGAATCCATGCATAATCTTGTAGCCGGATTGTAGGCACTGGCTACTGTTAAGATCAACTTTGGGCACTGAACTGATAAAGGGAACATAGTGATATGTGCCACGCTGGAATCAACAATCCTTTGTGTTCTTCCCGTTATATTTTCTCATTCTCCAAAGGTTACTCTATGTAACTCCTCAAAATTATACTGGCCCAAATCGGTATTCGTGATATCTGACCAGTCTGATTCCACCTTGCTCACCTTCACCACCGAGTTCCTATGATCATACCTCAAGGTATAGGGCAATTTTTTTGGCTTTACCTTCTTTGGTTTTGGTGTTGCCTTTGATGTTCCAGTGGGTTGGTTCCTTCGAGCAGCTTCTCCTGATGTTCCTGACATCTCTCAATTCCCCTGCAAGCAAACCTTTAATTAGATCTTTAGATATCATTATAAAACATGCTTTTAAACTATACCTTTCACATATGCACCGGAGGCGGAACCAGGAAAAAACTCAACCTAAAATTGTGTCTTTTACAACACTGCCAAACTCGGAGCTAAAACAAATATAGATACTCTACTAATGATAAACGGGTTCAGAGTTGGACTCGGGATGGGAATCGGAACCGGGATCGGAATGGGAATCGAAACCAGGATTGAAATGAAAAAGGGATTTGATTTTCTTTAGATTTTCATATTTGATTTCCACTCCGCCTCCGCTTCCCATCCAGATTATCGTCATTTTCCAAAGAAGACTTCTATTGTACGTGGAGCCGGAAACAGGACGGAAACGAAATCGGTAACTTTTATAAAAATAGAATTTCCAAGTTCATAATCGATTCTAATCCCGTCTCCGCCTAGGTTGACCATGACATCATCAAATGATTTCATTGATTTAACATATAACTTCATGATTAGAACCAATGTTGCTTAAAAAATGAACAAGGGGCTCTAAAACACTACACCCATATGACAATGGGGAACAACTGCATATTTTTAGGGCATCATATTGTAACCATTTAAATGCGATCACTAACAGACATGAAACCCTAATCTAACAAACCCGATAAAAACTAGGGCACAGGTTCTAAACCTTTCCATTTACCAGAACAAAACGTGATAAAACCCTAAGTAAAAACAATGAGTCAATTAACCCTAACTCACTGTAAATCTCCCACTGTAAATCTCTAATCTACTTCACTATTTAAAACCTAAATTTAATCTAACTCATCACAAATCAAAATAACACGACATAATCATGATTAAGACATGAAAGCGACAATGCTCAAGAATATACATAATTTAAAAAATGACAATACAAGAAACCAAATAAAACAAACCAAACAACCAAATAAAACAAGGAAATAAATGAACCAATCATACCAAGAATCATGAATTCGCTGAAAACAAAACGATTGAAAGCACGAGCAGATATAAAGCAAAATACAACAAACACGACAGTAAATAAATGAAGAATGAAGAACAATAAGAAACCCTACCTTAAAAAATGCAAGAACTCAGCTAACCTTCGAACCAATTCGCTCACAACAATCTTCTCCTCCTTCAATCGATTTGCTCAAAAAAACTCCGTTGCTACTCTTTCGTACTCTTCAATCTCTTAATAATAATGATAATGAATCATTTAATCCTTAAATGAAGGAAAAAATGAAGATTTCAACCTACCCAAGCAGCTGTCATTAATGCATTAACACACAGTTAAGGCTGAGTTGGAACTGAAAGAGAATGAACACTTCTCTGTAGTGTAACTCCGGTCAAAAAGTCAACGATCCAAAAGTGGCAGGGGCGAAACTAAAATGGAAACTGATTCGAAATTTTAAGGAATTTCCATACTTCATTCCCATTCCGGTTCCGGGTCCACCAACTAAACACAAAGCAAAAACAAACACAAAAAGTAAAGTAAAAGACCGACATAATAAAACATAGGACTTAGACTAAAACAAAAGACAAATAGCGAAGGCAGGGGCGAAATCGATTATGATATTGCAATTTTTGGTGAATACCAACTTAACACCCGTTCCGGCTCCGGTTCCGCTAAAGACAAAATAAAAGCAAATAGAAAAGACCGTCAGGATGAGAACCAAAACAAACTTCAAAAGAACTTTCAAAACCCGATTCAGTTCCGGTTTTGGCCCCGACAGACTTAAACCAAAACAAACAAAGTGTTGGAAGCAAAATGACTCCAAAATTTGTTTGAAAAATAACAAAGGGGGACCCATCTTGACCAAGGCTACAAAGATGGGGTGGTTATGCAAGGCATAACAAATGGCGACTCGGCTGGGAAAATGGTTTACCCATTTTCAAGATACTTAAAGAAAATTTCAGTCACCCAAAAAAAAAAACTACTGGCTTATAAACACTTTAACTTGAATAAGATCATATATTCTTAGGATAATTTTGAGCTAAAAATCTCAGATGTATGTGCTCATGAGTTATTTCTAAATCTGAGTGTGTGCTTATATTGTGCATCATTCTTTATAGATACTTTCTCTACTCTTTGAACCACCATACCTAAAATTCAAGCTACATAAGTTGAGTCTTTTGACTATCATGCAGTAAAATCCTGGGTATTGCTCCATTGCCAGACAGGCGTCCATAGCCCCGATGGAGATGCCTCTAGTTCTCACAAATCATTTCTCTACTTCCAGCCAGGCGTCCATAGCCCCGATAGAGATACTTGACTACCCACTTGATATTGAGCTTGCCTTTTCTTTCTTTCTTTCATTCTTTCCTCTTTTTTTTCTTGTGGGAATTCTTTTATGCATTTTTCTCAATACTCAGATTCAGTGAATCTAAAACTGTGGATTGAGAACTACAATGTATTTCATGATAGTCTTGGAATCAGATTTTTCACTTGAATCAAAGGTAGAGTCGTTCTTAAAAATAGATAGGCACCTACTCATGCAGATGTTTTATCTAATTTGGTGATAGATTCTTGATGACAATTCATGAGATATTCACAATGTATCTTCTTATCTTTAAATAACCTTTCAAACCCAAATTAGAATGATCATAAGACATAAGTTTTAGAATGACATCCTTTTCAATGATGATCATGAAAATACCTAAGCCAATTTCTCTCCTAGTACCAATAGTATACTTTGAATAACAACCCCAAGTCTTGAGATGAACAAAATAAAGATCCCCAATGAAACAAAACTCAACAAAATAAACAAAAACAAAATAAAGAAACAAAAAAACAAAACAAAACAAAAACAATAAGAAAACCTAACTAGACAGAGACTTAATTACATATAATACAATATAGTACATTCTTTTCCAAAACACCAGACCTTGTATGCACCAGAATAGTGCTTGAGAAACTGACCATTAACTGGTAATGGAATAGGCTCTCCTATTAAAGTACTTAAACAAAAAGCATTCTCGTCTATAGGGACCTAAACAAAGTCTATCAAACTTCTGGTGATCTCCCTTCTTTTCTCTAGCCTTATCCCATAACAACACATGATCTGATATTCTAAAGGCTTTTATCTTAGCTCTTTTGTCAAACCAACATTTGACAACAGCCTGATGTTTAGAGAATTGCTGCAAAGCAACATCTCTTTGCTCTTCCATATTTAACAAGTTAAGTAATCTAACCGCAATCCTATCATCCTTGTTATAAAAATCCTGCATAAAATTCAGAATAGGTATTTGTAAATGAATGGGAAAGATTGGATCTTGGCCATAGACTAATCTAAAAGGTGAATTCCCTAGGGCTGCTTTGATTCTGGTTCGATCTGCCCATAAGGAAAATCTCAACTGGGTGTGCCAGTCCCTAGGGTTTCTTTCTAACAACTTTCTTATAACTTCCAACAAGTTCTTATTTGTGGACTTAGCCACTCCATTCCCCTGAGGGTAATAATTGGAAGAATATTTTAACAAAATCTTATGTTCATAAGCCCATGAAATAAACTTAGCAGAAGAAAAAGCAGGGCCATTATCACATACCAGAGCAAATGGAACTCCGAACCTCGTTGTGATGTTCTCTGTCAGAAACTTGATGACCACCTCTATGGTACTATTTTCGCAAGGTTGTGCCTCCATCCAGCATGTGTAGTAGTCCATTACAATCAAGATGAATTTATGCCTTGCAGAAGAGTTTTGATTAATCACACCTACAAAATCAAGTGCCCATTGAGCAAATGGCCTTACCTCATATACTAGTTGTAGGGGCATTACAGGATTTTTCTCTCTAGGTGCAGAAGTTTGACATACATGACATGTCCTGCAATGTTGATGAGCATCTCTAAACACATAAGGCCAATAATAGCCTGATCTCAAAATCTGATGTGCCAACGCATCAACTGATCCATGTCCCGTCCCATGTCTTCCATGAAATTCACTTATGGCATGCTTAGCTTCTTGCTGATCTAAACAGCGCAGATATATTCCTTGAAAATTCTTCCTGTAGATTGATCCCCATTTGAGCATATAATGAGCACTCTTCATCCTCAACGCTCTCCTTTGAGTAGCATTCATTCCCTTTGGACATTTGTTATTGAGGAGGAAGAAAACTAAATCTATATACCAGGGATCCTTTGTGAATGCTTGAGCCGTGTATTGTTGACAAGTAATATTTTTGTCTACTTCTGCCATTGCCTTTGACAAACCTTGGCCATGAACGAGTTTCATTGGGTGAATCTTCAAGTCGAATTCTTGTAAGATGGCCATCCATTCCCCTCTTCTTTCCCCTAATTCACTTTGCATTAGGAGAAACTTCACAGCTGGATCTAGGACTATAGCCATAACCTGACTTCTAATTATGTAATGCCTAAACTTCTTTACTGCTCTAACCAAGGCAAAGGCTTGTTTTTCCAATGATGAATATCTTACTTTTGCATTTTTAAATGTAGAGCTCATAAAAGCAATTGGTCTCTCCTCATTTTCTTCTCTTCTTTGTGTTAGAACTGCTGCACATGAATGTTCAGAAGCAAAAGAATAAATGTAGAAGGGTTTTAGATAATTTGGGCTTGTTAAAATAGGTGCCTTAGATATAGATTGTTTAATCTACATGAAAGCAAACTTAGTTTCTTCACTCCATTCAATCTTCGTATCCTTCTTCATCATTTCATTAAGCGGTTTGACAATCTCAGCAAATCCTGTTATAAATTTTCTAACAAAATTGATCCTTCCAAAGAAAGACCTCATCTCCTTCTTACTTCCTAGTTTTGTCAATTTCAAAATGGCCTCCACTCGTCAGGATCTATGGATATTCCCTCCTCTGATATAATGTGACCTAAAAGCTTTCCTTCAAAAACTCCAAATACACATTTCTTTGGGTTGAGAGAAATACCATAACTAATACACTTCTTTAACACCTTTTCCAAATCAGCAGCATGATCTTCTCTATTCTTAGAGAAGATGGTCAGATCATCAACATAGATGATTATACATTTCCCTATCAAATCTTTAAATGCTACATCCATCGCTCTTTGAAAAGTAGCACCAGCATTGATAAGACCAAAAGGCATTTTCCTGTAGGCAAACATCCCCCACTTTGTAGTGAAAGCAGTCTTCATCCTATCCTCATGACTTAAAAGGACTTGATTGTATCCTAAATACCCATCCAAGAAAGACATCATCTGAGATCCATTGAACTTTTGCAATACTTCATCAAGGGAAGGTAATGGATAGTTGTCCTTCTTAGAGGCTTTGTTTAAATTCCTGAAATCCACACATAACCTTATTTCACCATTCTTCTTCCTTACAGGAACTAGATTAGCCACCCAAGTAGAGTGTCTAACTGGAAAGATTATTCTTTCAGCCAAAAGCTTCTGTACTTCTTTCTGAATCAAAGGCTCAATTAATGCATTGATCAGGTGTTGTTTTTGGTGAAACGGCTTGGCTTCTAGCTTAAGAGGAATTGTATGTGTGATGACAGATGTATCAAAAATTTTCAAGTCATCATAGCTCCAAGCAATTGCTTCAATATTCTGCTTCAATACCTTAATTATTTTATCCTTTATTTCCCAAGGGTAGGTCTTCCCAATAAGAACGTTCCTTTCTGGGCTTGAGTGAGTCAAATTAACTTGTTCATACTTACCTCCCTCACTCTTTGTAGGCACTCTTTGATAAGCTTGTGGATCTGAATCAAATATTCTTTCTAATGTTATCATCCCTTTGGGAATGTTATTGCTCTTTAAATCCAGTATCCCTTCTGGATTGTCACTTTTTGGATTCCAATCTCCCTAATCTCTATCAGAATCATCAATTATCTGCCCCTCAAAAACATCAGAATTTGCCAAAAAGGCCAATATATGCTGGTCATCATTAAATATCTGAAAGTGTCTAACATTGTTAGGAATTGCTGGGACTAAAATCAATTCTACCGAAAATCTTTTCAAATCTGAGTCTTGCATGGGCTCTAATGTGCTAGCAGCAACAACAAGAGCATCTGCTATTTGATTTGCTTCCCTTGGAATGAGAGTAACTCCAAAGGCATCAAAATATTCTATTAAATTCCAGACCCTATTTCTATATGCAGCCAATCTTTTGTTATGGCATGTGTATTGACTATGTACCTATTTCACAATTACCTCAGAATCTCCTATTACTGTAAGAGCAGTTACCTTCTTCTTATGAGAAAACATAAGACCTCTTGCAAGTGCCTCATATTCAGCCACATTGTTAGTGCAACCAAAATGCAATCTATAAGAAGCAAAATAAGTCTTCCCTTTTGGATTGGTTAGTTCAATCCCTGCTCCACTTCCTGCTTTAGATTTAGAACCATCAAATTTAAGAATCCATAATTGGTCTTTAGCTAGGAGTTCTTTCTTCTTAGAAGAAACAGGGCAGGACCCACTTGGGATGTGTGGCGGCTCGGACTTTTGCTGTTTGTTAGAATTTGTGTTGGGGAGAGGCTCAATTAAAGATTTCCCTAGGTCTTCAATTTTTTCAACAACTACTTCCTGAATGATTTCTTGGGTTGATTTACTATCCAATTCATCTTTTATCAACTCTTTTGGCATTGGTAAAGGATTTGGAGCAGGCGCATTGAAAAGGCATTGTGCTACCTTAATCTCTTCTTGAATTTTAGAACATAACAATGGAGTCTATTCTATAGATGTGGAATCTCCCCTCCGAGTAAGGTTAACCCGAGTACGAATAGTAGCATCCTTAACTTTGAAAGAGAAATCATTGATGGGAGTCTCAGATTCCTCATGGCATTTTTGTTGTGGCTGATCTATATGACCTAAAATATCTAGGCATGACTGACATGTCAACTGTGAATGGTTGTGATAGTGAATTCTACACCAGTTTGGGAGTAATAGACTACTCAAGTTAGTTTCTTCTCCTAAAACAAGCCTATCTTGTTGCAACTTCCTTATTAAAACTTGTTGGTTGATTTAGATCATGGGATCACTATGCTCTAAAGGAGAAGCATCCTCAAGACTGATTACATACAATGTAAGAACTTCCTCTTGTTTGTAAACACCAATCTCATTTTCAAAGAATGCTACCTCATTTGCAACATCATATTCTGTAATCATATGTTTGAGCCTAGGTTCACTTTCAATTCTTATCTGTGTGGCAACTCCTTTCCATAGTAACCACATGTGTGAGAAATCCAAGGATAGATATCTCCCTATGCTTTGCATCAGTTCTCGACTTAGGAGCATACCATAAGTTTCTGGGATATCAGCTACTTGGATATCTATATAGGTCTGGATCCTTGGGTCTGATCCAAATTGTACATGCATGTTCTTCAACTCACCTACAACATTGACTTCTGTCTTATCCAACTGAATCACCTTTTTATTAGTTGGGATAGGACTCAATCCTAACTTCTTACAAATCGAAAAAGGCATGACATTCCCTGATGCTTTAGAATCTAACAAGCAATTGTGTAGGTTCTTTCCAAAGATTCTCAAACTTAACACAAAAGGTGGGGTACTGGTCTTACCTTTATACATAGCTGCATTTGTCTCCTTTGTGGGAGTCACTTTACCTTGGCGATCTGCCTCTTCTAAAGCCTTTAATACCACCTCCCGTTGAGCTGGGCACCACTTCATGATATCAAAGAAAGATAGTGATGTCTTCTGCCTTTGTAATTCTGCAACAAAGTCAAACTCAAAATTATTCCTAACTTGGTACTTAGGAAAAGAAGGTTGATTACCTCTATTCTGAGAATCAGAAGGTCCCTTTGGTGGAGGTGGATTGTTATCTGCATTTTGATTTGGTGGAACCATATTATTCAGGGGTACAAATGTAGTGAATGGCCCCTTATTCTGATTTCTTAGAAAGTGACCACCCTTAGATTGGAAAGCTTGAGCATCATATAAATCTTCTTCTGGCTCATTATCCCTTTGCATAGGGAATTGATATTTTTCTTCAATAGTTTCATAAGTCATGGCAGTGCTAACTGGCCCATTATCTTGATTAGAATTTCCTACTGGAGGATGGGCATCAGCTTGTGCAATTTTCACAATTTTCTCCATTTCTGGGCAATTGACCTCAGAATGTGCTGATGTATCATGCAACCTACACCAATTGGTCATAAAATTCAAATCAGCAACATTAGCAGTATGTGGTCTTTCCTCACTTGCTTGATAATTATGGGGAACTCCCCCATTGTTAGGTCCAGTATTCAACTGCCTATTATTGTTGTTATTGTTATTGAACCTCTGATTGTATCCTCTATTCTGATTTTGATAATTTTGATTTAAGGAGTTCTAACCTTGGAAGTTCCTATTGGTGTTCTGATTTTGGTTCTGATTAGAGTAATTGCCCTAATTGTTATAACCTCCCTGATTGTTGTAATTCTGGTTTTGACTATAGGGAGGGTTTTGCTTGAGCTGTGCCATGTTATTTGACATCTGAGAGAGCATATTTTTTAGAGTCTCTACCTCACTTGTGAGTTGAACATTTTGTTCATTCTGCACATTTTGGACTATGGCTGGGGAATGGACATAGGTTGATCCTCCCCCTTGTTGTGGTTGATGTTGAGGTTGATGTTGTTGAGTTTGATGGGAGGAATCTTGTGTGCCATTTCCAAAGAAGGGCATAGTGGGTGGAGCTTGCAACTCAGATGCAAGTCCATATTGGGAATAAGACATCCCTGGGACTGTGTTGTATAATAGTGGATTTGGCATCTGATAATTCATGGGAGGCAAAGTCATTCCTAAACCTCTAGATTGCAGACTTATCTGCTATTGTAACTTGATAGCCAAGTGATAAATTTTAGAGAGTGAGTCAATCTCATCAGGTTGATAAGTTCTTTGTAAGAATAGGCCAATCAAAGGATCAAGAACTCTCAAATATTCCTGTATGGCCATGCCCTCTGGTACTAAGTAAGGCTCTTGTAGCCTATGTTACATCCTTTGGAACCTAGTGTTAAATAAGGGCAATGGTTCATGGTGTTCCTTCCTTATGGTGGCAAAATGGTGATATAATATTGTAGGATCCACAAAAACCCCGAATTGATTAATAAAAGCATTTTCTAAATTTGTCCAACCCAAAATAGATCCCTGGGGCAGATTTAGATACCAATTATATGCCATATCTCCTAAACAATAGGGAAACAGTCTACATACCACATCTTGATGAGCAACCTGAGCTCATGTCCAAGCATCCGTGAATGCTTGTATATGTTCCTCAACACTTCTTGATTCTCCATGCATGTATTTTGGACAGAACCTCTCTAGGTTCTTTGGTAAATCATGGAATCCCCCAAGAATAGTCCCCAACGGGGAGGGATTATTCACAAAGTAAGCCATTGGTGGGAGTGGTTGGATAGGTGCTGTTATAGGCTGAATTGGTGGTGACGTAGGCCTATATGAAGGTGGTGATGTAGATCGAACTAGTGGTGGTGTAGGTGGATTTGGAGGAAATCCAAGTGGAGTAAGTGGTGGTGGTAGTGTAGGTAACAAAACCCTACGAGAATGAGGTCTTGGTCTAACTGGGGCTTGCAATTCTTGTAATGGTTTAGGATCACCAGAAGATTTGAGAATCCTTCTATATTTGTCTGGTGAGAATGACCCTATGCAAGCCAGCTCGTCCTTTCTGACCCTCCTTCTAGCGCCAACTTTCTGTTGATGGTGAAAATAACACAAACAACATTAAAATAGAATATTTCTACTCTATTTCTCCTGAAAAAGAAAGACAACATGTAGTGGCCTAACTCCCAAGGTCTTGGTAGTTGGTTCTCAACTATCTAGTGTCACTCAATCAGTTCATGCAACTGTAATGTTCAAAGGGCCTATGCTGGTAAAAGATTCAAGTGATGACTCATCCTATCAAACTGTTTTGGTAAATCAATGGGCTTTTCAAACAAAAGAAAAAGATAGATTAAAGGGTAAAACTAGTAAGTATGAATCAAATTTATCTAATATCCGAACATATATCTTCAAATAATGAATGTTCTTTCAATAACATCAAGAAAACCATAAGATGACACAATCTATAGCATAATCTATACCATTGCATACATTTTTAGGTGCTTAAGTAACTTCACAATCACACATCACAAATAGTTCAAGGACTTTCAAAACAATACACATTCATTCATCATCAAGATTATAGATCAACAGACTTTAATAATTTCAATTCAATGATAATCTAACAAGATAATCTTTAAATCTGGTTTCTTCTAATGAATTTCATCACATAAGAAACTATCATGCTTCAGCACAATCACTGACATTTAGATGGATTATAACTTATTAGCCTTATCAAATAAAACAACTCAATGCTAACTCCATATTGCATAAACCTGTAAATTCTATTAACTGTAAAAGGATCAAGTACAAAGTATCTCTACAAAACTCTACAAAATTCTATCTCCTAGCATTAGGTAAGCCAATTCTATTCTCAATTAGCCGACCTTTACAATATGATACCCATCAGGTATTTATAGATATACAAAAGTTTGAACTCTACTTCTAATTTAGGTTATCCACCTTTTTAGGAACTAGCCTCCCCTGGAAACTCAGATCAATTTGATCTTGATTTCTTACATTTAAACATTCAATCTTAACTAAAAATAGAAGATAGAAGAAAAGAAAAGAAGTCATGCACCCCCAAGACTGTCAGTGCTGTATGCATGCAACATCCAAGGAAGGAGAACATCATGCATGTAGGGACTCATGCATGCGAAGCTGGATCTGCAATAAACTCATCATAGCTGGTGAAGACTTGCTGTAATGTATCCATCTTTGACCCATCAATCCAGCTATCCTCAAACTTGATTCGATCCAATTCTGCTGCAGAAAATTCCCTCATACTTTTTATTTTTATTAATTTTCTCCCAGCAGCTTTTATCTCTTCTTTGACCTCTACTAGTCGATCTAACATCAACTCTCCGCCATCCTCTTCTTTTTGCATGAGTCCTTTGAATCTTTCATCCCATTTCTCTTTTACTTGACTCAAAGGAATGCCTTCCTCTGAAAATGCATTCACATCTACAATTATAGCAATAACTGCTTCTAATTCTTCCGATTGCTCAGTCAAATTATTAGCAATTTCTTGAATTTCATCCTTGTGTTTACACAAAAAGTCAGTCCTAAACCGGAGTATGCGAGAAGTTTTCTCCACAAAATCTTTTTTATCTTCCTCAAGTATGGATTGTTCCAGAAGAGTTGTTAGAGGCAATGGACTTACTCTTTCCAACTTTTGACTATATTCTTTGTATTCCTCTTCTTGCTTTTCTGATGCCTCAATGTATTAATACATCTCTTTTACCAACCCTTAAGTATCCTTGTAGGCTTCAAATCCTTTCACTAAAACCTCTCCTACCTCTTGGTTCAATTTGTCTATCCACCTGTCTACCATCTCCGCCTTTCCTCTAACGTACACCAAATCATCTACCTCCTTTTTGCTTAACAAAATAGGAGTCTCAATGGCTGCTACCTGTTGTGACCTTGGAGAGGAGACACTCTTCAAGAAAGAATGCAATTGATCTAATTAAGCTTTAAGCTCATCCTTCTTTTGCTTGTCCTTGATCATTCTTGATTTGGTCGTTGAAACCACCACATCAATCAAACTCATTTGCTGATTTCTAGTGGGTCTTCCCAAATTGACCATACTCAACTGATAATCTGTCAATTGCATATCCCCTACCTCCTTTTCTATCATAGGCATGGCACATTCAACAAAAATTTCTGATTTGTCTGTGAGTCGGGTAGAATGTAGGATTTTAGCCTTCTTCTTAGGTCTTTCCTACTCAATCCCCTTCATCATATCCTCCTAATTGATAGGTTGTGGTGGTGTTCTTGGCCTTTTCTGTAGGTCCAATTTCAGCCAGGTAGGAGCACTTGGAGCAGTAGTCATCATGGAAGAAGAAGCAACAACTATAGAAGGTGGTTGAACATCTACCTAAGGTTGAGAGTCAACCTTTGCTTTCTCTTGTTATTCTTGCAGTATATGCATCTACACCAACTTTTCAGCCTCTTCTCTATCTCTTTGTTCTTTCCTTTCTTCCTCTTCTTTCCTCCTACTCTCTTCTTCCAACCGATCCTTCTCCACTTTTTCCTTCTCTATTCTTTCTTTTTCTAGAATTTCCCTCTCTAATTTCTCTTTTTCCATAGCCTCTAGACTTTCTTTCTCTAATCTCTCTGCTTCTAAGGCCTTAAGTTTCTCTGCCTTTGCCTTTTCTTCTTCTTCTTCTTGTTTCTTTAATATCTCCTAAGCATCTCTTTTCCTCTTCAAACTTTCAGCTTCTTCCTCTTTCTGGCTAGCTTCTTCTGCAAGTTTTAACCTAGCAACCAAGATTTCCTTTTCTCTCTGGTCCCTTGCTTTCTCTTCCTCAAGGTCATGAATTTTCTGTATTAAATCCAACTTGTCATTCTATGCTTTGACCTTGAGCTCATGTTCTTGCTCCCCTCTTTTCCTCTCTATTTCATCAATTGCTGCCTTTTCCTTAACTTGTTTTGCTTTCAATTGTTGCTGGTGCAATACAACATCAACTTGTACCTTGCCATCAACTAATTTTTGTTTCTCCACTGCAACCCTTGCATCAGACTTCCTTTTCTCCTCTTCAAACATCTTCCATTTCTCTTCTTGTGTCAAAATATGCTCCATGTCCTCTTCTAGAGGCATGTTCTCTTGCAAATCTTTCTCTGATAGAGTCTCATCTGAATCTGTCTCAACTTCCAGAACTTCCTCCTCCACTTCTTTTCCCTTATCACCTTTAGCCATGCTATGAAGAGCTCCTTCTTTTATTTCTTTACTCTTCTTCCTTGTAATTGGGGCTTGTGCGTATGACTCACCTAATGTGGGTGTGGAGACAAAAAATCCTCCTACTGGAACATCTCCTTATTGTATTTCTTCTTCATCATCTACCACCTCAAGTTGTATTTCTTCAATGTCCGGAGGGAAGAATTCCAATGGCTCTTTGGGAGGTGTTTTCCTTTTGA
The DNA here is from genome assembly GCA_007115665.2 of Sequoiadendron giganteum. Classification (NCBI taxonomy): domain Eukaryota; kingdom Viridiplantae; phylum Streptophyta; class Pinopsida; order Cupressales; family Cupressaceae; genus Sequoiadendron; species Sequoiadendron giganteum. Next base: position 154,721,491 of record CM021107.1, on the reverse strand, counting down.
TCCTTTTGTACCCTTTACCCTTCTTAGGAGCTGGTTCTTGAGGAGTCTGGGTTCTTAGTACTAACCATTGCATGCTCCTATCCAATACTGGCCTTCCTATCTTCTTGATATCAATTGTTTCTTTAGCATTCCAGTCAATTGGATCTAAGCTTTTGGTGCCAATGTTCAAAGCTTCATATGATGGATCCAATACAATTCCATCATCCACCAAAGTGTCAGTAATGTGTTCTTTAATACCTAGCTTTGCCATGAGTGCATCCGACAATATTTCATAGTTCTTCTTTCTCAAATCATACTCATCCTTCTGATCACTCCAAAAGTGTTCTAACAAATTGAAATGTCTAGTGAAAACTGAAGGTAATAAAGCATACATCTTCTTCTTTGGATCAAAATACTTATGAGCTATATACAATCCCAATTTCAACTGTATCAACTCATTATAGACCACCTTTGCTACCTTCAAGTGTTGACAGCTATATTCACCCAATTTCATGGGAAATTTATGACATCCAATTTTATGCTTGATCCCAAACCTAGCATTAACTCTGATAGCTTAATATACAAAACCCATTAGCACTATTCTGTTACTGCAGCACCTTGGAAGCAAGTGTGGGTGGCCTTCAAAACCATATAACCTGAAGTATGTAAATTTGGGGTATTGGATATACATACATCCCCATTCAACAATGAATTCCATGGCTTCTTGGCTCAACCAGTATCCTGCATCTCCATTCAATTGATTGATGATCACATATAAAAATGCATCATTGACTCTTCTAAAGTGAGTCTCAGAAAACTTGAAGAGACAAATGATCATAGTGTTCCCATACCTTCTTCTGCCCATCCGAGGCTCCCATTATGCCTACTCTATTCAAACCTGGGAAAATCCCCAATCTTGCTGCTGCATAAACCACATAAGAAGTCATGAAGAAAGATTTAGTCTGCCTGATCCTTGCTAGCTGATCATGTATGGCATCAGAAACAATCATTGACCAATCAAACTGATAGTGACCCTCTAAGATTATTTGAATGAAAGGAAACATCCATTCCTTGAAGTGGAAGGTATCCCTCTTCCCAAACACCCTAGACAGCATCAATATTAAATCTGATATTTCCTTCTTGAAATCTGCCCTCTTAGGTTGGTTTGCAAGCTTAGATAGAGATTTCTTTTCTGTATTCAACCACTTTTTATTCAAATGAGACCTATTGGAGTCCTTATACTTGCTATACTTCTTTAATGCCTCTGCTTCAGTTAGCTGCACTAAGTTCTTTGGATCTGGAACATTAAATATAGTTTGAAACATCTGAGGAGTAAGATTTATGATGACATTATTCTGTCAATCCATGCATAATCTTGTAGCCAGATTATAGGCACTGGCTACTGTTAAGATCAACTCTGGGTACTGAACTGAGAAAGGGAACACAATGATATGTGCCAGGCCGGAATCAACAATCCTTTGTGTCCTTCCCGTTAGATTTTCTGGTTCTCCAAAGGTTTCTCCATGTAACTCCTCAAAGTTGTACTGGCCCAAATTGGTATCCATGATATCTGACCAGTTTGATTCCACCTTGATCACCTTCACCACCGGGTTCCTATGATCATACCTCAAGGTATAAGGCAATTGTTCTGTCTTTACCTTGTTTGGTTTTGGTGCTGCCTTTGATGTTCTAGGGGTTTGGTTCCTTCGAGCAGCTTCTCTTGATGTTCCTGACATCTCTCAATTCCCCTGCAAGCAAACCTCTAATTAGATCTTTAGATATCATTATAAAACATGCTTTTAAACTATACCTTTCACATATGCACCAGAGGCGGAACCAGGCAAAAACTCAACATAAAAAAGTCTCTTTTACAACACTATCGGACTTGGAGCCAAAAAAAATATAGATACTCAACTAATGATAAATAGGCTCAGAGTCAGACTCGGGATGGGAATCAGAACCGGGATCAGAATGAAAAAGGGATTTGATATCCGATTTCCACTCCACCTCTGCTTCCCATCCAGATTATCATCATTTTCCAAAGAAGACTTCTGTTGTACGCGGAGCCAGAAACGGGATGGAAACAGAATCAGTAACTTTTATAAAAATAGAATTTTCAACTTCATAATCAATTTCGATCCTGTCTCCGCCTAGGTTGACCATGATGTCATCAAATGATTTCATTGATTTAACATATAACTTCATGATTAGAACCAAGGTCACTTAAAAAATGAACAAGGGGCTCTAAAACACTACACCCATATGACCATGGGGAACAACTGTATATTTTTAGGGTAACATATTTTAACCATTTAAATGTGATCACTAACAGACACAAAACCCTAATCTAAAAAACCCGATAAAAACTAGGGCACGGGTTCTAAACCTTTCCATTTACCAGAATGAAACGTGATAAAACCCTAAGTAAAAACAATGAATCAATTAACCCTAACTCACTGTAAATCTCTCACTGTAAATGTCTAATCTACCTCACTATTTAAAACCTAAATTTAATCTAACTCATCGCAAATCAAAATAACATGACAAAATCATGATTAAGACATGAAAGCAACCATGCTCAAGAATATACAAAATTTAAAAAATGACAGCACAAGAAACCAAATAAAACAAACCAAACAACCAAATAAAACAAGGAAATAAATGAACCAATCATACCAAGAATCATGAATTCGCTAAAAACAAAACAATTGAAAGCACGAGCAGATATAAAGTAGAACACAACAAATACGATAGTAAATAAATGAAGAACGAAGAACAATAAGAAACCCTACCTTAAAAAATGGAAGAACCCAGCTAACCTTCGAACCGATTCGCTTGCAACAATCTTCTCCTCCTTCAATCGATTTGCTCAAACAAACTCTGTTGCTACTCTTTCGTGCTCTTCAATCTCTTAATAATAATGATAATGACTCGTTTAATCCTTAAATGAAGGCAAAAATGAAGATTTCAACATACCCAAGCAGCTATCATTAATGCATTAACATGCAGTTAAGGCGGAGTCGGAACTGAAAGAGAACGAACACTTCTTTGTAGTGTAACTCCGGTGAAAAAGTCAATGATCCAAAGGTGGTGGGGGCGGAACTAAAATAGAAATTGATTCGAAAGTTTAAGGAATTTCCATACTTTAGTCCCATTCCGGTTCCAGGTCCACCAACTAAACACAAAGGAAAAATAAACACAAAAAGTAAAGTAAAAGACCGACATAATAAAACATAAGGACTTAGACTAAAGCAAAAGACAAATAGCAAAGGCGGGGCCAGAATCGATTATGATATTGCAATTTTTAGTGAATACCAACTTAACACCCATTTCGACTCCGGTTCCGCTAAAGACAAAACAAAAGCAAACAAAAAAGACCATCGGGATGAGAACCAAAACAAACTTCAAAAGAACTTTCAGAACCCGATTCAGTTCCGGTTCCGGCCCCGACAAACTTAAACCAAAACAAACAAAGTGTTGGAAGCAAAATGACTCCAAACTTTGTTTGAAAAACAACAAAGGATAAAAAAACAACAAAGGGGGACCCATCTTGACCAAGGCTACAAAGATGGGGTGGTTATGCAAGGCATAACAAGTGCCATCATTAAAAACTTGCCAACTATACACATTGTCAGGTACAATAGGTCTTGCTTTTAATTCAACTTGTGACACTCCTGCTAGCGTGATGTCATCTTGTTTTAGTGCTACATTTTCCAAGAAGTTTTCCATTATATTTTTTGATCTCTCCACCCAATCAATTGAGAAAGCATCAAATAGTTCAATTGTATCCCATATTGCATTTTTGTACTATTTCAATCTTTTATTTTTTGCTACATATTTCAATCTCATCTAAGATATGACTAGCTCCGAGTCTCCAAAAAAGGTTAAAAGTTTGATCTTGTGTTTAACAGCTAAATTCAATCTAGTCAACAAAGCTTCATATTCCACTACATTGTTTGTACATTCGAATGCTAACAAAAATGAATATTTGAATGTTAAACCATCAGGAGATATAAAAAATATCCCAACTCCATTTCCCTCTTGGCTACAGGCTCCATCGAAGTACATTTTCCATATGCCTTGTTGATTTTTAGAAATTTTTTGATCAATTGGATCTTTGCTTACCAATTCAGGTTGAGACAGTTCTACTCTAAAACTCCCCAAATCAACATCACAAAAATAGTTAAGTGGCTTGTGGGGAGCACATTCAACAATTTGGTTCATTCTAGGTTCTCTATATAATTTGACCTCTTCTCCATTCACTGGTATGGTGGCGTATGATAAGTCAAACTGTACATTGCCTCGTACTGCTACAATCCACTGTCTTGACAAGAGCATTCTGAACTGGGGAGGTGTGTCAATTACAGTTATGTCAATAGTGTAAGCAGCTTGTGGGTAATTTGCTAATCTTACTTCCACATTTTTCATTATTCCCACAACTGGGATAGGCCTGCTATCCATGTCATAGCATTTACCTCCTTCCACATCTATCCACAGATCGAGCTACTTCATCTCCCCTACTGGCATGATATTCATGGAAGTACCTAATTCTATCATACAATTTTTCACTAGCTTGCCACTTATGAGTAAAGTGGCAAATAATGGGTCAATCTGTGGTGTGTTCATTAGGCAGGCCTTTGGAATTTTTACCTCCTTCCTTTTATTATTGATTTTAGAAACTTCTTTGTTTTCAGGGCTTATACCTTGATTTCCATTAGAGATTAATTGTATGGCCTCTTCCCTATATTCCTTAATTTTCATCATTTCAATCAATGGGACATACATCTTCAATTGAGATAAAGCTTGTATAAAATCAAAGGATGTACCTTTATTTCTGTTTATCCTTTTAGGTTCAATGAATTCTCCTTTGTTCTCTTCTTTTTCCCTTCTGGAAGTTTGATCTGGATTTTGCTTCTCAACGGAATTGTTTTTATTTTCCTCCTTAGGAGATCCCTTTTGTTCCCTTTTGTCTGGTTGTTTATCATTAGTCCCTTTTGATGTCTCATCTGATGCTTTTTTGTTTTTTATGAATATCCCCCCTGGGACATCCTCATCTCTATTCACCATTTTGTTTCTCAAATAATATTTATTTCTAGCTTCCTCCATTGCTGCAATTGTCAATATTTTAATCTCTTCTTCACTTGGCCTTCTTATATTGCACCTATTAGTCTGACTTGATGCAACAGGGAGATTTTTCTCATTATCATTTTCTTCATGATCAAAGAAAACATGCTTCTTTGCCATGTGAACATTGTATTTTTGGTGATCAACATTATACTCATATCCTTCCTCCTCTGAAGATGCATACTCTTGCTCCAAAGAGTTAAGAGTGTGGGAAGTTAGGTAGACATTTTGGTCTTCACCACCATCATTTTCCAGTGTGTCTTCTTCTAGTATTGACTGAGCTGTTACACAATGCTCTAGGGAATGTGGTGCACAACAAACTGAGCACTAGGGACTCTTATCTACCATATATACCCCTTTCCTTTTTAATGGATCTGGTGTTTCTTTGTTTCTTGGCCTATCATTTACCAGCTTCCCATCCTTCCAATTGGTATTATAAGGAATGTCATGCAGCCTTGGTATTTCATTCCTATATGTGTTCTCTTGTCTATTTGGGAGAGAATATTGGGGAACCCTAGGGTTTTGCCTTTTAGAAAACATCCCTACAGCTTTCCTATTATTTTCAATGGTTAATGCCATCTTTTGGACCTCAGCCAGATTCCTAGGACCTCTATTTCTTAATTCATATCTTGTCTTGGGGTCAAAGGCTTTCAAATAGATACTCAATGCAGGAGGATCGGCCAACTTGGATGCCTGAGGTATTTTATTATGCAATTTAACAAACCTCTGGTTAAAATCGAAGGCTGACTCATTCTGATGTTTTTGGATAGTCACTAACTCGTGCAAAGCTAAATCTGATGCACACTGATTCCCATATTGCTAAAGAAACTGATCATGAAATTCTTGAATGGAATATATGGATGTTGTTGGTAGACTGTTAAACCAATCCCTGGCATCCTCAATCATTGACATCATAAATAGTCTCATTTGTACATCCTCATACTACAAATCCAAGTCTTGAACGACTACTTTAAAATTTCTCATATGTTCCTCAGCTGTAACTGCATTACTTCCTGTGAATTTTGGGACTAAGTTCCTCCAATTGTTGTCTAGAGGGTAAGGGTATATCTGAAATGTAGCAAGATCAAATTGTCTAATCATGGTTGTGCATTGTGGAGGGGGATTTTGGAAATGCTGATGTTGGTAGAGTGGGTTATTATTTTCCATATATTATGAAACTTGTGGGGGTACATACTGCTGATGAGGAGGTGGTTGAATATTTCGGTGTTGTGGTGGAGCATTCGTGTTTCTATATTGATTTTTAGGCTGATTTCGATGGGTTTGAGAGGAATTTGATGGCTTCATATTGTTTTTTTTATGAGGGGGTGTATATTTGGGTGAATCAGCCAATGATGTTTTGATTTGAGCTTTGTGTAACTTCATCTTTCTCAATTCTTCCATTGCTTGAATTTTCCGTTCATACTCTACCCTCAATTTTTCTGCATGTTGCCTTATTTGCTCCCACTATGTATCTTCTCCATTTTGTGTCATGAGTTCATGGTTTTCTTCATACGCTACCTCATATTCAGGTCCTTCCTCAAAAAATGCAGCTCTCTGATCACATTCAAATTCTCTCCTCTTCTCAGCTTCAAATTCAACCATGAATTCTTCATCTTTATCATGGTTTATTCAGAGGAAAGTATTTCTCTTCTCTTCAGGGGTATGAAGTTCTTTCGATGGGCTATTCTCAATTTTTAATGCCTCGTACAAATTGTGAGTTTCCATAGGTGGTTTTGATATTCTATTTTTTGTGGCTAGATCTAGGTCATTGAATACCTTCTTACTTTGATCACTTTTATAAGTTCTTTTACCCTTGTCATTAGGACCATCTCCCTCTTTGTACAAAGATCTCCTTCCTTGCATGTTGTGAGATACTGTAATGGTCTGAACTCTAGGTTGATTCCTTTCTGATTTGTATTTTATTGTATCAGTCTCAATGCTTTTGTTCATTCAGAGTTGCCACCCACTTTTTCTAAAAGTGAGAACAAATTTTGTGGTTACTTTACCCAGCGGAGTCAATTTTCAAATTTTAATTATGGTTTTATTTTACTTGAATTTATATGGAAAGGTTGTCTATTACCGGACTTCTCTGTATCCCTAGCAGAGTCACCAATTTGTTGGGTCTCAAAAATGCTGGTTTGCATGAACCATGAGAGGTTGCCAAACTCTCACTACCTTACTGGTCAACTTAACAAGGCCAACTAGGATGGTCGAACCCTCTACTCTTAAGGCTCTGCTAGACCTAGGCAGGTACACCTATATGAGCAACACGGATTTTGAACTTATGTTTCCTACTTGATCTAACTATCCACAAATGGAAATTTGATAGTGGAAAAATATGATCCTAATTTGGTATAACTTGTATATGTAATATCAAGCTATGAATTAATATGTTCAATTAAGAAATTTCAAAACGAGATGAATAAAACTAATGTAATGAAAATAAGGGAGACCAGTGCCTTATTGGGTACAACAAAGTCAAATGAAAGCCTATGATGAGTTGTTTCTATCCAACAAATTCTATAATCATTTGGAATAAAATTACGAGTTTACAAATAGTATAAACATGCAAGGATGTAGTTGATAAACCCTAATTGAGGAAGAATATCAAATCTAATTATATGATTCTTCTTACTGATCCAAATAACATTCCAAGATTATTGTAATCGATTGAAAGGAATTTAAATCTTCATTATAGAAACCAATAAATCACATCACATAGAAACAACAAATGTGCACTGATAAATCAAAAATATACTTGATACTTCAACTTAAACAATCAAGGAACATCAGATTGGAGACAATCAGATAATTGTAGGAAACCAACAAACAATTGATACCAGAATGAAATCACCAAATCAGCAGTCTTTCATTATCTCCTTCAAAATTCATACATGCAACATAGTCTCCTTGAATATCATTATGAAAATATAGTGCTTACAGTAATTTATCTTGTTCTAATTCCCTCTCTTTTTTATCATCCAACAATGAATACTTATACATTTAATTTGCAAAAGGAAGTGCCTTTACGAAAAGTCTTAAGCATAAAATGTTAACAAGTTCATTAACTAATTTTTGTTAAGCCATAAATGAACTGCAGACATGTGCTCTGTATGATCCTAGCACTTATGTGTGTTTGCATCTCCAAGCACATCACGGATCATGATCTCCATCAGCATCATTCGTTCATTTTGCTCACATGCTTCATCCAATGTTATGTCCTTTGCAGTGGCTGTGTTCAATATCTATTGGAGTATCGAGTCGCATTCGCCTTTCCATGTATTTGCTTCTTTCAGTTCTCCTTCATCATCGTAGAATTTAGTCAATCTATCATTAGCAGCTTCAATCAAGCCCTGCACATCCCCTTGTAATTCCTCAAAGAAATCCCTGTGCTTACCCATGATACGATTGGCATTTTCAATTCCTGCAGCATTAGGAGTACCCCTTTTCATTTGCTCAATTCTTTCTTGTATTTTTTCATCCACTCTCTTATGCTCTTTTATAGCATCCACGTACTGTGAATATTTTCCCCAAAGTTTATTTATCCAAGTGTTCAAAACAACCCGCCTCTTTTTGATTATTGCAGTGAGTGTGTCTACTTTCCCTTGTGAGTATGCACTTGACCCCTACCAATGGTCCCTTTTCTGTGAGCTCTCACCTTGGGTGAGCATCTTTGTTGGCCCTGTTACAACACCTACCAAGTCCTTTAATCTATCATTCTCTCATTATTGGTTTTATACATTTCCCTCTCTCTAATCAATGCTTAGATGTGGGCTTTATTCAACTTTGCTATATTGATCCCAATTTCTACAGTTGCAACAGGATCAAACTCTCCAGCCTTTAGAGTCATGATATGTTCGAATGCCTTCTCAGTATCGATAGTAATTGACTTCGTGTGAGGGGGATACAAAGCCCAAATCATCAAGGTTTCATCATCAGGATTGTATCTTGATCCTGCATATACCTCTGTCACCTTCTCTATGTTGAGCTTGTGAGTAGCATTGTTGTCTTCCAAGAAACTGTCAAAAACTAATGCAGAATTTAGATCCAAACCAGGGAAAATCATAACACCCGCCTTTTCTATCATCTCTCTTCCCTTTTCATGGGTCATGTTTATCATCTCTTTATCCACCTCATCCTTTAACAATTGGTCCTCATTTCTTGGTGTGACATTGTCAACCAGTCCTCTTATTTCCTTTCCTTTTTGCATGTATAAGAATTGTTTTAAACTCTAAGGTCTTCAAAAATTCATCATCTACTATAAAAGACCTATAATCTTCATGCCTCACATCCACATCTATATTTTCCTCAACATTTTTTTCTTTGGAAACATAGGCATAATCTTGAGTCCTTATTCTTGATACCTTCCCAAATGAGCCTTGTGGCCTGTCAGCTTCTGATATTACACTAATGGAGGATAACAACTCAACATCCACCAACTCCTGATCATGTTTCTCAATCACCATTTATGCTTTCTCTGCCTCCAAGTTTCTGATTATGTCATCAGATTGATAGGGCACATGCTGGTACCCTCCAAAATTTATTCTTTGCCTGGCAGAATGGATATATCCCTCTGGATCAAAGTTGTTTCTTGATGGTGCTCTTCTCATGTTGTAGTGCAATAAGTTATCTAGAATTAGATTGTAGCCCTCCTTTTCCAATACAGTAAAATCACCAAAACACAGTATACTGAGCATAAATGCCTATTTCCCATATGAGCTCAAGTTCATGACACTGGAGAAATCCATTTCCCTAACAATTTCTAAGTATGCAATTCTATCTGGGACTGTTCTAGGTAAATTGAATGGTGTATCCTCATAACCATAAACCCTAATCATTGTGGAATTATCTAAGCAATACCAATCCCCCCAGTTGTGGTTGATTGGTCCATTATAATCCTCAGGCCTAAGAAACCTCTTTACTTCTTCAGATAAGGAATAATCACAAGGATGATTGAAAAATCTATACAAAGGCTTCACAAAGAATTCTTCAAAATGCAAAAAATTAGAATTTGCAAACCTATTGTCCCAAATAGTAGTCCATAAATGAACAATCAATGGCCTACCTTCCTTGTCAGATTATGAAATCCTTAGCTCCTGGGGCCATAATCCTAACTCTTGTCCAAAATACAACACTAAGTGAATCAACAGTGAATAATTCCTGAGATGCAGGACCAAGGCACCATTCTTTATTGCCATCAACCCTGCATCCAGTTCCTTAAATATATGTGAAGCATAATCAAATGATCTAGAATTGTCATATTGAATATATGTAGCAATCACCATTGGCACAACCACCATATGCTCAGGTACCTCCATCCCCAATACTTGTCCCACTGAAAAATAAGTGTATTTCAGGTAGGGTTCAAAGAGATCTACATGAAATGGTGGTCCCTCACTGTCTTCCATTGGAGTAGGTTTTCCATGACACCTAATTCTGTGTAGGGGTAATCTCCACCCTTTATAAATGGTTTCCATCCTTCTAAACTCACTATCGAGCTCCTCACTTATTATTTTCTCATTGCATATTCCCTCCATCCTGAAAACCTCAGCTATTGCATTATCAAATACATGTATCAACGGATTCCATGACAAATCACATATAGCTTTATTCTTCAGGTCATAATGACCAGCCAACAATTTTACTAGTTCGACATCAATAAAGACATTAGGGCACACTAGTTTTCCCAAATTGAGCCTCCATAGATTACATACTGGCTCAAAATGATTTCTCCTATGATAATGGAAATTGAACAACTCATACCCTCTAATTGGAGTCCAAACATCCCCTATGAATTTGCATTTGTCTTCTAATTTATCAATTTCCGCTTTGAGCTACGCACAATGCCTAGCTTTAGGCCCAGAACCAGTTAACTAGTCTACAAGGTCTTGGTTTAATTTTCTTTCAGTGCCCTCTGGTTGCAATTCAGTTTTTTTCTTCTTTGCCTTTGATTGACTACCCTCCCCGGGTTTTCTTCCCTTTACTTTTCCTGAACTAGTGCCTTCCATATTCAAAATTTATGAATTCTGAGAGGATGAGAAAATTATTGTAATTTTCTTGCAAATCCAAGCTAGGTGAATGCCTTAATTGCTCTGCTGGTACCCCTGCTCTCCTTGGCTGCCAATTCCATGAAACAATGATTTTAGTTGAGCACACCCTGATATGCAAAATCTTTTATGCTTCATGGCACCATTAATGTCTTTACTCAGACATGAATGCTGATTTTTTTTCAAAATTCTCACTGTCACATCAGGGATCATATCGCCGAGACATTTCAAATCTCTGATTGATCCTCCTATTCAACATTCACCCATCTGCTAAGATGTCTTGTAGTTTCCCAAACATCACAAGTCTCCTCGACAGTTTCTTTCCTTTTTCCTTTTATATCGCCATTAATTTCACCGAAGCAACTATCGCCCAAACTTAATGAATCGGGCCAACGGTTCTTCACCTCACTCCGAAAGCTCTTCGTTTCACCGAGATGTTCACTTTATCAATTTATGTTGCCAAGACCAAGTATTTTTCCCGCCGATAGAATGATACTCACTGTAATGTCTCTTAGATCTCGCCGCTGAGACATATCTCACCGATACGCTTTTTCTTCGACGAGACCACGCACGTTGTCTTCTCGACACCCTTTATATCCGTATGTTCAGTTCTATCGATGTAACCCGAGGGGTCGGTAAGACTCTCTGAACCTTCCTCGACATCATTTGTCTTACTGAGTGGGTCCTCCTCTTGCTTTATCGGAAATACTAGTAATGCTTCGGGTAGTGCTTTGAAATCTCTCTTTGGTGTCCATAGTCTCTCTGATAGACTTTATTTTAATCCAATCGATAAAAGGTAACCCATCTTGATATGACCTTACATCATCATGTCGATACCTTTTTTCTTGCCAATAAGAAATACAAACCCGCATTCTCTTGGTGTATAACTTTATCGGTATGACCCTTCTGATGTCTTGCCAATATATTGAGGATATGTACATTATCATCGATGAGATCTGCATCAACTTATGCTGATATTTTCATATGTTAAAGATTTAATGCCAGATGAAATTTATGGGGCTTTATGGTCAAGTTTAATCCGAATTTAAAAAAAAATGCTATGTGAGGATTTGATGTCTATAATATGAACCTTTTTTGGGGGACTAATAATCATGAAGGGTTAATGAGATTGTCAAAATTTCATAGTTCCAGCAGGACCCATATGCCCAAGGTGGAGTATGAGTCCCAAATCACTAAATCTAGAACACACAATCTAAAAACATGAATTAGGACTGGTCATTTATTAAATGTCAAGATTATTCTCAGAGAAATGCATTAAATAAGAATTATAAATGCAAAATAGGATGAAATAAGGCATAAAAAAGCCTAATTTTAGTAGGGAGTGTCCAAACAAGTGTGAAAATGTAAAGGGATACATTTTTTACATTACATTTAGCCTCCACTTTAGTGAGAGGATGAACTTGCTTCAAACACACACTAAAGTAGACAAATAGACATCAAGAGGGGTTTGAATGTAGCAATTCTAGTGAGATCGGACTTGAATGTTCAATAGGGATGATCAAGCCCCCATGATTGAGATCTTATGAAAAACAAACATAGGCACAAAGGAATGCACATGTGAATCATATATGAAGAAACAAAAAGATACAAGCATACACTGCCAAAGACATATAGAAAAAATAAAAATAAAATCGAGGGTGGATCAAGCCTCAACTATTTTTCCAATGCGATATGGATCAGATCTAAGTTGTTTTTCCAAAAAAAATGTTTACAAGTGGAACACGATGTCCACTATGGAAACCAAACACACACTCACAAGGGCTAGTGGAACCTCATGCCATCCACTAGGTGAGCCCCTAAGAGAGGTGAGAAACATATGAACATGGTCGGTATGCACTCACACACATAGTCAAGTGGCTATGGGAAATTCCTTCCTAGGTTGGCTCCCATACTCTAACCATACAAAAGCTATATCTCTTGATAAATTTGATAAGGTGCCACACAACACAAAAAACAAGATTCATGAGGCAAGAAAAACTTTGTATGCTAACACACATGAATAAAATATGATGGCTCCATAGGCAAGCAAAGTGTGTTATGCAAGGTGGCCATATAATGGTTATTGCAAATGCAAAATAGTGTAAGGTACATTCAAAGGGGTTTTAGTGACTTCAAGTAAGGTCTCAACTTAGGGAACATCATGCCTAATGTTTCCAAGAGAGGACCAATCAAAGAATAGAAGATTTACAACTTAGGGGATGCTAAGAGAGGTCATGGTCTTGATGAACATCACACCCAATGTCACCACCAAGAGAAAGATGCATCACATGAAGTAAAAAGACCACACAATGAAATATGAGTTGTAAAATGCAAAAGAATAATGTCAATGTATACCCCCAATTTAAAGAAACTACTAAACACCATGTTGTTAGAAATTACTTTAAATTAGAAAATCATAAATGCTAACAATAAAATGGACATGAAAGCTTAAACAAAAAGGCCTATTCCAACTCATATGTTTCCAAATGAAGGTACATCATGAAAAGGGGTTTCCCCCAACGTGAAATCCAAAAATCACATAAGGGATTCAAGGTCAGTATGTCTTTGCTACAATGTTGTTAGAGAGCTCAGAACAATCATCATTCCCAAAATACTCATGGAATGGGAAGAATGACACAAAGAGAGAAAAATTAGATAAAATAATTTGTGTCAACATGGAAGATACTTAAATGTGTCAATGCCTTGCATCATCCCTAAAATAAATAAAAATTATAAATATAAGATAAAGGATTTAGGACATAGAAAAGAATGTAGATACAAATAGAGGAATGCCACAAGGAGAGAGATACATAAAAAAAGTAGTATGGGGAGATCACATTACGAACATTCAATCACACACATAATATGAAAAAGAAAACAAATACAAGACAAGTAAGGCACATGTGAGTCAACCTATATTAGTTCATTTGCATCCCAATTGTGTTCATCATATAAGGAAGGCGTAAAACTAGCCAAAGGGACAACAACAAGTGTCAAACTAGGGGTATCACCAAGTTCAACAATCTTATTAGTAGAATTGTCATTTCAGCTCATAGAAGAGAAAAATAATGTATTCAACTCATTATGTACTTCCTCATTAGTTTTAGAAATCCTATCATCATTGTCCAAGTTTATCACAATAGGAGGTTGAATGATAATGTCTAAAGAAGGTGTTAGTCTCAATTGCAGTTGTCACATAATATCTTCTTGTTGTGGTGAAGAGGGAGAGTCCTCGTGTATTGGTTCAGTTTAGTTTGGATGTTGATTTTCTTTGAACTGTTCTCTTCATTTAACCTTCAAGAAATATCACGACATCTACGCATATTCTCTCTATCATTTATGTTTCTTTTGGTATGATTTTCAAGTTTTATTTGTGTAGGAGCGGGTGTATCAACCATAGGTTTTTTTTCTTCCCTTAGAGGAGGAATGGAAGGAACCATGGGAGGTTATTTAACCACTTTCTCTTTAGATTTGTAAACTTGTTTTATCTTAGGAGACATGATATGATTTTTTGGGTTGTCTCTTGGTCATTTTAGGAGATAGGTAAAGGATTTTTTTTGGGTTTGTCTTGGTTACTTGGAAGATATTTTGGTTCAATCATGGTTCCATCAGGATCTGATTCTCAATCATGAGTTGTGGCATGTTTCAAAGGGATAGCTATACTATTTATTTTGCCTTAAAATTTTGATAGGATTTGAAAAATAAGTCTTCACAAGGTTTAATAGGTTCAAAAGGTTTGGCCCAAAGGAAACCCAATGAAAATTTTCCACGAGAAGAAACATGATTAAAGCCACTATGGTGCACAATAAAGATTTCATTGTTAAAGGGAAACTTTAAGAATTTATGTGCAAATAATGGGATGGATTCCATGGAGTATAGCCATGGGTAACCAAGCTTCACACGGAATTGATCTAACATCGGGATGATGGAGAATGAGACATCTAATTATTTCAGTCAAACTTTTAAATGGAGGATGATTGAACTAATCCTAGGGCAAGAAAAACCATTATGCATTTGTATCCATGATTTTTATTTGTGATATTGTTCTTGATGAATTTCATGCACAATTAAGTATTCCTTAGTGATCACATTCTCTGCACAGACAAGATCAATTAATATCCCATTAGTGGGCTTGCCATTGATTCGATCGACTATGTAAAGAGGGCCATCAGGTGCCTTTTTTATTATATATTTTTTAAAAGAAATAAATTTCAAGGGGTATTTTAGTTTGTCCCTTATGAGATTGATTTTCATTCAATCCAACCATAGTATCCATAACAACTTGTTCATCATTATCAATGTTATCATCATCCATGTCAATATTCATCACATCATTACTTTTAGTTTCAATGCCTTTGAAAAATAAAATATTATGATTTGGCATAGGGTTTGTAAATATTTGGAAGTTTTGGTTGGGAGGGGAAACATTCTTATTACCTTGATCATTCACACCTCAAATCAAAAGTTGATTAGAATCAATGAGGTCTTGCACAAGATGTTTAAGATGCTATAATGTCCCATATCATGTCCATTTTGACTATAAAAATGACAATAGGAATTTGATCTAAAGTTCAGAGGTAAAGGCTTATTATGATCTAGATCTCTAATGGGAGGTAAGGAAATAAATTTCTTCTCTATAAGTTGCAACATTGTGTTATGGAGGGTATTGGGTAGGGGAGTAAATTGCCTTTTTGGATCCCCAAATGTAAAAGGATTTTTCTTCTGTATAGCAGGCACTTTGGTATCGACATGTTGAGTTTATTGAAGGGGAATTAGTTGAAGGAAGCCTTTATTTTATTTTCTAAAAGGAATTGATAATTTTTTTGATTTGTGGATTCAAAATTTTCAGGATGGTTAAAAGTGGATTTTCTTTAACAACTACTAAATAAGTTTTGATAATCATGAATGGTGGTAAACAGGTGTATGAAGGAAGAAAATTTCATCATGTCAAGATTATATTGTATCTTATTTTTTGAGTTCTGAATGAAAATTCATGGAAGTTGAGGATCGGGAATATTTACATCAATTTGGGAATAAAGAAATTGGTAGCATGAAATGGAGTCAGTAACCTTTTCGTCATCATTTTACTTAATCTCATCAAGTCAGCTAATGCCATCTTAGGAGTCATTTTCACTTGGAAATGCTTATAAAGGCTTCAACAAGTTCCTTGAATGAATGAATTTTATTGTTCAGTAACATTCAAAAACCATTGTAAGGCGATATCTTTCAAGGACCTAGGGAAACGTTTAGCCAAGAGCTTATCTTTAAGTAAGAAATCACTGCACAAGGAGGTGTAAGCAAAAACATGGTTAGAAGGGTCTCCTATTCCTACATATTTATCAAACGTAGGAATATTTATACCTTATGGCATTAGCATTCTTAATATCTCCAAGGATAAGGGATTTCTTTTGAAATAGTATGAAGGTTGGCCATTTTGATTTTAGTTTATGGTGGAAATTTACTTTTCAAGGGATGAAACATTTTGTAAAATTTGGTTAAGGATGGTGTCATTTGTTGTGTTTTGAGATGGAGGTGAAAATGGTGGAGTTGTATATGTGTTTGAGGAGGAATTGGATGGAATTCTCATGGGAGGTAAAGTGGTAGGATATATGGCGTGAGATGCCACAAAGGTATAATGATTTCTAGTGGAAATACCCAAGGTAGGAATGAAAATATTAGTAGGTTGCATCATTGTGGTAAATCAAGGGTTGGTATAGGTAGTAGAGGTAATAGTTGTGGGAAAAGAAATTTGAGTTCCTCCTTGAAATTGAGTATTGTTTGAGGTTTGAGCACAACTAGTCGTTGTGGTAAGATGTTTGCCAAAAATCTAAGCTAAGTTATGTGCAAGTTCTATTCCTTTCTCACTTCCAATCATGTGGTGTATGTTATCTATGGTAGGAATAAAAGTGTTGGAAATATTTTCAGTACTCACTTGATGTTGTAGGTTTTCTAATTCTTCATGGATTCATATTATGTTTTCTTAAGGGACAATAACAACCATTGTTTTAACACTTGTCATACTACTTGAAGGTAAAGAGTTGTCAAGGGTATGGTCCATACATAGTGAACTAGTTTCAACAATATGAGTGAAAGAGTTAGATAATAAAAGATCCACGATGAGTGTGTTATCGTAGGATGACATGAGTCTCAAACTACGTATCAATATAGTATTAGCAATAGGACACCAAGTTGTAAAGCTCATGTAAGGGAAAATCAATGAATGCAAGATAAATGCAATGAACAAAAGATAAATTATATGCTTTAATTCCAATTCTTATGTTTAAAAATGCACTTGAAATGGAACGAAATTAAGAAAGATCTAATGAAATGAATGAAACAAAAATTCAGAAAACTGAAACAAAGATCCAACCACAAAAAATAGAAGCAAAAAATGATTTTATAAATGCTATAAAATTAAAATTCAGCTCTAATACGAGACTTAATTGCCAGATGAGTGAATGAGTCCCACATAGGGTTTTGACAGGTTCAAGTTCTGAAAAATAGTCAACACAAAATTCCCCAGAAATTGAGAGAAAAGACCTGTACAAGGTTTGAATCACCTAGATGGGCAAATGAGTCCCAGATGAGGGATTTCACACTAAATTCAAAAAATTCTAAGTTGATTCTAAGGTTTTTAACTTGTAGGTTCACTTAATTATTTGTGATTGCAGAATTTTAGTGAGATTGAAGTATCTAAGATGCAAAAATGCAACCTATATGCACTTTCACTAATGCAAGATATAATGAAAAGTTAATATAATCTAGATCTAGGACTGAAATTTTCTCCTAATAAAAAATAAGGTGTCCAAAGGTTGGGTTCACCAAAATGAAAAAAAGGAAATAGGTGTTCTAGATTTTGGGAGATAGATCTACTAGGGGTATCTTATTTCACTCTAGTTCATTATAGGAAACCATAAAAGTATCAACCCAATGATGCAATTAAGGGAAGGGGTTGCTACAAAATCTCCTTAGGTGTGATGAAAATGGGGTTCACCACTAAGAAAATGCTTAGAAAGAATGAAATGAAAGCAATATGCAAATTTAACTATATAACCTAGAAAATGAAACTAAAAATTAGCATAACAAATTAAGGTTAAACAAATAAGTACCTAGAAGATTGAAGATGTCCAAAAAAAGGTCTGCAATCCTGAAATTATGAATTTTGATGTGAAATAGGACTTATATGCCTGATTGGGAAATTTATTCCTAGTTTAGGGTTTTAGGCCAAATCCAGAATTTGTAATTAGCAAACTAGGATCTACATAAAATTGTTGAAAAGTGGTATACTAAGACTCATACACCCAAGGTGACCAGTGATTTATTCCCAGTATTAGGGTTTGGCTAAAACTTTGGTACCCTCTATTGATCTTATGTAGCTTCTCTCCTATCTGATCTCTAAGTCTGAAAGTTTAAATTCTGGCCTGTAGGTGACTTTCTATGAAGATGACAACTTCTTGACAACTTTGACAATTTTTTTCAATCTTGCAAATTTGTCTTCAAAGGATCTTCGAGCTCTAAATCATCTAGATCTACAATCACACATGTAGAGCGAAAAATGTTGATTTTTTAGTGGATAGGGATTTTCCTTGGTCAAACCTCGTTTTGATATTCAAACCTTGAAATGAAATGAAATAACATGAAGGAATGATGAATGAACAAATGTGATGTTGCAACTCACCAAACCCTTGTAACAAAGATTGCAATCTTGTATGAAATGCCTAGCGTGAATGTAGATCTTGACTCTTGATTGTTGATATGTGATAATGACATTGAGTTCTTGCTTGAATCATGAAAACCTACATAAAAAATGTTAGCTAAAAAAAACACATGATGCATGAAGACTTTGACATGATGCTTGAATCTTGAATATAGTGCCAAATTTTTTGATAATCAGCTCTTGAATGCTATTGAATTTATCTTGATCATAGAATTTTCTATAGGAATGTGTATTGAAAATATCAGGAGGATTTATGTGAAATAACCTTGTATTTATACTTGTTTATACCAAATTTCCCAAAATTACAAAACTATGTAAGCCGCTATCAGATCTAGGAGAATCAAATCTCGCCAAGAATTGAATTCAAAATAGGTCCAAACTAAAGTAGGATTCATACACCATTTGGGGTATATGGGTCCTAGACGCCTAAGATTGGGACAAAAAATTCAAGAAAATCTAAGTTCAATGCAATATTTAGGATCAAGCCTCGAAACCTACATGGGATCCATACGCCCAAGGTGGCATATGATTTCTAGAACACTAAATGAGGAATACACAATCCAAAAACATGATTTAAGATTGGTCATTTATTAAATGTTGGGATTATCCTCAAATAAATGCATTAAATAAGGCTTGTGGATTCAAAATAAGACCAAATATGGCATAAATAAGCCCAATTTTAGTAGGGAGTTCCCAAACAAGTGTGAAAATGTAAAGGAATATATTTTCCTACACTATAAAGGTAAATTTTTAAAGAAGAGGTATTATATTAAAGAAGATAGTGGTGTATATAATGATGATAAATCAAACTATTTGAATGATGGTACTGATGAATTCTTGTTCATGGATCTAAATTTTGGAACTAATTCTACTAATCCTAAAAGATGTGTGAAGGAAATTTCTCTGGAAGTAGGTCACAATATTGAAGGAACTATGTTTACTACCCTTCATGCAAGAGAGAGAAACTAGTACTAGATAATTTATAGTGTATGCTCAAATCATATGACAGGTGATAAGAGTAATTTTGTTAAGCTTGAAAAGTATGATGGCGGTCTTGTTAATTTTGGTGATGATGTACATCAGCTAAGATTTATGGAAAAGATTCAATTATTTTTTATTGTAAACACAAGATAGATGATGTTCTTTATGTGAAGGGTCTCTAGCATAATCTTATCAGTGTATGATAAATGTGTAGCAAAGGATACAATTTTATGTTTCAAGATGACGGCTTTGAAATTAGAAAAAGGAAGCTCTACAAAATTGGTTGTAGCTGGAACAAGGACATAAGGAAATTTTGATCAACTCAAAGATGGTTGTGTTAAGTGCTTCATGTCTCAATTCAATGAAAGTTGTCTATGGCATAGAGGAATGTTTCACATCAATTTTGATAGCCTAGTGAAGATCAACTCTACTCAAGTTGTGAGAGATCTACCAAGAATTACAAAGCCTATCAATGAAATTTGCAAGGAGTGTCAGTTAGGAAATAAAACAAAGAAGAGGTTCAAAACTAAGGAATATTCTACCATAGGAACTTTGGAGTTGGTGCATATAGACCTATATGGACCTACCAAAATAAGAAGCTCTCAAGGTGACAAGTATTGTATGTTTTTGATAAATTATTACTCTAGAATGATTTGGGTGACCTTTGTCAAAGAAAAATCAGAAGCTCTAGATAAGTTTAAAACATTTAATTCTATGGTTGAGAATGAAATGGAATTGAAAATCATATTTTTGTGGTTTGGCAGAGGTGGTGAGATCGCCTCCAATGAGTTTAACAAGTTTTTTGAAGATCATGGGATAAAAAGACATTTATCAGCTCCCAGGACTCCTCATTAGAACGGAGTTTTGGAAAGGAAGAGAAGGATAATTCAAAAAGTAGCAAGAACCATGATGAAGGAAGCAATCCTCCCACATGTCTATTGGAAATAAGATATTCATACTACAGTGTAAATTCTTAACAAATGACAAGCATGAGTGAATATTTCAAAGACCCCCTATGAACTGATGGCACTCTCAAATTTTGCAAATTTGAGATGCCCATTTCAAAAAAATTGCTTCTGCACTTTCATAAGTGCATCTGAAGAATCTACTTAGGGGACACACTTTGGAGGCTTGTATTTTAAAGCCTATTGATTTTTGTGCAAAACTCATTTGCAGACATACTCAATTGACCAATGTGAGTAGGCATTCCAAATTTTAGCTTCCAAAGATAAGTTTTGATAGAGTTTCAAAAAGTGAAGTTGGAGGGTTTTGACACTGTTCTATTGTTTGCAGATTGTTTGTTTTGCGAAACAACTTTCTGTTTGAGCTTGGTTTTCGCAACCAGTTCACTGTCATGTCAAAAAAAATGTTGTTTCATATTCTCCATACCAAGATGATCTCGGGTGTCAATTTTTAGAGCCTCATGATCTGATTTTCTATTTTTTAAGAAAGTCAAAACCGAATGCAGTTTATTTTGTTTTGCATTTGCATTCCTAACAACCTTTCTGAGTGATCAACTTTGATCGTTAATAAAATTTGATCAACGATGATTCAAGAAAATTACTTTTGCACACGTGCTTAGGATACCTTAATGAGCTCATGTGTCTGATGGCAGCTCATCAAGGGTTGATTTGCTATGTTTACAAGTTGGTAGTTGAATGAGTTTTAATTGTATCAGAACAACTGTTGTTTCAGAAAAGCTTGATTGGGCAACGTTGCCGATTAATATCCGGTTCCTTGGGTTTCCTTTTTAGGAGTCGTTTGTTGCACTGTACTCTTGGATCAAATTTTTGCATGTCTACAAGTTCTCATTACTTCACGAGGTCATTTGACTAGTTTCCCAGATTGATTCCTGAGGTAACTTGACCTGTTTTGACCATTTTGCAAAAGTGGCTGAACGCAAACTTTTTAATGAGAACCCAGTTTAGTTTTTCAACTTCAGAAACATTCAAAGGCTGTGTCAGGTCATGTTGAGGGTAAAACTTGTTTGAAATTTTTTTTTTGTTTTAGTTGGGCCACTTGGGACCCGACATGCTCTTACTAAAAGACACTCTAGTTATGGAAGATACAAATTTCAAAGCATTGTTCTATGATTGAATTCTATTTGGTCATTATCACAGGTTTGTTTTCCAATCAACACAAATAAAGGTGGAGGGTCTACTTCATTTGGCATAATGAGGCAGAGGAAATTAAAGCTATTTCTCATAGTTTGATGGTGAGAGTAGTGATCCACTTGAACTTACCACAGATAATGTCATAATAATTTTTAATCTTGCTACGTTGTTGGACTAGGTTTGGAGAGGGTTTTGAAACCAATGTTGATAAAAACTTATTGCCTTTGCTACTTTAGTGAAGCAACATTTTGAAACTGACATGGGAGGAGGAGTAAATCTAAATATGGCCTATTACTTGGATTTGATTCAGAGCTAAATAAGGTAAGGAAGATTAGTGTTGGACCAGTTTTGTTTGAACTTTTCAAGAAACATTGGTGGTGTTTATGGCATAGGAAAATTGTGAGGCCTTCAAAAGAAATCTTAAAACAATCTTTTGTTTCCATGGGTAATATCTAATTGGAAATTGATATGTCAATTGAGTGTATTGTTTTATCATGGAAGAGCTGGAAGCATCAAGAAAGTAGAGATTGGAAGAGAAACAAACCAAAACATGAGGAGGCCTATGTAATTTTATTGCTTGTGCTCGATAAATATAAGGTTGTGCACCTGTTAACAGGGGTGAATTTGTGCTCTACAAATGGAGAACTTTCGAGCAAAGGTAATACGCAGGAGGTACGCATGGAGGAACAAGGGTCTACGTAGTATTGAAGGGAAACTTTTAAACAAATACAATTGCAAAGTCTGGAGGAAGTGAGAGCTCGTGCATTTTTGGAGGGTGCATCAACTAGCAAGAGGAAGGGAGGTGGGCATAATGCAACAATAGGTGAGTAAAGGAGAATACACAACCATGTTGAATGGTGTAGCCTACAAGCAGTGTATGGTGCGTGCATTGCAGCATGGAGAAGATCTTGAGGGCACGATGGAGGCAATGTGGAGGATGCTTTACATAAGTAGAGGATGGAATGCTATGTTAAGAGGTGCACAACCTGCTAAAGGGGTATTTGAATAATGTGATCCGCTGGACTATCATTTCTACCTAATAAGTGTCGAATGGAGCAGAGGGGTGCAGCTACGTGAGGAGCAAGAAGGAGAATGGATATCCATTAAAGCCAATGAAGGCCTGTGCCAGAGAGGGAGAGCATACATATTATAAAACCATTGAATGGGTGAGGTCGATGGAGGAGAAGATCAAGTGAATGGCTCAAATAGGGAAGAACAAATGCAGAGCCCGGGAATGCTCGAACCAAGCAAAAATCGAAATTAGGGCCATTCTTGCTGATCTCACGGGATGTTGAAGACAACATCAAAATTCTTGTGAGGTGTGCGAGAATGCACTAGAGGATATAAGATTAAATGGTTTGTGTTTAAAAATGGGGTGGACCCATTGCAAATTTTCTAAAATGGTAAAATATTGCTCGAGGAAATAGGAGATAGAATGTGAAATATTTCAAAGGTGAAATATTTTAATGATTCCCGGGGGTAAATTTTATTTTTTTAAGGTAATTGGAAAGTGAATAAAATATTCACTATTTGGGGATTCTATTTTGCTGAAGTGTGTGCAGCATGGGCTAAATATTTTATTTTCCTAGGTTAGTAAAAAGTGAATTTAATATTCACTATGAGCAAAAATTCTCTTTGTTGGAGAATAGAATGTAAGGGGATATGGGAAAAATGAATTTAATATTCATTTTACTATATTTAAATGGTCAATATGTGTTGGGTTTTTATATGCAGCAGTACTAAAGAGCATAAATATTAAAGTTATTAAACTTTAATATATGAAAGTAGAATAAAGCTACAACATTATAAAGTGGGGAAATATTTCAAAGTATAATGTGCAACAAGTAAAGAGAAGCAAAAATAGAATTTTGCACGGGAAGAGGATATTTTCTAGCTGGGTGAATTTGAAGATTCTACACATGGGTTGTTTTCCAGTTACTGGGCAATGATGAGCAAATTTTGTTTTTGAGGGAATAATTTTGTTGTTGCAAAGGAAGAAGAGGATATATTCTTTTCAGTTTGATCAATGGGAATGGAGCTTCCAGATGGCATTTCCTGATCGAATTTAGGGCTTCTCCTGCTTGCTTCTCTTCTTCTATATCTTCTATTATTCTCTCATTGTAAAGGGTTCTGAGATAGGTTCTAAGTTTTTGTATTGGGTTGGGTAGATAGAGAATTGTAATTTATGAGTCATTGTTTGAGTTTGTAAGCTGTAATTTTTTGAATTCATGAGTAAATACAACCAGTTTTATGCAATTAGCATCATGAAGGTGTTTCCACATTTATGAATGTCATCAGATTGTCTCCATATTTGTATACTTTCAGTCATATAAATTCAATAATACAAAGTGTCTTTGAGTTTATCATCTCAAGTTTCGTGAGGTTGTTTTATCTGTTCATTGTTTTGTTTCAAAGAAATGGTGAAAATGTTTTGAGCAGGTGATTGTGATTTCAGGTGTGCAAAAGGGATTCGATAAGAAGAATCTGATTGATAGTAAGAGAAGGATTGTTGGTGCAAGACACTAACAGTTGATACAAAGAATCAACAATTTAAATCCACTGGTTGAAGACTATTTGCTAGGGAATTGGTTAGATGTGTTTGACTCCATGGCCCAGAAGTGGCACTAATCTTTTATGCAGTTTTGTGCATCCCCAAAAAAAATTAAAATGCAAAATCATTCTTAATCTTACTATGTTATTGTGTGTCCTACTTTCCAATGGTTGAGAAAGAGTTGAGTTATTGAGAATTTAGCCAAGTTTGAAGTTGTTAATGCCTCCCTTAGTGTGTTTTCATTGGGAATTATCTCTTATAAAAAGCAATGTCAATGTGTATGGTTGAATTAATCTTTAAACATTGTGTAGGTTTACCCACCTTGGTTCTGTAGATCCAAAAGTGTAGGAGATGTCAGTCTTTGAGTGAATATTATCAGTTGGCCACTAGCCTTTGTGGTTCTTTAATATAGAGGTTGGCTACCTCTTAGAGAATTAAAAATCCTAGCTGGGTTGTATTTTTAAACACCAACAAAATGACAACTCTACTGGGGAGAATTTGTGAAAATTCTTATTGCATAATCTAGCCTTAAGATTCATTGCATAGAGTCAAATGATTTGTCATTCTGATTTTATTTCAAAGTTTGAAGGATTTCAACCCTGGAGAGGAATTTGTTGCAGTGAACCTGAATAGTTTTATAATTTGTGGTGCTCTATTGGTGGAAAGAAACTCATAAAGAAGTTTACATGTGAAAGAACTTCATACTACTTGAAGTTTAGTCCTCTATGAAAAGAGGTGGCGACTTTGTTGATAGAATCTGTTAAAAATTTGAAGAAAGTTCCAGATCTACAAATATTACCAGTCAGGAAGACAGTTTGCAGCAGCTGAAAAGTTTCCAGGAATTCCTCATTCTTAGTTTTCAAGAAAATTGTGTGAAAACCATATTTGAACTTCTAAGAAGAACCTTTGCTTCACTATTAAGTGAGTTAGCACTGACAAAGGGAAAGAAAATTAAATTAAGTTTGCACACTTCCATTTGTTGGATCTGTTGAATGTAATTGAAGTTCCATTGAAAGAATTATGTTTAGTGCTCAAATATCTGCTAGTTTGGATGGTTAGAATGCATTTGTGTATCGTAGGGGTTTCCATCCATTTGTCTTGTGATAATTTTCAAGCCCAGGTTGTCATTATGTCAATAATTATCCCTGTTGTCCATCATTTGGTCATGCTTGTAATTATGAACAATTAGTGAGCCTTAATTTGTAATATCCATGGATCACCAACGTAAAGTAGCTATACTAGTGAACATTTTGATTCATCTTGTTAAGAAGTGTCAAAAGTATAATAATCTTCAAGCATCTAATACCCCAAAGTTTAAGAACCCAAGAGTTAATAAGCCTAGGTTCAGTCTTGAATGGAATGATGTATTTGAAAGAGGACTTAAAGAAATGGATGAAAGACACCAAATATTTCAACAAGCCTGGTCAAGAGACCATCAAACTGTTAGAGTAAAGTAATTAATTAACTTTACTCTCCTCTTAAGATTTCGCTTTATGCACATATATTAGTCATTTAATAATTAATGTTAATTATTAAATGCACTCACCTTTAGGGTTAGGGTTTCCTTTAGGTTTAGATCTCCTTTTATAAGGATTGATCTCTTGTATCTTTTTTTTGATTCATTCATTTTTTTGATAATACAATTTTGCATATTGTCAGAGCCAAACCCTTGTTTTGTTCTCTTTCTCTGTGACAAGTTTCTTGCATGCAAGTGCTCATTGGGTTTTGTGGATTTGTATTTCTCAAATCCTACATGGTATCAGAGCCAGATCTGCTGCAGCTTGTTCAGTTTTTGAAAGAATTAGAGATCTAGGTTTTGGTTGCATCAGATCTGTGTTTGTTTTCTAGTTTTTATTTGGAATAGGGGGGTTTCTTTCTTTGGTGCCTTTTGAGCTCAAATGGACCTCGCCATTGAGCTCCCAACATCCAAAAACCCCTAAATCGACTGTTCATTCATCGATTTTGGCTACAGTCGATCAAGGAGGCAATTGTTTTTTAGCCCAAGGCCGTACGGCCCTAGGGCACGATCTACGAGGTGAAAAATTAAAAATAAAATCAAAAAAATAAAAAAGAAAACAAGTTTTTTTGGTTTTTTTTGTGCGGCCAGTATATTTGCAGGCCGTCGCCCGCTAGCCATCAAGCGGCCAGCAGGCGGCCACCTGCCAGCCGCTTCATCTAGCGGAGCCACCTAGCAGCCGCCGACTCGGTCACCACCATCTAGCCATCGGCCAAACACCAACGGTCCGCCCGAGTGCCGCTCGAGCGCCACCAGCGCCCAGCCCCGATGGCCCCCTTCACCCTAGCCGCAGTCATATGGGGAACCAAGGGTCGAGCTCCAACTCTTGCGCACCAGCCCCCTAGTTGACCATGTGACTAGGGGCCGAAGGTTTTTTAGCCCTTGAGGGCTGTGCAAATTTTTTTTACCCTTTTGAGCAACTTGCGCTAAATTGGGCATAAAATGGGTATTGTTTCTCGATTTTGTGAACGAAAATAGGCGTTGAAAAGTTGGTTCTAAGCCCATTCTGATGGTGCAGGAATTTCTTCAAAAAACTTCAGTTTGTATGCAGTTTTTCACAGTCAAAGTCAAATGATCATTTTGCACTCTGAGGGGCATAACTTGCTCAATTTTGCTCCATTTTTCGAAAGAGAATAGGTATCGGAAAGGTGGTTCTGTGCTCTTTCCAGATCTGCAGTTTGTTTTACCAAAAAATTCTTCAGGTACACATAGATTTGTCTCATACATATACTGCTTTCTATTGTTTTTTGGCTTTCAGTTTATACTGAGGATTGATTTTTTGCATTGTGGGGGGGTGTTTTTTCTTGCTTTCAGTCATTTACATCAAAAAACCAGAATCTATAAACACCAAAAAAAAAAACCCTTCTGCATCTTCTGTCTAGTTTTGAAAGACCACTAAATAATAATAATAAAAATTCAGAGCACTTGAGGCATAGTTCAAAACATGGCTGAAAATACTTCTATTGTTGAACTTCTCACACCTCATAACTATCATACCTGGAAGACATTTATGACACGTCTTCTCAAATCAAAGGGTTTGTGGTCCTGTTTAGATACGATTCAACCAATTTTGACAAGGCCATTTGAGGTTATGCAACATATAAATAAGATGGATGAGGCTATGGTTTTGATTTCCTTACATGTTTCAGAAAACTTGTTGTTTCATCTTGATGCATGTAATAGTCCTCTTGAAATGTGGACCAAGTTCAATGATTTATTTGGTACCATCAATCAGTTCCGTGCACTACAGATTGAGGTAGAGTTAACTTCACTTGTACCTGATTCTTTTCCCTCCATTGAGGACTTTCTGATGAAATTCAAACAACAAATATCTCTTCTACAGGGTTGTGGTAAGGTTAAGACTGATACAGAGTGTATTTACCTGATTTTGTCAAAGCTTCGTGGGAACTTTCAGATATTGTCATCTACCTTCCATTCCACTATGGATGCCTTGGGTGCACGTTTTACCATGCCTTCTTTTAAGGTGTTTTATGATCATTTGACATGAGATCAGGCTAAGATATCACAGTTGGATGCTCTCACAGGATCACCACACCAAGCATTGGTAGCACAGTCATCTCAGGGGAAGCAGAAGCAGAAACAAAAATAGAAACCACAGACCATAGAGCATTGGAAGGATTCTAGTTCATAGAAGACTTCTGATTCACCTTCTCCTAAGGGGGAATCATCGAAGAAAGATAGACCTAAGTGTGCTTATTGCACTAAGCTAGGACATGATGAGTCCAATTGTTATGAGAAGAAGATAGATGGATATGCAAAACAGGTTTCAGATTTGACAACTCTTCTTGAGAAGAACCATATTCATCACTCTTCTTCATCTACTTCAAGCGGGTCTTCTTCTTCACCATCATTCCAGATAGATGGATAGGCCCCACATAAGGGTCATGCATTATGTGCAACCACCAGTTCACATTCATCTAGATGGCTACTGGATTCAGGTGCTTCACACCATATGGCATCTTCTCAGGACATGTTCTCATCTTTCGAGGCTACATCCTCACCACACATATTGATGGGTAATAACACTTATATGAGTGTACGTGGGAAACGTTCTATTGATATTGATGATGGTAAATTCAATGATGTACTATGTGTTCCATCTTTGTCCACTAACCTTCTCTCCATCTATCATATTGCTCACAGTGGGACAGGGAAGATAGTTGAGTTTACACCTGATTCAGTGCACATCAGAGACATTCAGACTGGTAACATTGTTGCAACAAGGACAGTTGATCATTCTTCCTGATTGTATGCATTTACACACTTTGGTCCACCATCTCCCTCTCTTTCTAAAAGAGAGCATGTAGTATCTGAGGAGAAGTTCAGTCACTTGAACTTATGTGTTCTTCCATCTGTTCATGAGACTAGTGTTGAGACTTCTACACCTCTTCTACCTGTTGAGATCACATCTGTTCAACAAGATTCCTCTTCAGCTATGACTAACATTTTTGCTCCCTCATCGAGCCATCAAGTGCAGTTGTTGAGGCCATATCAAAGGATATTCCTTTCCTCACAGATGATAGATTTAGCACACCTGTTATCCCTTCTTCACTGGAGATTACATTTTAGGATCATCTTGAGTTGTTTGATTCACCATTCTATTATTCAAACACTCATTCTCCAGTTCAGTTCTTCGGTGAGCATCATCCAGGACTACCATTTTCACATCACATCCAGGGATTTCCTCTTCTTCGACCGTTGGATCTGTTTCTTCCTTCGAGGAGACACATTGGTTTGATCATTGGCATAGGGGTTCTCTCATTTTGGGGGGGATTTGGAGTCTCCACTCTCTCTCATGGGGGGTATCTGATTGTATATCTGCATATGTTCTTGAGAGAGTCTCTTGAGACATTCCATTTGTACTTTCTTTTTTGCATCTCTTTTTGGAGAGGAGTTTTTTCCCACTAGGTTTTCTCCTTTTCTCCGTTTCATAGAGATTTCCTTGTACTTGGGTACCTGATCAGGCCTAGTTGCCGGGACCCAATTTTACTTTCATGCATTGTAGTTACATTTTCTTTTTTGCACATGTTTGTAGCTTCACTCTTGCATGCAGGTGTTCATTGGGTTATGTGGATTTGCATTTCTCAAATTCTACACAAACTGTGTCTACTTGTGAAGTCATTGCACCTGTTGTCGATTCCTTTGACCCATTGTATGCTCAGTTAGATTTTTCATGGGTTGATTATGAAACTAGAAGTATGTCAGCTCAAGTTTATAAGGAGATGCCTAGATTTAATGGGTATAGTGTATGTGAAGATGCACAAGGTCAAAGTTTTTCTAGCTTCATGGAGAAACATTCATTCAGAGATCAGGATATGCGGATGAGATTTTTTGTTAGATCTCTTGAAGCAAGAGCTCGGGATTGGTATCTAAGCTTTCCCGAGAAGTCCTTTCCTTGCTGGGATAAATTAATGGCTGCTTATAGAGAAGAATTTGTAAGAGATCCCTCTGAACTTTTCATGAGGTTAAAGTAGATCAAGAAACAAAATGAAGAGTCAAGTGTTGATTTCAGTCATAGATTTGTTGTTGCTCTTTCACTAATCTCAGAAAATTTTAGACCTAGCACTTATGTTTGTATCCATATATGTATTTTGAAGCTTATGCAGAAGGATCTAGTGCATTGTTAAAAGATTTTGAAATATTGAGTATGCAGATGGCTTACATAGTTTTGGATAATTTGGAGAAACAAAGGAATGAATATGTTCAAATTTTGTTGTCTTTAGTTATGGGAAAACTTGCTGATGAAATTAGTAGTGGTGTGAATGAAAATGATCAGATGTTTTCAGACAAGTGCATACTTGAGAAGGTAGAAAATGAGAAGAATGCATCATCAGATGATAAGGAAGTTATTAATGAACAACTTATAGAAGAAATGTACCCAACTGCAAATCAGCAATTGAGTCTCTCGAGCCAAGAACCTGAAGAAGAATATGAGTTGGATTTACTCTTTGAAGAAGAGATATATGATCAGAAATATGATGATACAATTGATTATGTCAATCCTTAAAGTGTTGAGTGTAGATTTGACACAAGTCTTCATAATGAGATCTAAAGGAATATGTTGATTTGGAGAATACTCTTGAGAACATCAGTTTATTAGTTGTAGGTGAGGAGGTATGTGATGATTTTCAGTTTGAAAGACAACCCACAAGCAACTGTAATGAGAAAACCATTGGTTCTTTTCAGTTTGACAATGAAGATATTTGTGTTTATCCTCAAGAGGATGCAAGTGACAAGTTCAGTGATGATACCTAATCTGATGTTGAAATGAAAAGTGATGTGGATTGTTGTTATGACAACCTAGAAGAAAATAAGAAGGGAGAAGTGGACAATTTATTAACTAGTACTAGTTATGACTTTTCTTGTGATAATGTTGTCAGAAATTCTGCCTCCTATGATTGGGGAGATCCAGTTTATGATCACCCTACTGAGTTCTCAAAGTTGGAAGATGATGATACTTTGATATGTCCTGATTTGCAATTTGATATTGCACCCAATTCAGGTAAATGTGAAAAAGAGGAAGTGGTTAGAACAATAGGCCAAAACAATGATCTATTGAGTTGTGAAAAAATTTCAGATCTTTTGACCATAGGATATCGGAAATGTGCACATGAGGACAACTCTCAGTTGTTGTGTGAAGCCTCTATTTACTTTGACAATGGTGATGACCTTCAAGATGCAAGGTATGATGCAAGTGACTCTGATTCTCTTTCCAATGATGAACTAGTTGGTCATGATGATGATAATGTGAATGAGGAGCAACAAATTGATTGTGATGATGTAGTGTATGATGAATATGAAGATATGGACACTGATGTAAGTTCATAAATCTCTTTTGATGAGCTCAAAATAGAAGATAACCATGAGGTTTATGCATCTAATGAGCTGAGTAATGAGCCGAGTAGTGAGCCTAGACATGAGTTTTTTCATGTGGATGAAGATGTTGATTTCGATCAAAAATTAGATTATGCTTCTAAACTAGAATTGCTCGTTGTTGAGAAAAATTATGATATTGAAGAGGTTGATACCTTATGTTCAGAGGATGACTATATGATTACAGATGATGACGAGTTAGAAATCTCTGATGACTCTCAATACTAACATGATGATGAACAGTCACAAAGGGTGCTAATGCATGAGTGTATTTGTTTTCATACACTTGGAGATGGTTTGCATGATGAGCAAGATCTTTTGGTAAGTTCTTGTGATAGTTTTAATTTTGATATGCAAACTAGTAATCAGTTTGAGTTTAATAGTTCTAGCCACAAGGTAGAATGTGAGTGCTATTTTTGTCAGCTAGAAGAGGTTTTTCATAGAATGTGGTAATGTGAAAAACACTGAGGCAAGTTGTTTTAAGCTTGCAAATGCTTTAAATGATGAATGTAATCAGTTGTTGCCACATGATAATCAACATTTTGAAAGTATGTCTGACTTTCAAATGCATAGTGGTTATGAACATGTTGATAATTTTGTGAATGATTGTCTGTTACCAACATGTTTCATCAGGCGGATGGTTGTGATCAAGCTATGCTTTCAAATGGTCTTGATCCCCATTTTCAAATACTACCACTTAATACTAAATCAGAGAATGAAGAAAGTAACAGTGGTGTGACTTATCTGATTTGGTTGACACTTGATAACAAAGCTAAATAGAGAGCAAGTTCACATTTGCACAAGGGAAGTTTGGTATTGTTGTTTGCAAAGATGCAACCACCTATGTTTTTGTGGTTTAACAGATGCAAGCATGAATTGAGGGAGATCAACTCTTTCTACATAACTATCTTTGACAGAGGTAGAAGTTGACTCCACTTTTTCATTTGGTGACTTGGGGTCATCAAATGAAGTTGAAAAACAAGGTTGAATAAAGGAACAGTTTGAGGACACCTGATGGACTTAGCTTATGGTCTACACTCTAGAGATCTAGAATCTTGCTATTCCCATAGGGGCATACATCCCCAGTCGAAGTCACTGATGGCACTCTCAAATTTTGCAAATTTGAGATGCCCATGTGAAAAAAAATGCTTTTGCACTTTCAGAAGTGCATATGAAGAATCTGCTTACGGGACCCATTTTGGAGGCTTGTAATTTAAAGCCTGTTGATTGTTGTGCAAAACCCATTTGCAGACATACTCAATTGACCTATGTGAGAAGGCATGTCAAATTTTATCTTCCCATGATAAGTTTTGACAGAGTTTCAAAAAGTGAAGCTAGAGGGTTTTAACATTGTTATGTTGTTTGTAGACTGTTTGTTTTGTGAAACAACTTCCTGTTTGAGCTTGGTTTTTGCAACCAGATCACTGTCATGTAAAAATGAATGTTGTTCCATATTCTCCATATCAAGATGATCTCGGGTATCAATTTTCAGAGCCTCATGATCTGATTTTATATTTTTAACAAGTCGAAACTGAATGCAGTTTGTTTTGTTTTGCATCTACATTCCTAACAACCTTTATGAGTGATCAACTTTGATCATTAATAAATTTTGATCAACGATGATTCAAGAAAATTCCTTTTGCACACATGCTCAAGATACCTTAATGAACTCATGTGTTTGATGGCAGCTCATCAAGGGTTGATTTGCTATTTTTACAAGCTGGCAGTTGAATGAGTTTTAATTGTTTTTGAACAACTGTTGTTTCAAAAAATCCTGATTGGGCAACTTTGTCGATTAATATCGGTTCCTCGGGTTTCCTTTTTCTAAGTCATTTGTTGCATTGTACTCTTGGATCAAATGTCTGCATGTCTACAAGTTCTCATTACTTCACGAGGTCGTTTGACTAGATTCCCAGATTGATTCCTAAGGCAACTTGACCTGTTTTGACCATTTTGCAAAACTGCTTGAAAGCAAATTTTAATGAGAACCCAGTTCATTTTATCAACTTCAAAAACATTTAGAGGTTGTGTTAGGTCATGTTGAGGGTAAAACTTGTTTGAAAACATTTTTTTTTTTAGTCGGGCCACTTGGGACCCGACATGCTCTTACTGAAAGACACTCTAGTTATGAAAGATATGAAATTCAAAGCATTATTCTATGATTGAATTCTCATTGGTCATTATCACAGGTTTTTTTTTTCAATCAACACAAATAAAGGTGGAGGGTCTACTTCATTTGGCATAGTGAGGCAAAGGAAATTACATCTATTTCTCATAGTTTGATGGTGAGGGTAGTGCTCCACTTGAAATTACCACAGATAATGTTGCAATACTTCCTAATCTTGCTTCGTTGATGGAATAGGTTTGGAGAGGGTTTTGAAACCAATGTTGATAAAAACTTATTGCCTTTGCTACTTTAGTGAAGCAACATTTTGAAACTAACATGGGAGGAGGACTAAATCTAAAGATGGCCTATTAATTGGATTTTATTCAGAGATAAATAAGGTAAGGAAGATTAGTGTTGGACAAGTTATGTTTAAAATTTTCAAGCAACATTGGTGGTGTTTATGGCACATGAAAAATTGTGAGGCCTTCAGAAGAAACCTTAAAACAATCTTTTGTTTCCATGGTAATATCTACTTGGCAATTGATATGTCAATTAAGTGTATTGTTTTATCATGGAAGATTTGGAAGCATCAAGCAAGTACAAATTGGAAGAGAAACAAACCAAATCATGAGGAGACCCATTTAATTTTATTGCTTGTGCTTGATAAATATAAGGTTGTGCACATGTTAACAGGGGCAAATGATTCTTTTTCTCCATACTACAAATTTGTGAGCTACAAATGGAGAACTTATGAGCAAAGGTAATATGTAGGAGGCGCACATGGAGGAACGTGGGTCTACATAGTAATGAAGGGAAACTTTTAAACAAATGAAATTGCAGAGTGTGGAGGAAGTGAGAGCCTGCGCATTATTTGAGGGCACATCCACCAACAAGAGGAAGGGAGGTGCACACAATTCAACAAGAAGTGAGGAAAGGAGAATACACAACCATGGTGAATGGTGCGGCCTACAAGCAGTGTATGGTGTGTGCATTGCACCATGGAGGAGATATTGAGGGAATGATGGAGGCAATGTGGAGGATGCTTTGGATAAGAAGAGGATGGAATGTTATGTTAAGGGGCACGCAACCTACTAAAGGGGTATCTAAATAATGTGATCATTTGGATTGCCATCACTACCTAATAAGTGTCGAATGGAGTAGAGGGGTGTG
This sequence comes from Sequoiadendron giganteum, assembly GCA_007115665.2. Classification (NCBI taxonomy): domain Eukaryota; kingdom Viridiplantae; phylum Streptophyta; class Pinopsida; order Cupressales; family Cupressaceae; genus Sequoiadendron; species Sequoiadendron giganteum. The sequence continues at coordinate 154,686,791 of CM021107.1, read as the reverse complement.
GCCAAGTGAGGAGAAAGAAGGAGGATAGATATCCATTAAAGCCAATGAAGGCCTGTGCTAGAGAGGGAGAGCATACATAGTATAAAACCATTGAATGGGTGAGGTCGATGGAGGAGAAGATCAAGTGAATGGCACAAATAGGGAAGAACAAATGCAGAGCCTGGGAATGCCCGAACCAAGCAAAACTTGAAATTAGGGCCATTCTTGTTGACATCACAGGATGTTGATGATGAAATCAAAATTATTGAGAGGTGTGTGAGAATGCACAGGAGGCGCTTTTTATTAAAAAAATTCAAAAGATAAAATGATTTGTGTTTAAAAATGAGGTGGGACCATTGCAAATTTTCTAAAATGGTATAATATTGCCCGAGCAAATAGGAGATAGAATGTGAAATATTTCACATTTGAAATATTTCAAAGGTGAAATATTTTAATGATGCCTCAGGGTAAATTTTATTTTTCCCAGGTAATTGGAAAGTGAATAAAATATTCACTATTTGGGGATTTTATTTTACTAAAGTGTGTGCAGCACAGGCTAAATATTTTTTTTGCCCAGGTCAGTAAAAAGTGAATTTAATATTCACTATGAGCAAACATTCTCTTTGTTGGAGAATATAATGTAAGGGGATATGGGTAAAATGAATTTAATATTTAAATGGTCAATATGTGTTGGGTTTTTATATGCATCAGTATTAAAGAGCAGAAATATTAAAGTTATTAAACTTTAATATATGAAAGAAGAATAAAGCTACAAAATTATAAAGTGGGGAAATATTTCAAAGTATAATGTTCAACAAGTAAAGAGAACCAATTTTTTTTTTGCACAGGAAGAGGATATTTTCCAGCTGGGTGAATTTGAAGATTCTCCAATGGGTTGTTTTTTAGTTATTGGGCAATGATGAGAAAATGTTGTTTTTGAGGGAATAAGTTTGTTGTTGCAAAGGAAGAAGAGGAGATATTCTTTTTAGTTTGATCAACGTGAATGAAGCTTCCAGATGGAATTTCCAAATTGAATTTAGGGTTGCTCCTGCTTGCTTCTTTTCTTCTATATCTTCTATTATTCTCTCATTGTAAAGGGTTCTGCAATAGGTTTTGAGTTTTTGTATTAGGTTGGGTAAATAGAGAATTTTAATTTATGAGTCATTGTTTGAGTCTGTAAGTTGTAATTTTTTGAATTCATGAGTAAATACAACCAGTTTTATGCAATTAACATCATGAAGGTGTTTCCACATTCATGAATGTCATCGGATTGTCTCCATATTTGTACACTTTTAGTCATATAAATTCAATAATACAAAGTGTATTTGAGTTTATCATCTCAAGTTTCATGAGGTTGTTTTATTTGTTCATTGTTTTGTTTCAAAGAAATGGTTAAAATGTTTTGAGTAGGTGGTTGTGATTTCAAGTGTGTAGATGAGATTTGATAAGAAGAATCTGATTGATAGTAAGAGAAGGATTGTTGGTGCATGACACTAATAGTTGATACAAATAATCAAAAATTTAAATCCACTAGTTGAAGATTGTTTGTTGGGGAATTCGTTTTATATGTTTGACTCCATGGCCCAAAAGTGGCACTAATATTTTATGCAATTTTGTGCATCTCAGAAACAAATTTAAATGCAAAATCATTCTTAATCTTACTATGTTATTGTGTGTCATTCTTTCCAATGGTTGGGAGAGGGTTGAGTTACAAAGAATTTAGACAAGTTTGAAGTTATTAATGCCTCTCTTAGTGTGTTTTCATTGGGAATTATCTTCTATAAATAGCAATGTCAGTGTGTATGGTTGAATTAATCTTTAAACATTATGTAGGTTTACCCACGTTGGTCCTGCAGAGCCAGAAGAGTAGGAGATGTTAGTCTTTGAATGAATCTTGTTAGTTGGCCACTAGCCTTTGTGGTTATTTAATATAGAGGTTGGCTACCTCTTAGAGAATTACAAATCCTGATTGGGTTGTATTTTTAAACACCAACATGAACTATGGTATGGAAATCCTTGTATCGTGAAATATTTTAGAGTGTTTGGAAGAAAATGTTAAATCGGGAGAGCTAAAGAAAATCTTGAAAATTTTGATGCAAGATCAGATGATGGAATATTCCTTGGATACTTTACAAAGAGAAAGGCATACAGATGCTATAAAAAAGGTTAAAGAAGATAGTTGAAAGTACAAGTATCAAAATGGATGAAGAATCACGACCAAGCTCAATTCTAATAGAAGGATATGAATATGATGAATCCCTTTGTAGAGAAAGAGAAAGAAAAAGAGAAAGAGAAAGAGATGATAGTGGAAGAGAAATAATCTCTATAAAATAATCCTAAGACTCCTAAGTATGTGTAGATGAATCATCCTGAAGAACAAAAAATTGGAGATAAGAGATAAGGTGTAATAACAAGAATAGTTTCTATGGAAGAGGAATAGATAAAATATTGTTTTCTTTTTGAAATAGAACCAAAAAAATTAACTGAGGCATGCAAGGATGAGAACTAGATCAAAGCTATGAAAGAACTAAGAAAAATTGAGAAGAAGTGGACATGGGAACTAGTCCCAAGAAAAATAAACAAGAATGTGATAGGAACTAAATAGGTTTCTGTTAGGGTTAGAAGGGAGATATATAACAAGTTAAATGCAGATTTGAACAATAAAATAGAGTAATAAAACACACATAGAAGACAACACAAGTAATTTAACGTGGCTCACCCAATCTAGGCTACATCCACAAAATCGTAGCCATCCAATGATTTTATTATCAAGTGAAAAACCTATTACAATATTGTGAATAATTTCATGCTACAACTCTTCATCCCAACCGCTTATAACAAGATTTTAGAAGCTTCCAAAAAATTAAGGTTTACCAAGTCGGCCTTTTTCTTTTTCGGTGACAAGGATACATGAAGAGTGTACAATATAGCATGATCAGTCGCCACATACCAACAATTTTTAGGAACAATTTGAATGAGGATGGAAAATTCATCAAGAACAAGGCTAGACTTGTGTCTAAGGGCTACTCACAAGTGGAAGGAATATATTTTGAAGATACTTTTGATCTAGTAGAAAGAATGGAATCCATTAGGATGTTTTAGGATTTTATAGATCATAAAGACCTCAAGGTGTATCAAATGGATATGAAGTCTAAATTTTTTAATGGTGAGTTAAAAGAAGAGGTGTACATTGAATAAACAGAAGGTTTTCAATTATCAAAAGATTCTGATATGGTTTGTAGGTTGAAGAAATATTTATATGAACTGAAACAGGCTCCAAGATCTTGGTATGTAGGATTGGATAAGTACTTATTGTAGAAAGGATTCAAAAAGATTACTACAAACAACAATATTTACTTCAAGTTTGAGAGAGATCAAATATTGATTATGGTTGTGTATTTTGATGACATAATCTTTGGAGGAAATATGTAAAAAAATTGTAGAGGAGATGCAAAATGAGTTTGAAATGTCTATGTTTGTGGAGATGAATTTGTTCCTTGGGCTACAAATCAATCAATCTAATAAATTTATATTCATCTTACAATAAAAGTATGTCAAGAAAATGTTAAAGAAGTTTGGAATGGAGGACTCTAAACTAGTATATATGTCAAGAAAATGTTAAAGAAGTTTGGAATGGATGACTCTAAACCAGTATGTACTCTCATAGTTACTAATTGTATGTTGAAAAAAAATGATGAATCTCCTAAGATAGATTAGAGCAAGTACAGATGCATGATTGGTGGATTACTATATCTAACTACTACTAGACTGGATATCATGCGTTCAATATGTCTTGAGGCAATATCTCAAGAAGATCCTAGAGAATCACATGTGGTAGTAATAAAAAGGATATTTATATATTTGAAAGGCACTCTAGACTGTGGTATATGGTATCCTAGGGATATTGATTTATCTTTGAGTACTTATATAGATGTAGGTTGGGTAGGTTGTATAGATGATAGAATAATTACAAGTGGAGGTTATTTATTTCTTGGAAGTAGATTGGTTTCTTTGTTGAGGAAGAAGTAGGATTCAGTGTCACTATTTATTGTAGAGGCAAAATACATTATATAACACCATCTTACTGCACATAGGTGTTGTGGATGAAATAGAAATTAAAGGATATTAGAGTATCATATGATGAACCTATTCATGTATTGTGTGATAATAAAATATCTATCAACATTTCAAAAAACTTGGTAATTCATTCAAGGATATTGGATATCTCTATCTACTATCATTTTCTAAGAGAGAAAGTTGTTGCGAATGAAGTGAAGTTGGAGTATGTTCCTACAAAGGATAAAATAGCATAAATTTTGACAAAGGCTCTTTTGAATGATACTTTTGAGTATCTCAAGAAGAAGCTAGGGTTTATTGCCCCTCATTCTTTCAACTAGATGCATGAGTTGGTGCATCTATCTAGGTGATAAATTCAAGATTTATTCTTTATACTAGATTGATGAAGGCTACCTCTCAAGGGGAGTAGGTAGTGTTATATTTGGTTGGTGTAGTTAGGGGAGCATATCTTGTGCCCCTAAGGGGGAGAGAGAAATGCAAAGAGAGTAGTGGAGAGAGAGAAGTGGAGAGAGAGTAGTGGGGAGAGAGCAATGGATAGAGAGTAGTGGATAGAAAGTAAATGGGAGAGAAAGTAGTTTGTAGGTGTTGCTTGGAGTGAAATTTGTAAGTGGTATCCTTTTCCATTGATGTCAAAGGCGGGGAGAAAAGAAGCTTGAAAAAATAAATAAGAAAGGGGAGAAAGAAAGAAGTATGAAATGAAAGAAATATCCAAGTAAGGGGGAGTGTTGTTTGATGAAGGATTTCTTTCATTGTTGATGGTTTTTAGAGCTAGTGTTGCCATCAATGATAAAGGAGGAGATTGTTGGATATTTTTGCACTATGTTTTCATTAGTTTTTTCATTGATTTTAACCTCTAGTTTGGTCATGTTGAGAAGTATTTGTGGTGTTGAGTAGGTTTTGTTGATGCAATTGGTTCACTTGGTTTCCAAGTGATTTTGAGAAAATCTAAATAGAGAATGTACAAGGTTATAGAGTTATATTTTGAATTGTTCTCTGCATTTCTTCATGGTCAAAAATTTTCTTGTGTATTTTTTATGAGATGATCAAAGGTGTTCAGAGGTGTTATATCTTGAGTTTTAGGTTCTAGATCATGCAGTAAAGGAATATATGTCTCATAGTGTGTTGCCTATGAAGAAGGTTGTCTAGGAGAAATGGAATTACTCTACATTTCTCTGCATTGAGGTTTTTTGTCTTGCTGATTTAGGAATGTGTTTATATTTATTCCATCTACCTTTCCCTAGAGTGTTTGGTGTTCAATTGTTCTGCAAGGTTGGTTAGTGAGTTGTATGTCTGTGGCAGTGTGGCTAGTTGTACAAGATGACAATATTATTAGTTTCAGGTGGTTGTGGTAGTGTTATTGAATATTATAATGATGTTGGAATATTCCAAGATGTGTGATGTTGCTACATGGTCTACAAGAGTTTTTGGACCTGGTGAAGAGTGAATTCATTATTTGATAGTGTTAGTATATTTTTGGCTAACCTAGTGTGCTAGTATTGATTGTGGAGATGGTTTGTTGTTTGTGGAAGCATGGTGTAGCATTTCGGTGTAAATTTGGGTCCTGATTAACCATTGGTTTGGTACACATTCATTTATTTCCATTGTAAAAGTGTTAGGTGGAAACCTATTTGGTGGTTTCACATTTGAGGTGCATACATTTTATTGAGGCTGACCAAGAGAAGTTGTTTGAGGTCGCAAAAAATATATAATCAAGGTTATTTGTTGGAGATGTGTGTGATGTATAGTTATGTGAAGGATGATGCAAATATAATCAAGTGTTTTGATCTAAGTGTGAGCTTAAATGCCTAAGGCTACTAGAAGTAGTGAGTAGAAGGTGTCTACATTTTTAGTATACCTAAAGTTGTTAGAGGCAATGAGCCAAAGGTTGTGGATGGTGTAGAGTTTTTATGGTGGATCTTCTTATTGCTCCGAGGTAGTGAACCTCCTTGTAACAATATTCTATTCTCTTTCTATTCTAGGCAGTTAGCCCTTCTAGTAGTGAGCCTTTTGCAATTCATGTTGTTATTCATATATATGTGAGTTAGTCCTCACCTTGGTTTTTCCCTGATTAGGTTTTTCCACATAAATTTAGTGTTCTATGGTGTATGGTTTTGAATATGTTTATATTTCATTATTTTAAACATTCATGAAGGTTAATGAGGGTTTGAATATTTTAATGTTCAATTAATTTACCCCCCCCTTAGTTGTCTACCGAATAATATGGGGAAGCTTATGGTGTCACCAATGTAAATCCAATAAAATGATCACACAAAAAATTAGGAAAGTGATGATAATCCATAGAGTTAAATAATTTTGGCATAGATAAATAAGCGATATGAACATAAGAACAATATACTAGTTTTACTATCCCTCATTTTCTTGTTGGAAGTATGTAGAAGATTAGTCTACATGTTTTCATTTTCTAGTACCTTGAACTGGTGTGTAGAACAAGTCTACACCCTTTGATATTTGATTTGGTATTTTGGTCTGCATATTATCTCCAGTAATCAGTGTGCTTTAAGGTTTTGGAAAGAGGTTTATGATCACTAGAAGCATGCATGTATGTATTCTCATATGTTCATATGATTGGATGAAGTCTTGGCATCAGTCTTGGAAATTTCATTTAGTTATTAGGTTAATCATGGGTGACCTAATAATCAGTTTATTGCTCAACATAAATTGTGGTTATATGTGCGACCTATCTATGGTCCCAACTCACATAATATTGCATGACACAGTTGAAGTATTTTCAGAGAATCTTTGTATGAAGCTGACAAGTTATCTTTTTGTAAATATGTATTCCATCCAATTAGGCCAACCTAATTGATGTGTTCAAATATATCAGGTATATATACTTGAGATGGTTTGAAGATGAATATGAAGCGTGTGATGAAGTATGAGTGCAAGTACATGCATGCATATGTTGATAAGTGAAGTGTGCAAATAGAAGGGTAAATTTTAGTCTACTGTCATGCGAGCGAATGCTCTGAGAATCAAAGGAACTAAATCTGCACTTGTGTAATTTTATCAATTTAAACTCTGGCGGTTGGCCATTTTGTTTCCATAATTTTTGTAGGTAGTGAGCCTCCATGTCTAGATAGTAAGTCATTGTAAGCAGTGAGCTTTTGTATCTAGCATTGAGGCTATCTTGTAACCGATATTGAAATAACTATATATTGTGAGCAAATCCTCACTATGGTTTTTCCCTCATTGGATTTTCCATGTAAAAATATAGTGTTATTGTGTTGTGGAATTTAATTTTTTATTCATGCTCTTATTTGATCTATGCAATAAAGTAATTAAAGGTGTTTGTTCAATAAGTTTTAGAAGATATTGATTCACCGCCCCTCTCTATTGCATTTGTTTGTCCTTGATGACATGTGCTTTCTCTGCCTCAGTTTGACTCAGACTTATTTTTTTTAAACAATGATATGGCATTGGTCTTATTTGTGTTGACTTGGCATGGATAGTTTTTTTCTTCACTCATGTGGTTTGTGAGTTGGGAGCATTGCAATATTCTTTGGCATATTCGTTGGCTTCATTATGATGTCAGATTTCAAGGAATTATTAGTCTTTGATAACCACAGACTTGAAGGCATTATTGGTTTTTTATAATGAATTTTTTGGTTGACCTAAAACTGCATGCGAATTTTAATCATTATGTTTTTGTGATTATTGTTTTTTTGCAAACAATCGAACCCTAGTGGCACTATTGTAAGGAAGTTGTTTTTAGTTGATTTATTTCTCCAGCTTCAGGTTTCTGATTTAGGTTTCCGTTGGGGGCTTGCTTGCTTTGATGGACACTTCACAAACAAAAAGGTGGATGAGTTATATTGTTGGTCAAGCGTTACTTTTTTAGGTGCTTTTTGACTGGCCGCCATGACAGGTATTTCATTTTATTTTTTTAGTTTAAGAAAGTTGGTATATTCTTCCCTATTGTTTTGAGTAGTTGCAAAAATGTATTATTCAGTTTGGTTTAACCCAAGCTTAAAAACTCTAGGGTTCCTTGAATTTTTGATATCATTTTCTTTGTATTTTGTGTGGGATTCTTTAAGAAATAGAAAACAAGAAAAACAATATGGGTACATGAATTATTTTGAAGGGTTTCATTTTCCTATTACAAAATATGGTTAATTGATACAGGTTTTTTGATATAACTATTTCTTGTCTCTAAAATATGGTTGTAAGCCATTTAAAAAGAGAACTGTAAAAGTGAAAGAGTGAGATATATATACGTGCAAAAAGGAGAGAGGTATTCCATTGAAAAAAGTTTTAAAATGAAAATAAAAGGCACATTTGCTGACTCTAGTTTTAAAAATAAAGAAGCAGTTTGGTTTAAGTTTTTTGAAAAGTGAATTGAGTTTATACACTGTATTTGTTATCATTGCATGATTTGTTGTGTACAATGGAGATTTTAGGATTGCACATACAGTGCAATTATAAGGTCCTTACTTTGCAAAAGAACACTACATGTAAGAGATATTGAAAAGGAGTTGGTACTCTTATTGAAGTGGGTGCTTTAGATTGTTTCAGTGACTGAGTTGGTGCTCAAAACAATATTGTAATTAGGTTTTTAAGATTAAGCTTGCAAGGAATTTTGGAGGAGTTTTTCTACCCCAAGAGGGTTTTCCACTCGACATTTTTTGTGTCTCTATTATTCTGTGTGCACAATCTTACCTTCTATCTTTTATGCTGAAAATGTTTTAGGTACTCAAAATGCTCTGATATGTATCCTTATTCAGTTCAATGTCCTTCAGTACTATTTGTTCAATTATTCTTCATGCTAGAAATACAAATTTGTTTACTCCTAAAAATGAAAGCATTTGTTTTGTATTCTTGTTCATTCTTTCTTATATAAATAATGATGCTATGATGTTATCCATTTAAGTTATCTTCTATTTTTGCTGGTCAAGCTTTGTATGTTTTCAGAAAAACATTGATTGTCATAGTATACTTCATGTGGTGTTGTTTTGGTTTGTCTTGTAAGAAAATTTTACAACCTTGATTCACCCCCCCTCTCAGTGTTGTTCCACTTTCAACACTCTCAATATCTTGAATATTCAAAAATTGGTATCAGAGATTTGGTTAATCTGGAGAAGTCTAACAAGTTGAGGGAGATCCCACAAATTGAACAAATGAATAAAGAAGAGCTCCAAATTTCCCTTCAAGATCTTGACAAGGCTGAAATTGAAAATCGAGATCTAAAAGAAAATCTTGATGAAGAAAATGAATGCATCTGGAAATTGAAAGAGTAGTTAAAGAAATTCAAAGAAAGACATAGAGAAGTAAGTGAGAAAATGAAATAAGAAAATAAAGAGAATATTGGACTAAGGATGAAAGTGCATGAAAAGAAGAGAGTTGAGGAGTGTATGAAAATAGTGATACAAAGCAAGGTCGATGTTTTCTCTAGGCTTGAACATGAAATGATGAATCTAAAAGAAGAATTAGAGAAAGAAAAAAATTTGTGAGGATGATTTTAGGACAAGCTCCACCAATCTTGATGAATTAATAGCAAGACATAAACCTTCTAAAGACAAAGATGGCCTAGCTAATGAAGCTGGTGAAAAGATGTAGAACTCAAATTTATTATACAATCAAAAGACAAAAGATAAGGGGAAGCAGAAAATAAATCTAGGAAGGAGATCACCTATCAAACATCCAAATGCATATAGGTACTCATCATTCAATGGTGTTTTTTTTTCATGTAATAAATTTTTTTCATAAGGCAACTGAGTGTAGGAGTATGATGAATAAGTTTTTGGTTCCTTCTCTGGACAATGTTATATATACAAGAATATCAGCCATAAAGCTATTGAATGCAAATCTCAGGTAAGGATAGTTAGTCGGGTGATGATGAGTAGATTCATTGGAGGAAGGATAAATCAATATTTTGATGGCTATTGCTATACCTGTAACATTTTTGGACATAAAGTGAATCAATGTAGAAAAGGGATTGATGGAAATCAAACAAGAAAAAAAATTTGTTTGCTACAATTACAAAAAAACTAGGACATATTTCAAAAGTGTGCAAAAGTAAAAAGGGAAATCAGTTTGCTCCAGTGAAAGATGATGAACCCTGTGAAAAAGATTGAAAAGGAAGTGGTTAATTAGGAAATCAGAAAGATATGGAAGAAGAAAGAATAATCAAAGACTACTTATGTGTCTATACCCTAATCCGGTGTAGATGATTCCTCTAGGAATTAGACCTAGCATGGACTTAGGGGGAGATTGATTAGAAAATCACTTAAACCCCTAGAAATACGACATGTTAGATGTTGGCATGTGGATATGTTGTGAGGAATGGCTAGACAAAGGTGATGCAAAATAAAATAGAAGAAAAAGTGTGAGTATGTTCTTTTACGGAGTGAATTAGGGTTTCTTTATGGAGTGGGAGAAAGTTTTAGTAGCTTTTTGCAATTAATGTGATTTAGGGAAAAATGATGATGTATAAAGCATAAGCTTGCAACTAATTTTGATCATCTAAAGGATTCAAATGATTTGTGGAGAGGCTCAAAACTATCTTGGAGCGATTATGAAGTGATTTGGAGCACTCTGAGAGATCTTTGTGGATGTTCAAAAGAGAGTGACAAAATTTTCCCTCTCGTAGTTATAGAGGAAGGTAAGAGAAGAACTTTTTTCTGAATTCAAAGAAGTTAAAGTGTTGTAATGGAACCTTCTAATAGAGGATTGAGTGGAAATATCCCATTGAGATTAAAAGGAGTTGATCTGGATGAATTCGATCATCACAAAATAAAGAATATGGAATTAGGGTTAGAATCAAATGACTTACATAATATAAAAACCCTAGGTTTGGATTTGTGGGGAGAATTCCCTTGGATTACTAATAGAGAATTTATCTTGTTCCTTTTGATAAAATTCAAGAACAACAACATTGTGTTGGATAAATCATATCCTGTTATAAAGGAAGCGATCGAGGTTTTCATTGGGTTATGTAGTAGTGTTGGAGACCTCCCTAGAAAGAAGACCATAAAATACAAGGAATTAGAGGAGCTGCCGAGAGTTGACAAAGATCCTCAAGCATTATTAATTGATACTATTATTGATTCATCCATTAGGTATGTTGCATATGGAGTTTCCTATAAAGTTTATTTCATAAATTGAGATGGCTCTACTTTTGCCATTGCTATGTATCTAGCGCATAAAATGGTAAAAGAGAATAAGCAGTTTGATCTGTGTGGATTAATTCTTGAAACTATTACTAAAAACATATGAATTTCAATGGTAGAACAATACCCTTTACATTTTGGGTCCTTACATGTTTGGTACTTTATTTTTTGGACTCGTTACCAAGAAAGGAAGGTGTTAGGTGGTAATTTGGGATTCTCATTGCAAGAAAAATATACAGATACTTGGAAGGCTTGGAAGATAAACTAAGTGCATGTAACAAATTTGTCTTATCTTTGCAAAAATAAATGAGATTCGGTGAAGTTATGTCTAGTCGATTTGAGCAAGGTTCTTCCTCTAGAACAAAAGAATTCGAAGTTGTCACTAGTGATTGCCTTCCAGAATCGAAGAAAAGAAAATTTTTCACTGAAAACATCATTGTTATTCTAGAAGAGAAGGAAGAAGAATCTCTACCTAGATCAGAATATTTTGATCTAGATGACATCTAGTCCATGTTAATGAAAGGGAAAATTGAGAAAATTGGTGAGTTGTGGAATACGACCTCTCCTATTGACAAACTCAAGATTGATGATGCTTTAGTTGATTATCTACTTCGAAAAGGTATTGATGTATCAATTGTTTCTGATTCCTTTCTAGAAAATTTAGTTGAAGTATTTGAAGAAATAATGTTGCTTGAAGGTCTGGAAAGACACAAGTTGGAAGCCTTGGTTGAAAAGAGATGTACTAAATTCAAGCAGAGGTTATATGAACTTATCATGGAGATGAAAAATTGGATAAAAGAAATTTCAGATATCTACAAATATTGTCTTCGGTGGCCTACTGCAGTTGATAATTTTAGAAGAAGGATTGAAGCAATTGAATCTGAGGTAAAAAAACATTGGAAAGAATTTTGATATTTTCTAAGACAAAATAACTAATAAATAGGCTAGTATGAACATCACATAATTGACTCCCTCACATAGGTATCTTCCTTTGACACTCCTTAACCTATTGCCTTTCTTTTCAACACTGAAACGAGTAGCACATCAATTATATTCTTATCATGGAGACGAAAAAATTGCATAAAAGAAATGTAAGATATCTACAAATATTGTCTTCGGTGGCCTACTGCAATTGATAGTTTTAGAAGAAGGATTGAAGAAATTGAATCTAAGGTAAAAAACATTGGAAAGAAGTTTTATATATTTTAAGACAAAGAGGGAAAGAAAAAGTTGAGAGTTGGTGAATTCCAAGCTAAACTAATTATTGTACAAAGATAAAGAGATGATGTAGCGAAAACCTTCTGGCTACTTAAGAATATTTTTGAGGTATGATTAGACCATATTTCCAGAATACTCTCTGATGCAAAAGATTGTGAAAAACAATGCTCATCTACATATTGGTCATCTTCTTTCTCATTGTTGGCACTATTGGAAAGAATATGTACAAGAATGGATTCTGCAATTCTTGAATGGAAGAAACTATATATTGTTATCAAAGAAAGGTACAAGAAGGTATTTTAGGTGAGAACTGTCATTCTTATTTGAAGGAACTTTGAAATATTGGGTGTTTGAAAGTTTCAAAATTTTAATGGCTAGAAATTTTTGGAAGTATCTGGATGAATTGGAATCTTTTGCAATTTTTGATGTCACCATGTTTACATTTTTTTTGGCACTCTTTCCCATTGATGTCAAAGGGGGAGAGATTTGGAGAAATTTGGGGAAAGATTTGGAGAGATTAGAGGATAGTTTTGAATCATAATTTTTGCACAGGTTGCCATCAATGCCAAAGGAAGAGATTGTTGGAAGTTTGCAGAAGATCAGTCTACATGTTGTCAAATTGTTTTAGTACCCTAAACCAGTGTGTAGAACAAGTCTACACCCTCTAGTATTTGATTTGGTATTTTGGTCTACATATTCTCTCTAGTAATCAATGTGGTTTAAGGTTTTGGGAAAAGGCTTATGATCACTAGAAGCGTACATGTATGTATTCCTGTATGTTCGTATGTTTGGATGAACTGTTGCCATCGGTTTTGGAAATTGCATTTAGTTATTAGGTTAATCATGGCCGACCTAATAATCAATTTATAGCTCAAAATAAATTTTGGTTATATGTGTGACCTAGCTTTCGTCCCAATTGACATAATATTGCATGAGACGGTTGAAGTATTTTTTGAGAAGATTTGTATGAAGCTAACAAGTTATCATTTTATAAATATGTATTACATCCAATTAGGCTGACCTAATTGATACATGTGGATATATCAGGTATTTATACAAGATGGTTTGAAGATGAATATGAACTGTGTGAAGAAGTGCAAGTGCGAGTACAAGCATGTATGTGTTGATAAGTGAAGTGTGTGAATAGAAGGGTAAAGTTTAGTTTTTTTTCATGCGAGTGAATACTCTAAGCATCAAAGGAACTGAATATGCACTTGTGTAATTTTATCAGTTCAAAATTTGGTGGTTAGCCATTTTGTTTCCATAATTTTTACTGGTAGTGAGCCTCCATGTTTGGATAGTGAGTCCTTGTAAGCAGTGAGCTTTTCTATCTGGCAGTGAACCTATCTTGTCACCGGTATTGAAATAACTATATATTGTGAGCTAATCCTCACCGTGGTTTTTCCCTCATTGGTTTTTCTACATAAAAATCTAGTGTTCTTGTGTTGTATAATTTCATGTTTTATTCATGCTCTTATCTATTCTATGCAATAAAGTAATTAAAGGTTTTTTTTCAATAATTTTTAGAAGATGTTGATTCACCCCCATCTCAGTATCTTGAATATTCAACATTTCTATACATGTCTTGGTACTTAGAAATAGGTCATCAAATTAATAGGTAAGAACAAAGGAATCTATATGAATAAGGTGCAATAGTTTAAGTGCATATAAAATAATTTTCCCCATATTATGAGAAAAATGATAAGATATCTCTCAAATTACGATAAAAAGTGTAATCCCATGTAATGATAAGGAATTGAAATGAAGAAATAATTAGTCAAAGATATGATAAAGATTATAAGCAGAAACATGGAAATATGACAAGGATTGTAATTATAGGATGTAAACATGTTCATGATCGTAACATAATATGGTGAGAATTATCAAAGATGATAAGAATCATATAATATTATAAGAATAATAAGGATCATAAAAAAATATTTGTAATCATGATAAGAATTGGAAACATGAAATATTTGAAGTAATATGATAATTATAAATTTATCCATATCATATTCATGTAGGATAAGGGCTTCAATGATACTATAAATCATGTAATATGGTGTGTTGGCAATCTCAAATTTTACAAATTTGAGGTTCCCATTTCGAGAATTTTGCCTCTACACTTTCAGAAGTGCACTTGAGGGGTCAGTTTGAATGACCCACTTTGGAGAGTCAAAATTTGACGCTTGTTGTTTTCCAAGAAAAACCCATTTGCAGATGTATTTGATTGACATATGTGAATGTGCGTGTCAATTTTCAGCTTCCCATGATAAGTTTTTTTAGGGTTTTGTAAATCGAAGCTGGAGGGTTTTTGCATTGTTCTATTGTTTGCAGGTTGTTAGTTTTGTGAAACAACCACCTATTTAAGCTTAGATTTTGCAACTAGTTGACTGTCATGTCAAAATGAATGTTTTTTGTCTTGGGTGTCAGTTTTCAAAGCCTCGTGATCTGATTTGCTATTTTTAGCAGATTGAAACCAAAAATAGTTTGTTCAGTTCCACATTTGCATGCCTAACAACCTTTTTGAGTGGTCAAATTTGATTGTTAATATCTTTTGATCAAAGATGTTTAATGGAATTTCCTTTTAAAAACGTTCTCAGGGTACCTTAATGAACTCATGTGTCAGATGGTAGCTCGTCAGGAGTTGTTTCACTATTATTACAAATTGGCAGTTGAGTGAGTTTTAATTGTTTCAGAACAACTATTGTTTCCGAAAAGTTCAGTTGAGCAACTTTGCCGATTAATATCTTCCACCTCGTGACTTTTTTTTCTAATCCTTTTGTTGCATTGCATTCCTGGAATGAGTTTCTACAAGTTTACAAGTTTTTATTGCTCCAAGAAGTCGTTTGACCTATTTCCCAAGCCGATTTCAGGGCCAACTTGGCCAGTTTGTACTATTTTGCAACAGGGTCAGAAAGTGAGTTTTAATGAAAACCCATTTTGTGTTTCCACTTCAAATGCACTCAGAAGTTGTCCTAGACCAATTCGAGCATGAAAATTATTTAAAAACAAAAAAAAATAATCGGCCCACATAGGGCTTGACATGCTTTGCATTAGTGTGAGGTGCTTTGGAAGAAAATTTTCATTCAGGGCTATGAGAGCACAGGACAGGGGTGAATTGAAAAGTTAGAAATGGTAATTAGCGGTTCACATTCAATCTTGTCAATTTATGTTCTTGTAAGTTTGAAATGGTAGATTATTTGTGTGGGGAGGATTATTCAACTGGAATGATTTGATGACTAGGGACCCCAAATCAAAGTTGGCAATGCTTTAGTTCGAAAGCATGGCGAATGAAGATAGTGTTGTACTTCAGACACCATGGGATAAATTCATAGCCTCACTTTTACTATGACCCTCACCCGTGGTTTTTGAGTGCAGATAGGTTGCCATCGAATGTAAGAGGGAGAATGTGTTTGGTTGCTACTTATGTTCAAAAATGGATTAGTGCAAATGCTAATCGTAGGTGTATATCCGTTCTTGCCCGCACTAGGAAGTTTGTACTGGCAATGAAATTATAGCAATTTTTTCTAAGGAGACTCTATGTTCGCTGATGTGGTGAAGGGACGCCCACACTAATTACATAAAATTTGAGCTTTCCACAGTATGGGAGCTTGAGAGGCATCTATTAATTGTGTGCAAACATCAAGTCTTGTAGAGAATTCCCATAGTAGTTATGTTGAAAATGCATTGGGAAATTTATAAAAAAATTAAATACATGAGGGCACGTGCCTGACTCATGTGGAGAGTGTTTGAAACTTTGAAGCAAATGCAATCAGTAGTGTGGCGCAGGTCTGTGAAGCATCTGCAAAACTTCTTGGGCGAATGCACTTGGAAAATGTGCTACTAATTCCTGTTACCGTTGTCATTTTCCTTCCTGCTCGTGCCAAATGAATGAGGATGGGATCTAAGGGTTGCATTATTGTAGAGGGGCACACACTCAAAAAATGTGGACTATGAAGGCATTCTAGAAACTCTGAGAAAATCCCAATTGACAGGCCCGTGCAATGCACAATTTTTTTTGTTTTGATGCCTCAGAGACTTTTAGGAAAATGTAGATCAACCAAGCAAGGAGGCTTGCGCCATCTGAAGGAGGTACAATGTGGAACAAGGTACGTGCATCACAATGCAATGAATAGGGACCGGAGGTGCATATGGAGGTGAGTTGGTCACAGGTGAGGGGCACAACCAGAAAGGAAGCCGGGGTGCGCTTACCACAGGGAGCGAAATGCGCACCAAAGTAGACTGTTGAAAGGGCCTTAGAAACTTTAAAACAAATGCAAGGATGAGTAGGGGCATGACCTACAACATGGAGGTAGCACACATAATTGGTGGGTGCAAACAGGTGTATGCTTATCCATCAAATGTCATGATCTGCAGGTGCATAAAAGAGAGGAAGGTAATGGAGGCCAAAGTTGCAGAGGCAGATGAGAAGCAAGGAATGCTCGAGCAACCAATCGTAAATAGGGATTAGGGAAACAGGTGAAGAGAAAAGCAAGATCCAATGATGGAGATCGGGGGTGCAGCTCCAGCCTAATTGCAACCGTTGCCCGCTAGGTCGTGCTACCAAAGTGCTCGGTCGTTAGTGATTGTGATGGCATGGGAAGATGGGAGATGAGTCAAAACATTTAAAATTATTTTTTTTGGCTAAATGTTGCCTGAGGTAATGTTTGATTTTGCTAAATGGGCACCTCCAAGAAAATATTAAAATATGTTTACTCCATGGGAAGAAATGGGAGGTGGGTCCCAAAGTAATTTTTAAAATGGAATGGGTATTCTGAAGTGCCAAGTGCAAATTTTTAAGGGGGATTTCCATTTACTTTTGGGGGAGAAATTTGAAAATTAATTTTACCCAAAAAGCTTAATATGGGGAAAATTTTAAAACTTCCCAACAACATTTATTTAAAATGTTTTATTTTAAATAAATGTTTAAATGGTAAGTGTGGGGTAAAATATTTTATTCAGGTAAATGGTAATTTCTTTTTGCAACTGGGTAATTTTAATAGAACCCCAATATAAGTGAAATTGTTGGGTAAAGTATTTAAAATACTTTATATGTCCTGGAAGTTAAGTGAATAAAATATTAACTTTAGTGCTATCTGTTGAAGGAATTTTAGCAAGTGGATTAAATATTCAAAGTGAATATGCAGAGTAAAATGTAGCAAAGAGAAAAAAAAAAGGTAAATGGATTTTCACGAGAGTGGAGTTTTTCTTTCAGCTGCAAGTAATGATTGCAGGTATACACATAGGAATTTTTTTGTTGGGGAATGAATTGAGCGTATGTTTTTTTGGAAACAAAATAAAGTTTGTTAGAGGGAAATGAAGAAGATGTTTTGTAGATTACTATTCAACGGTGGAGATGTTTCCAGATGGGTTTTCCTGTTCAATTTTAGGGTTTCTTCTAGAATTTATTCTCCTCTACATATTATCTTCTCTTCTCATTGTAATAGGTTAGCAAGTCGAAACCTGGAGTGGAGCTACATAGCAAATTGTAAAATCTATAGTTACAGAGAAAATACAAGTTGGGTTTTGTGTCATTTTATTGTAGGATTTGAGTTTATGAGGATTTCGTA
The DNA here is from genome assembly GCA_007115665.2 of Sequoiadendron giganteum. NCBI lineage: Eukaryota > Viridiplantae > Streptophyta > Pinopsida > Cupressales > Cupressaceae > Sequoiadendron > Sequoiadendron giganteum. Next base: position 154,668,817 of record CM021107.1, on the reverse strand, counting down.
TTTCATAACAGTACTGGGATTTTAGTTTAATTGACAAATACAAGCTCATGTCTCTCCTATGTGCAAATGTATTCAAATTTTGAATTAAGTAATCAAGGTTTATTTTGTTCATCTCATTGTTGTGGTGTGTGCAATTTTGGTTTTAGCTTTAATTCAAAGAATTAATTAAACGACTTAAATGAGATTGTAGATTGATATGATTTGTACAAGGATTTGGTAAGTATTATTGAGTTGAGGTACGAATTGGTGATATTTTAAGGTAGTATAATCAGAGATATTATATTCTATGTGTTGAGATCTGCTATGAACCATTAGGTGTTGGTGAATTTGACTCCTCCAATGGATATGACACTGGTCTGATTTGCATTTGTTCTTTGTGATTCAGTGTTTGTTTGTGTTCACCTAGGGCTTGCTACAATTTTAAACATAATGATTATCTTTCACCATGAAGTTGTGTTGTAATTATCTCATGCTCCAAATGGTTGATAATACTGATGAACAACCAATTTGTTTCAGTTTTATCCCATTCTGTTGAGCTATTATGTGAGATTATTTGTTTGAAGTTAATGATTTTTTATAATTTTGTTTCATAAATTATATACTCATTAAGGGATCACCCTCCCGCGTCTTGCAGAGCCCAAAGTGTAGGAGGTCTTTTAAAATCCGCATTAGTTGGTCTAGGTCCTTCGAGCTGCCCTTGATTGGAATTGGCAATTCCATAGGTAGATTAGGAGACAAATGTGGTTTGCAACAAAAAACACCAACATGGTGGAACCCCTAAAATGTTTTGCAATCCACATAAAAGTTTACAAAAAAACTGGTTGTTCTCAGGACCTAGGGCTTAGGGTTTCATTTATCATCATGCTTTAGGGTTTTTGTGTTGCTAAAACCCTTTCTAAGAAAAATCCTAAGTTTGAATCCCTTACAAGTGTTTTAATTTGATGTCGACCATTTATAATCGGTTTGCAGTCATTTAAGTCATGTCTTATGATGAGTGCCTGAGAATGCTATTTAAATTAATCTTTTTATAAACTCAAAGACTTCATTATACTATTAATTAACTACTATGGTGGTAGATAATATGTTTAAATTATTTCTTGTTTAATCTTATACTTGAATAATTAGAAGATGCATTAGATGTGTTATTTTGTATTAAATGTGCTTCTTTTAGTGATGTTAATAATGAAATGATTGTGCAAATTGAAATATATGTTTTCATGTTTGTAATCTATTCTTGAGGATTTCGTGCAAGCAATTAAATGCTTATTATTGAGCTAGATTTGTTAAACTTAGAGCTAATTACGCTCCTGAAAGCCCCAGACAAATCTTGATTTTCTATGATTTTGGATTGGCTCTCTTTGCTGATTTAGAAACTGTTACTCCAGCTATGATTAAGTCAGATTCTCTCGGATATTTTTTTTAGACTTTCATTTAGTTTGGTACTCTTTAATTTGGCGGCTAGTGCCATGAATTTGAATTCAAAAATAAGGGATATTCTTATAAATATTCATCCTTAGGTTTAATTTGAGTGAGCCAATCTTTTGCTGAATATTGTAACTTTTGGTACTATGCAATTTTATTTTACTTGCCAAATTTAGCCAATTGGAATGAAAATAAGAAGTTGATTTGAATCTCTATGTTAGAGGTCCCACTAGAGGAAGAGCACAACCCACTCAATTGAAGGAGGTGAACCTATTTTATTTTCTTTGATTTAGTTAATTATGTTTTGTTGTGCTTGGTTTGAATTTAAGCACTTTAATTCTTGTTGACCAATGTTTGAATATTGTATTTACTTAGATTAATTTACTATGATTCTAATTAGTTGAGACATTTTACTTTAGATAAGAGTCCCATCATTTACTGTAGATGTTATTATTGTTAGTAGAAATTAAGATAAGTACTCATTTTCAAATGCATATAGTTTTAGTGAGATTAATGACAATAACTTATGTGAATATTGAATTGAAGCTCAATTGGAATATGTTTGTGGGAGTTAGTTTTATTGTTTTCTAGAGTTAATGTTTAAATTCTTGCAACATAGATAGATTTATTGTTTTCTAGACTAAAGTTCATTATCTGCAAACATAAATAGATTTCCATTCTCAAGTAACTTTAAATTATGTACTTTAGACTTAGAGTTAGATTGACTCATTTTTTAGATCTCCCAATGGAAAAATTACAGTTAGGTGAGGTAACATCTGATTTGAGTCATTAGGATTAGAATAGGCCTAAGATAAGCATTAGTTAACCAGTAAGTTAGAATAATCCTTAGAAATTATTCGCTATATTATGCTCCTGAGCACCCTTTAGAGCTCTTGAAAGATCCTAAAGGAGACTGAATGAAAAAAAATCCATTGTTTACAGTGCAAAACCCCCTATTTTTGGAGTCCTTATCATATATAGCTCTGACACACACCCGGTTTGATAAATGAACAATTAAATGATGCAAGTTGTGACATCAATGACCGTGCCCATCATTTTTTGGCATCATTTCTAGGGACATTAAAGATCTAGCTGTTAATTTTGAAGCCTTAATGTTGATAAGGAATACAATTTAGTTTGTGGATGAGATGAGCTAGAGACCATCTAGGAAGGTTTCTTCCATGAAATATTGATTTTGATCAAGAACAACAAATTTTTCAACATCAAATTGGATATCAAGAACAAAATCTAGAACAAAATCAAGAAGAAGAAATGGGTGACCAAGTAGGGAATGATCCCCTACCAAATAGGACCTTTCCATATCCTATTAATCTAAATAGAGAATGTGATGAGCCTCCTATGAAGAATATTTCACCTTCAGTTTTACCTACTTTTAGGGGGAAGAATTTTGAGGATCCTGACTAATTTCTTTTTAAGTTCAAGGTTTTGTGCTATACCTATGATTATACAATTGATAACCAGAATCTGAAACTAGTTCCTTCCACCTTAAAAGAGTTAGCCTTATGATGGTTCATGGGTTTAGGTGCAGATTCAATCTCAACTTAGCAAGAGATGGAAACCGAGTTCTTGGATAAATACCAAGATTACTGCTGAGTGAGGGATAGGAAAGATGAATTATTTTGAATGAGACATATGGAAGATGAAAGTATGGGGGATTATGCTAATAGATTTAAATTTATGCACAAAATATGTGGTAATGGGTTGGATAATGAAATCAGTAAAATATTTTTTCTATAGGGAATTGATGACAACTCTAGGGAGTCCTTGAATCTTCTGGGAAATCAGATATCAATAAGATTTCTTTGGAAGCAATTGTTTAAATACATAGAAACTACTCTAGGAATAGAGTAGGGTCTAGAGGCTCCCAAAGAAACAAAGCTCTCACCACTAATGTGTCTCAAGTAATGGAAGAAATTGCTAATTTGAAAATTGACTTACTCCTTCATCTCAATATGCAAGGACATAAAAACACTACTTAGCCTTTATCCATCTATTGTTCCAAATGTAGAGGGAAAAATATTTTGAGAGAGTGTCCAATGAATCAACTTGACATTTGTGAGATCTATGAGAAACATCATGCAACAAGTTCTTGTAGCCTTCTATCTGAGATTAAGAATCATCTGAAGAAACCACCTATCGTGGAGAAAGAACTTAACTATGTTGGGAAGAGATCTTAGAATACTAAATATAATGCTAATTAGGGGTAGTATGGTCCTAGAGCTAATTGGAATTAGAACCCTTGGTCAAATGCAAACCAATGGAATCCTACCTTTTAACCACAACAACCACCTACATTTTGGGGTCAACCTGAATGGATGAATCCCTTGTGAAATCAACTATAGTGGCAAACAAATCAACCAAGATGGTAGCATAATTATCCATAGTGGTAACAAAACTAAACACAATTTCAGCCATGGAAAAATTAGGAACCAAGGCATCCTTGGGGACAATCACCACAATTAACACAAGGTTCCAATCCTACCCATGAGCAAGTAAACCAGCCTCAAATGCCAGCACAACCTGTTCCAAATACAAAAAAAAAATCACTCTGATGCAAATCCACCTACTTTGAACACCATTGATGCTAATGATATTCAATTGAGAAGTCGAAATGTGCCATGCATACCAGAAACTAAAGACAAGGAGGGTGAGAAAAATGAAAAAGATAATTTAAAATAAAATCAAAACTTTGATAATGAGCAAGAAGTTAATCAGGTACCCTACCTTGAGCATTTAAAAATAGAACAAAATGCTCCTGACAACACCCAACTGAACTATATGAATATTGTTGAATCTCAACTTCTTTGTGAATTAAAAAATATTAACATTGAGATACCAGTGTTATAGGATATTAAATATATACCAGAGATAAATCAATTTTTTAAGTCTCTCTATATGAAAATTCCAGCTAGGAAGAATAAATTACCTCCTACCATTCAAATAGGGACCAAAATCACTGATGTATTGTCAGGAAGGTTACTTCCCCATAAATATAATGATACTGGCAGTCCTATAATAACTTTGAGTATAGGACGAATTGAGATAACCAATGTGCTAATTGATCTAGGAGCAACTATCAATGTTATCACCTCATATACGGTTGAAATATTGGGTATGACAAAGATTCAACCCATAAGAATTGTTTTACAGTTGGCAGATCATTCTACTACTAAACCTAAAGGTGTTCTTGAAGATGCCATGGTTACCATTGACACATGGGACTATCCTGTTGACTTTTTAGTCCTTAATTCTAAAAAGAAAGATTATTGGTATCCAATTATCTTAGGTAAACCATGGTTGGCAATGAAAAGAACATTGATAGCCTATAGGTCAGGTAGCATGATCATTTATAATGGACAAAAACATAAAGATTTGTCATTATATCCTCCTTCTCAACCATCAATTGAATATAATACTCAACCTTGTGTTGATGAGGATATGGAGTCTAAAGGGGATGGTATTGTGGAATTAGGAATGGTTACTTTAATGAAACATTTTGAGGAATGTGAAGGATAGAGTCTTAATCCTAAAAAGATTAAAGAAGTCAAAGAAAAGAGGGACTATCATGGAATCTTGCATCAACAAAGTTCCCATCCATGTCCTTTGAATACACTTGTAGGGGAACCACTTGATACTATGAATGAAACCAAGGAAATCACTATAGTAGGAGATAAACCCCTCTTCATTAGTTCATCGTTGTCCTTCTCACAAGAAGAGAAATTAAAGAAAACTTTAGAAAAACACAATGAATCATTTGCATGGGAGTACAAGGACACGAGAGGAATGCATCCTTCTATCTACACACATCATATTTACATAGAAAATGTTAAGCCAGTGAGGCAGGGTCAAAGGAGGATCAATCTTGTTCTGAGAGACCTTGTCAAGCAAGAAATAGAAAATTTGCTAAAGTTAGGCTTCATCTATCCAATATTTGATAGTCAATGGGCTTCCCCATTGGTTATTGTTTCAAATCAAAATGGTAAGTGGAAGGTATATATTGATTACAGAGGGTTAAATAAAGCCACTAAGAAGGATCATTTTCCTTTACCATTAATTGATCAGATAGTTGATAACCTTGTTGGTAGTAGTTATTTCTCTTTCATGGATGGTTTTAGTGGATACAATTAGATCCAAGTGGCTCCTAAAAACCAAGATAAAAATAATTTCGCATGTCCTTGGGGTACATATTCTTACACAATTTTACCATTCGGCTTATGTAATGCACCAACCAATTTTCAAAGAGTTGTTTTAGCCATCTTTACTGATCTGACTGCCTCATGTGTAGAAGTGTATATGGATGATTTCATAGTCCATGCAAAAACATTTGAGGAAGCTCTTGAAATTCTAAACAAAGTCTTGCAAAGGTGTAAAGACCATAGGTTATCTTTAAACCATGAAAAGTGTTCCCTTATGATGGCATAAGGAATTGTACTTGGACACCATATTTCAAAACAGGGGATTAAAGTTGACCCTAAGAAAGTTGAAATTATACAAAAGATAGAAATCCCTAGAAACAAAAAAGGATTTTGTAGTTTTCTTGGGTATGCTAGGTATTATAGAAGATTCATAGAGGGGTTTAGTAAATTTTTTGAGATTTTGTTTACATTACTCAGGAAAGATGCATAATTCTTATGGACACATGATTGTGAACAATATTTTGAGAAACTTAAATAGGTTTTAATCACTTCTTCAATCATTAAAGGATCTATATGGGGAGTTCCATTTCATATCCATTATGATGCTTATAATTTTTCAATTGGTGTAGTTTTGGGAAAAAATATGATAATGATGCAATGAATGCAATATATTAGGTAAGAAAAAAATTGAATCCCACAGAAAGAAACTATACAACCACTAAAAAGTAATTTTTGGTTGTGATATATGTAATTCATAAGTTCAGGCATTATATTACAGATTATAAGATATTCATTCACATAGATCATGCTGCTATTAGATATCTAATGAACAAGGCTATGGTGTGTGGAAAGATCATAAGATGGTTGTTTTTGGTGCAAGAATTTGATGTAACTATAATAGATAAACCTATCAAGGATAATGTTGTTGCTGATTTCTTGTCAAGAATTTTTTTGCAGAGTGACCGGGAGCCAATTGATTATACATTTCCAGATGAAAATTTAGTTTTCAATATCAATACATCCTCCATGGTTTGTTGATCTTGCAAATTACCTCACAATAGGGAAGTGCCCCAATCATTTCAATCTTAAGCAGAAGAAGGGGTTAATTCATGAAAGTTCTAGATATCAATGGATTAATGGTCTATTATTTAAGATGTGTCTTGACCATGTTCTTCATAGGTGTGTTGTTGAGATAGATGTATATGATGTAGTAAATGATTGTCATCATGATCTAGAAGGAGGACATTATTTTTTGATTAGGATTGTTGATAAGCGTTTAGGAGATAGTTATTTTTGTTCGACTATGATGAAGGATGTTTCATTATTTTTCAAACATTGTGATGAATTCCAGCACATGCGAAAACCTACACCAACAATGGAGATGCCATTACAACCTCAAGTAGCTATGGAACCATTCAAAAAGTGGGGAATTGATTTTGTGGGACCTGTTGATCCAACCTCCAAGGGACAACACTATATTTTGGTTTGTATAGATTATGTCACAAAATGGGATGAAGTAAAAGCTTTACCAACAACAAGAGAGGACAAGGTGGCTAATTTTCTATACAAGCATATTCTTCAAAGATTCGATGCACCAAGGGAGATAGTTTTTGATCAAGGACTATGATTCATGTCTACAATGATAAAAGCTTTCATGCAAAAATATGAGATGATACACACGAATTTCACTCCATATCATCCACAGGCAAATGGGAAAGTGGAAGTCACTAACCGAGAATTGGAAAATATTGTGACAAAAAATATTTCATTAAGGAAAATAGATTGGGTAGAGAAGTTAGATGAAGCAGTTTGGGTGTATAATACAACCTGGAAGAATACTACTGGGTTTTCTCCATATGAACTGGTGTATCAAAAGACTCCAGTCATGCCAATCAGTTTGAGTTGTAGACATTGAGGACAACATTGAATGTTGGCATTGACTTGTCAGAAGCAGAAAAAAATAGAGTTTTACAACTAAACTGGTTAGATGAGATGAGAATGGAATCTCTTCAACATACCGAGATGATTTATAAATAGAGAAAAGAGTGACATGACAAACATATTATAACTAGGAGATTCAAGAAGGGATACTGGGCATTGATTTTTGATTCTAGATTTTATGAGTTTAAAGAAAAGTTCCACACAAGATGGTTGGGACCATATGAAATTGACCATCTTTAAAAATGGAGTTGTGTAGTTAGTACTAATTGATGGAGAGAGAGAAGTTATGTTAGTTAATGGTCATAGACTAAAGATATACCATAAGCCTATATCAAGAGAGGAATTCTTATCACAACCGCAACATACAATTAAACATTTCCTGATAGATGATATTTCTTCCATGAGGGAATATGTTCCTGAGTAAACTTTTGAAGAAAGGCTTGAACATAAGGTAGATTGAAAACCAGTAAATGGTAGTTTACCTTTTGAATAAATGGGATAGATTGAAAACTAGCAATGGCAATTTATCTCTCAGAAAAAATGAAAAATATTGAAAAAAAAATAGAAAATTAAAAAAATTAAAAAAAAATGAAGGAATGGCTCAAAACCATAAATGGCGGTCTTCCTGGATCAATTTCAATTCGCTCCTGATGGCTCCTGATGGCTCATGATGGATCCTAATAGCTCCTAATGGATCTTGATGACTCCTAAAGATATATTAGGTTTTTATTAATAACCTTCACGTTAATTTCAGGCTTCTTTTAATTGATTCGTTGGAATTAAATTCCAATTGAGTTAGTTAGCACGCTTGAATTAACTTGTGCATTAATTAAAAGGTACACATTTATCATATATATCATTTCCAAATATTATTTTATGATTTAGTAATTATGATTTGAAATGTAGTGAATGTTTAGCATACAACTCTCTACAAAAATGGTTATTAATTTTGTAATAAATGAGTTTAATAATTTCAAATTTGGCGAGGAGATAGAGAAGCGATTTTGAAAAGAATATCGTAGTAATGACAAGTGATGATGAGTTTTCCCACGTCCACAACAATAAATTTATTGATGTTAGCCACATCGCCAACTTTGTGAATCATAAATGCAAAGTAAAAGGTGGTGGCATGTGAATCGTCTAGAGGAATAAATGAAATAAATAATGACATGTGTTGATTCAAGTAAGGTTTCCTAAAATTTGTTGTAGTTGGAAAAAACACTCACTCTATGTTTTTGCTTAATTGAGATAGCTAGTTATTTCTAACAAAGTTGTAGAGGTAGGCAAGATGGGGAACAAGTGAAATGTTGAGCCTGAGAATTTTATTCTCGACCTAGAAACAAAAAGGTTGCTAAGAGAAGCTAGGTGGTTAGATTTTATCTTGAAGTTTGAGGGATTCCAACAAGAATTGGTTGAACGATTTGTAAAAAATTTGCACGTAAATGTCACCAGGGTTAGGGATGAAGTAATTAAGGTTACTCCAAAAATAATAAGGGTATGTGTAGGATCATCATGGAAAAAATAGGCCCTTAAGTGGCAAAAAATTCAGAAAAATCAGTTAGGAACTTCACGTAAAAATTTGAATAAGTTATCTATATTATTAAAAAAAAAATTAAGATTAGAATCTGTAGAAAATTGAATTTAGTTTCTAAACTACTAGGCTTTTTAAAAAAAATTAAAAATCTATTTGGTGAAAATTTGAAATTTCAATTCAATAGTACTTAAATTTTAGGGAAAAAATAACAAGTAGGTGTCTATCTGACCACCCTAACCACAATAAAATGATAATATTTTTTATAATATTTTAGATATAAGTAGAGGACTCATGTCCTAATGTGATGCATACTTTTTTATAATTTTTTTCCAAGTAAATAATTAATTATGATTTTTTTTTATTACAAATTTTTAAAAATCTAAAAAACTTGTATGTCTGACCACCTTAACTTGGTCAAAAATTCATGAAATTCAATTTTTTTTTAATCCTATATTATGTGAATCATAGAATGTGACACATATTTTGGATTCAAAAAATATGATACCGTTTGAAAGTTATAGATATTTTTCAATCAACCTATCAATCAGGAGTTTATTTGTAATTCAAGTAGAAAATGAATAATAATTATTTATTAAATTCAAAGTAAATCATAATTTATATTGGTGGAAAGCTTACAATCTCCTTTGAAAACCCTTTTCGTTTCATCAATTTTGGGTAAAAAAAAAAGTCATCAGCCACATACCCATCATATCGCCACTTTTTGGCCCATCATGATCCTACACATCCCCATAAGTGAAATCTCAGGAATTCCTGCTGAAGGGAATCCAGTTGAAAAAGGCCATGTAGAATATGAGGAGTTGGTGGCATCATTTCATCAAGAGCCTGAGAAGAAGCTGGAGATTCTTCTATACAAAGGATATTAGAGAGGAATTGCTCTAAATAATTTGGAAGTCTTGGAAAACTCCTATCACTTGGATGATGAAATTATTCACTTGTGAGGGACAATATGGAACTGTGTTGGGGCCAGCAATGTGATTATTGATACATTTGAGGTATAGAAACAAATAAACCTCTACCGAAATCAATTTAAATATGTTTCTCTTTTCCCAAATTTCCTCCATGATATCTGGGTGAAATCTAGGGATGAATCCTCAATAAGGTATCATTTGTTAATTCACTTGATGATTAAACAACCTTTATTGAAAAAATAAATTGGTAAACAAGGGTGGCTAGAGTTTTTATCTACACTTGTTAAAAAGCAAAAAGGTAAAATCACAAAGGGGCATAAAAAAAAATTAGGAAAAGGAGAATCCTCTATGGAAAAACAGAAAAAGGACAAGAAAAGGAGAAAACTATAGGAGTCTATTAGGGTAACTCGTAGTGTTACCAAAAAAGAGGATAAAAGACATAGATGAGGAAAGCCCTAATACTATTGAAATTTTTGTGTCAACTCCTGAAGAAACCCCAGTTTGTGATACCCATCAAGAAATTCTTGAAGTACATGAGGAAGTTCAAACACCAGTGCAGTCACCTGATAAAACTCATAGCCCTCCTAAAGCCCCAATTCCATCTTTTGAAAGGAAACCTATGACAGTCTTTTGACTCTGCTAAAAAAATCTAACTGACAGTATGAAGAAGGAGAAGCCTAAGAAGAGTATTAGGATGAAGAGGCTAAGAAATATTCTTCACCACCCCCGACTGTTGAGAGGAGGAAAGGAAAAGAGCCAATAATTGAACTAGAAAAATCTACACAATTGTAGGAAGAAGGAGAATCGAAGGAAGAGGATGAAATAACAAATATTATGGAAATATCAAGAATACAAATAGAAATAGAAGAAGAGAGAAGAAGAATAGAATTCCTTGAGGAAAAATTAAAAAGGAAGGAGGGGGAGTTGTAAAACTCTGTGAGTAAAATAAAGTAGTTATAAAAAGAAATGTCTGAGAAAAAACATGCTTTGAAAGTATAGTTAAGTGAAATAGAGAGAACCTTATAATAGGTTAATTCCCAAGAATTATCCCAGGCATAAGAGATAGCAAGGTTCAATGTTGAAGAGATAGGAAAACTAAGAGAAGAGTTTCAACAATAAAAAAACCAGCTAAGACAACAATCCAATATGTTGTTGTCGCATGAGTCTTCCACCTCATTTATTCCAAGCAGATATCTTTCTCTAATTGCAATAAGACTTAAAAGTGAGAATGATCAATTAAGGACTCATAACCAATGGTTAGAAAATGAGAGAGATGAAATAAATGATAGAATTCAGCAAATGATGGAATTATCTTCTGCAATGTTGTTAATGAGGAAACCTTCAGGTTCATATGCACTCTTCTTGAGAGAAATATTACTCCAATGGAAAATAAACCAATTGTTACTCAAAAGAAAAACTAATTATGAGGATGATAGGGCATTTCTTGAAGATTTCTTCAACAGTCATCCTACCATTCAAAATTAAATGTGTGAGTATTTTCAGCATGACTTTCTAGTTGGTAACTTTCCACAGTAATTTCTTAATGTTTTCATAGGAGAGTTGGAGATAAGATCTTTTATTTCATTATTAAAAAAACAAGTGGAATGGGAGCATATAGAAAATCAATATAGTGAGGCACAAATGAAATTAGGATTGACTATAAGGAATGAAACCCCATGGTCAAGGCCTTTCCGAGCTTAATTCAGGTACTTTTTCATGTCATAAAATATAGCACCTGCTTATAGGACAAATATGAATGAGAGTATTCAAGTTTTTAAGAGGATTCAAGATCATCTTCCACATAGGGCTTTGAGTGTAGCAAGGGATATATGTAGAATTATTCCACAACAACTAAGAAGGATAGAGTCTATTTCACCAAGGAACATCACTTAGAGTCTCACCAAGGTAAGAACTATGATTGATTTTATTGAAGAATGATATAAAATTGGATAGGAATGAGATTCAAACCTCCTCTAATCATAATTATAGCACCAACATTGGATGCACCATCACAATTCATAGGGGAAAATCTAAGGGAATGGATGGAAGCAATTGAAAAGATGAATGGTTATGCTCATCCTAGAAAATTCTTGGATTATGTGTTACAGGATGCTGATCTGGCAGACAGAATTGCTTTGTTGGTGGCTAAGAACAGGGGTTTACCAGACCCCTAACCATGAGGACATGGTTTACATCAGGAGGGGGAGAATGATGAGTGCCTTAGAATTTTTTTTTAATTAATATTTTTATAAACGAAAATAAATTATTATACTATTAATTTACTACTGTGGTGGTAGATAATATGTTTAAATGCTTGCTTGTTTCATCTTATACTTGACTAATTAGAAGATGTATTAGATGTGGTATTGTGCACTAAATGTGCTACTTTTAGTGATGTTAATAATGAAATGACTATACAAATCGAAATATGTGTTGTCATGTTTGCAATCTATTCTTGAGGATTTCATGTAGGTACTTAAATGCTTACTATTGAATTGGATCTGTTAAATTTTTTGTTTAACTTGGTGCTAATTATGCTCCTAAAATCTCCAGATAGATCCTTATTTTCTATGATTTTGAATTTGCTCTCTTTGTCGATTTGGAAATTGCTACTCTAGCTATGATTAAGTGAGATTCTCTTGGATATTTTATGTTATAATTTCATTTAGTTTGGTACTCTATAATTTGGCAGCTAGTGCCATGAATTTGAATTCAAAATAAGGGATATTCTTATAAATATATGTCCTTAGGTTTAATTTGAGTCAGTTGATATTTTTCTGAATATTGTAACTTTGGGTGCTATGTTAGAGGTCTCATTAGAGGAAGAGTAGGAACCGCTCAACCAAAGGAGGTGACCCTATTTCATGTTCTTTGATTTAGTTAATTTTGTTTTGTTGTGATTGGTTTGAATTTAAGCACTTTAATTCATGTTGATCAATGTTCAACAATTGTATTTACCTAGATTAATTTACCGTGATTGTAATTAGCTTAGATGTTTTACTATAGATCAGAGTCCCGTCATTTACTATAGATGTGATTATTGTTAGTAGAGATTAAATTAAAAACTCATTTTCAAATGCATATAGTTGTAGTGAGATTATTGACAATGATTGATGTGAAGATAGAATTGAAGCTCAATTGGAATGTGTTTGTGAGAGTTAGTTTTACTCCTTTCTAGAGTTAATGTTTAAATTACTGCAACATAAATATATTTACTATTTTCTAGACTAAAGTTCATTATCTACGAATGTAAATAAATTTCCTTTCTCAAGTAAATTTAAATTATGTACTTTAGAATTAGAGCTAGATTGACTCATTTCGTAGATCTCCTAATGGAAAAATTACTGTTAAGTGAGGTAATTTTTGAGTTGAGTCATTTGGATTAGAATAGGCCTAAGATAAGCATTAGTTAACCAGTAAGTTAGAATAATCCTTAGAAATTAGTCACTACGTTCTACTCCCTAGCACTCCTAAGAGCTCCTAAAAGCTCTTGAAGAAGACTGATTGAAATCAAAGCCACTATTTACATTGCAAACCCCCTAATTTTTGGAGTCCTCCTTATCGTATATAGCTCTGAGACACACCTAGTTTGATAAATGAAAAGTTAAATGATGCAAGTTGTGACATCAACGACCTTGACCATTATCTTATGCCTTTGCATCTATTTTTTTATCAACCCCCCTTTGTCCTCTCAATCCCAGTCATTACCTGTCACTTTATTAGAAATATTTTCTTATGTTATGTAGGTTAATAACCCTTGAAATATTATCTTGGGTCCTAGTTTCAAACTTTAATAATTTTATTGTTCACCTAATGTATCATCCTTAAGTTTTTATGTCCTAGCCTATGTTTTACCTAGTCAGCCCCCTTTTAAGAACTAATGTGTGAACATGCGAAGTTAACAATCATATGCACACCATCAAATATGGAGGATCAAATCCTAACCACTCCCCATGGCCTCATTAGGTTCTTTTTCTCATTATAATATTCTTGCGCGTTGGCAGGCAAGCACCACATGCCCTTTATATTGGCAGGCCCAATTTCTTTGAAAATTCAATAGGTGGTAGGATGAAATGGATCAACGCTAGAGATTGAGTAATGTGGATACATCTGGACCATTCCCTGCATCCCCGCCTAATTTAAATAATCATTAAAATAATGTCATGGGCTAGCGGGCTAAGGACACCTGTCCCTTTTTTAAAAGGACCCACTAGGTTTTAAAGGCATCAAACACCTTCCTAGTTTAGATTGACGGTCAAGGATGAGGTGACATGGGTCAATCTTGATTGCTCCATTCCATCCCACAGGGGGGCCCACCTCTACCTCTCGTGTCTCAATAAGGAAATAAGAAGATGCCATGTGGAGAAATCTAAGTGAAAGAAGGAACATTACAAAGGGGTGAAGTATTAATGAAATATTTTTTTGTAAGGGTATGAGTGATAAAATTTGTGCTACTAAAGGGATTTTTTTGCATTTGTTTTAAATTCAAGTGAGATATTTTAATCTTGGCCATTTTTTGCATCTGAGAGTTATGAGCATGAGCAGGTGGTCTTATGGTAAATCACACATATGTTGAAGGCTTGAGACTTAATCAGAGCACTTCCCTGCTTCCCCACTATTGAAAGTTGCAAGCAGGTTAAGACCAACGGAGATGCGGGGAGGTTGACACGTAGGGTTTTCCTTAGTGCTTAAGAGATGGTCGAGCCCATGAATAGGTTGGAGGATTTTCCACATGGCCTATTTTGATTGGGTAAAAGCAATGATTTTTTATAGTCAACTTTTTCTAACATTGTTGACTCGATCTGGATCGTTTATTGATCCATCTCACTGCATGATCAATGGTCAGCATTAAAAGTGGATTTTGAGGGTGAATGAGTCATTCTCATTCACATGAGCGATCCAAAATGGCAGAGAATATGTAGAGATAATGAATTAAGAGTATTAAATCCATTAAAACTTGTCTCAAAGCATAATTAAGGATTGTTGAAAGAATTCTATACATTAGAGGACCCCGTGTCACGATTTTCAAGCCTATTTGATGCAAAAATTAGGATTTTTATCTTGCACTAAATCGGCAAGTCAAATCAATATCCCACCTTTGAAATTGTTAAGAACTTTCTCAATTATACTATCTCCATCTTTTTGTCATTAGGGTTTTTTGGTTTATGTATTTGTTTAAAGGTTTGGCATTCATTTCATGAAATTAGATAGTCTTGTATTGCTATTGCTTGTGTCAAACCCTTGCTCGAGATGCAAGTTTTCTTTTGTGAAACCAAAATCCTAACCTAGATAAACCCTAGAGACATGACATCGAAAGTAAAATAATCCTCATTTAAAGGAGAAGCCTCTAGTTGAAAAATTTCTCTCACACCCATAGTCTAGGACTTAACTAATCAATTGAAGCTATCCACCTTTGAAAAAACCAAAGGTCATTTGTTTTTCCATGGTGCACAATTTGTAGAAGGATTGATTGAAAAACAAGGTGTAATTAGGGATACTACATTTCATTTCACTAGATGGGAATTGTTTAGTGGCTGGTTTCAGAAGAGAAACTATGGTATTATAGTAGAAAACCCATGGAATCTAGATTTAGGAAAATTAATTGTGCCAAGTTTCTATATGGATTTTGAATTATTGAAAGCAGTGGCCGACAACTACGATGTAGTCACAAGGACTTTGAGAGATTTTGATGGAGTTGATATGGTCAAAGTAACAAGGGAGGATATTCTAGAAAATTTCAAGCTCACAAAATGGAGTGAGGACATGGTTTCAATTGATGAGAAATTTAGATACTCATTCAAGATCTCAATATTGCCAAAATATTTGGAATCTATTAATGGTTGAAGGATTCCATTGATCCCTTTAGACAAGGAGCCCTACCTAGTTAGCTATTTTGTGTCCTATTTTCAAAATACTTTCTATTCCACCTAGAATATCATTGGTTATGACCCAGTAATTTGTATTCCCATCTCCTGGATGTACATGGCGGGACATATCCAACACCCCACATACTGCATAATATATGATTCTAGAGGGTAACTTGTAGAGAAAATTCATTAAGGTTTGGTGAGGTTGAAGAAAGGAGAAGTTGGAGTCAAATTCAGTTGGTACTCATTGTTTATGCATATGCTTTTGTTCAAGGGTGCAAATTATTTTGGAAAAGATATGACACTAGAAAGGATGGGGGGTGACTTGGAATTTCTTGTCCAATGTTGGACTACTGTCCTTGATAAGGATGATAGAAAATTTTATTATGTGATCTTTGAGAACCTATTTGCCTCCAAGTTGAGGAGGGTTTTTATTGTGAACATGCTGAGGATTCCTAGTGCCTTGTATGACTTATTTAGGCCCAAGGATAGGAGACCTGAATTAGATGTTTATCACAACTGGGGAGACATTATTCCTTATCCCACTTATAAAAATTTAGAGCATATGGTGCAACTATCTTAGCCCACTTGTTTTGAAAGGATATGCCAGAAAGAATTGGATTTCTTGAAGTGATGTGGCAGCTTGGAGATATGGAAAATAAAAATTTGAAAGATCAAGGAAAGGGAACCTTCTTTAAGTCATCTACATGCTCTTATGATTTTGTAATGATCAAGGGAGGATGGGATCAAATAAATGATATAATGAAGCCTTTGATATTGAGGAGAGTGGGAGCAAGGACCCATGATCTTGAAGGATTTATGGTATGGTTAAAGATAATAAATATGAGTTCCAAGTTTATCCATAAATTTCATTTCCCTAAGGATGTGATCAAGAACATTTTTGATCTTTTAAATCATTAAGATCGAAAATAAAAGTGATTTTTTTTTATAAATTGTAGATGAAAATAAGGGAGCTCAAGATCCATAATTCACTGCTCTTGTTGAAACTCCTAATGAGATGCAAAGAATGGAATATATGCTATAGAATTCTGAGACAATGGTTGGTTACCTAAAAGGTGAGAAGATAATTTAGGACAAAGGGAAGGTTCCTATTGAAGAAGAACAAGGTGGAGGAGAGATCCCTATTATCGAGGAAGTCATATAAGAAGGTGTACATAGGAGCAGCAATGGAGAACATGCAAGAACAATTTGTCTTTTGTGTTTGTTTTCATGAACTTTTTCCTTCCTCTACATCAAATTGGTATCAAAGCCCAAAGATAAAGGTGAGGATTTTTTGGGAGTTTGTGTATTTTTTTTTTTTATAGGTTGAAGAAAATTTTTTGATACCAAAAGACTAGGCAATGGGAAAAGAAAGAGGTCTAAGGTGAGGTATCGCAAAGACAAGAAGAAGCATTGAGAAGAAGAAAGGTGAAATATACTTTCTTTCAAAAGGATAATGTAAGTGTTGAGGAGAATATTCCATGAAGACTTGTAGAGTAAGGAGTCATTAAGGAAGAAAAAAGTGATGAGAAGAGAGAAAAGTGAGATAAAGAAGAAAGGTGAGAAGTTAAAAAAAAAAAAAAACATTCATGGATACTTTTTGCAACTAATTATTTCAGAAAGTGAGTAGAAGAAATCCCCACAAAGAAGGAAAAAAGTAAAGTGGTGATAGATTTCCTAATGAACAGTATTCTGATCAGATTTGGAGTCCTAGAGAAAATTATCTTAGATAAGGCCATGTGTTTTAGATATGACGAGTTTAGGGATTTTTTTGACAAGCATGGTATATAGATTTCTTATTCTTCCCCTTACCATCCTCAAGGAAATGGTTAGGTTGAGTATAAAAACAAGAGCTTAATGAAAATCATCAAAAGGGTGATTGAGAAGAATAACAAGGCTTGGGATTCAAAACTCAAAATTTCTCTGTGGGAAGATCGAGTGATCGTAAAGAAGGCTACCAGTTTTGCCCCTTTTTATTTAGTATATGGTATTGCATCTAGGCTGCCTTAGAACAATTTGCTAAATATGTATAAGTTTATACAAGAATATTATTGTAACTAATGTGATGAAATGCAGCATAGAGTGGATGCTTTGGTAGAGCTAGATGAAATTAGAAGAGAAGCTCATGACCAAAATATAAAAATGCAACTGCATGTCAAGAATTTATATGATAAGAAAGCTTCTCCCAAGAAATTTGAAGTGGCCAGTATGGTATTAATGTGGAATATAAGGGCTTAAGATAATGGTAAGCATGGAAAATTTGAAGCATTGTGGCTAGGCCCTTATCTGATATCCAACACACATGGGGAATATTCATACTTTCTCTAGAGCTTAACAAGTGAACTTATTGAACTACCAATACATGGATAGTTCTTGAAGCCATATTTCTCTTGAAATATTCTCTTCTCCATGTGTGTTGTAAAATCCTATAAATTTTGTATATATGTTGGTTTGCTTTGGTCTAGTATTCTTTCCTTGCCTGAGAAAGTCCTTAGTTTTCAGTCCTTGTGCTTGGTCCACTTCAACCTAATATTTTTTGATCTCGCTTTGTTTTGGAAGAACAAACATCCCCAACAAGAGCCACTAGTCGAACCCCTAAAATTCTTTGTGTTCCACTTTAGAATTTTGCAAAAAAATTGGTTGTTCTCACGACCTAGGGCTTATTGTTTTGTTATCATCATGCTTTATGGTTTCTATGTTGCTAAAACCCTTTCTAAGAAAATACTAAGTATCAATAGTTTTCAAGCATTCTAATTTGATGTTGACCTTTTATCACTCATTCTCAGTCATTTAAGTAATGTCTTATGCCTTTGCAACCATTTGTTTATTAGCCCCTCTATCCTAGTAATCTCGGTTATTACCCGTCACTTTATTAGAAATATTGTCTTATGTTATGCAGGTTCATAACCCTTGAAATATTATGCTAGGTTTTAGTTTCAAACTTTAATAATTTCATCATTCACCTAGTGTATCGTCCTTAAGATTTTATGTCGCATTTACCTAGTTAGCCCCTATTTAAAAACTAATGTGTGAACCTGCAAAATTAACAATCTTATCTAGGCCATTGGATATGGAGGATCAAATCCTGACCACTCCCCATGGACCTAACAATATATTATTCTCATTATAATATTCTCATGGGCTAGAAAGTCAGCACTACATGCCCTCTACATTAGCAGGCCCAATGTATTTGAAAATTCAGCAATCGACAAGATGAAATGGATCAATGTTGGAGATTGAGTAATGTGGATACATATAGACCAATCCCTCCATCCCCACATGATTTGAATAAGAATTAAAATAATATCATGGTCTAGTGGGTTGAGGACACCTATCCCTTTGTCAATGGGACCCACTAAGTTTTAAAGGCAACAAACACCTTGCTAGTTCATATCGATGATTGAGGATGAGGTGACATGGGTCAATCTTGACTACTCCCTGCCATCCCATGGGGGGCCCACCTCTACCTCCCATCTCTCAATAGGGAAATTGGAAGACGCCATGTGGAATCATCTGAGTAGCAGAAGGAGCATTAAAAAGGGGTGAATTATTAATGAAATATTTTATTGTAAGGGTATGAATGATAAAATCTGCACTGTACTATGGATTTTCCTGCATGTGTTTTAAATGTAAGTGAGGTATTTTAATCTTGGTTGTTGTTGTGTTTGAGAGTTATGAGCATGGGTGGGTGGTCTTATTGTAAGTCACACATATGTTGAAGGATTGGGATTTAATTAGAGCCCCTCCTAGCTTCCTCGTTGCTGAATTTTGCAAGTAGATTAAGACCAATGGGGAAGTGGGAAGATTGACACGTAGGGTTTTCCTTAGTGCTTAAGAGATGGTGGAGCCTATGGACATGTTGGAGGATTTTCAACAATGGATTATTCTAATTGGATAAAATCAACAATTATTTATAGTCAGCTTTTTCAAACATTATTGACTTAATCTAGATCATTTGTCGATCCATCTCACTACATGATCAACAGTCAACATTCAAACTGAATTTTGAGGGTGAATGAACCATTCTGGTTCATGTGAGCAAGCCATAATGGTGCACAAGATGTATAGCTATATAAATAAGAGTTTTAAATCCATTTAAACTTATTTTTAAACCATAATTGAGGATTGTTGAAAGCATTCTATGGATTTAGGGAGCTTGTGCTGCAATTTTTAGGCCTGTTCAATGCCAAAGTTAGGGTTTTCACCTCGTTCTAAACTAGTAAGTTCAATCACTATCCTGCCTTTGAATTTTTTTAGAACTTCCTCAATTATTCTCTCTCCATATTTATGTCGTGATGGTTTATGTATTTCTTTTAAGGTTTTGTGTTCATTTCAAGAAATTAGATGGTCTTGTCGTGCTATTATTTTTGTCAAACCCTTGCTTGAGCTATAAGTTTTATTTTAGTCAAACCAAAATCCTAACCTGCATAAAACCTAGAGGCATGGCACATAAAGTAAAAGCATCCTAATCTAAAGGAGAATCCTTTGGCTCAAAAACTCCTCTTAGACCCATAGTCCAGGAATTAACTGATCAGTTGAAACCCTCCACCTTTGAAAAATCCAAAGGTCAGATGCTTTTCTATGGATCGGGTTGGTGTATTTTCTCGGGGTCTTCTCCAAATTCATCAAAAATAAAAAACATCCAAATCATTCAAAAATCCAAAAACATGTCAAAATATCAATAAAATATTCAAAAAAATTCATCATTCAGTCTTGTCAGTTCTCCACCTGGTCGAACTACATCATCTCTGAGCTTGAACGTAGGAAAGGTTGATCTTTGATCATCCCCCGAGACAGCTAGGGTTAGTCCTTAGGCGTCCATTGCATTGGCAATCCATTTGCCCATCTAGTCTGCATCTTAAGTCAATCCTTTAGACAATAAAATGGCAATCCATTTATCCATCTTACCATTAAGTCAAGTTTGTCATCAGTTGAACTACATGGTCTCTACGTGTATAACATAGCCAAGGCTAATCTATGGATCAAATCCCGAGACCCCTAGGATAGGGCTTTAAGTTAGTCTATTCGTCATAAATCTTGGAAATACCAAAAACATTTGTAAAACATCTCAAAAATACCAAAAACAGCCTCAAAACATTTGAAAAAACCAAAATGGTGCATCCATTCCATCTCGCTTTCACCCATGTTTTTCATCACTCATAATAAAGCATCGTCGCTTTCACCTTTTGATGAGTCAGTCAGAAGCAAGTCTAGTAGGTTCAAAAGCGAACACCCTAATCATCAAAGTCTCAAGCCTAAGTCAGTAAGTTAGCAAGATTATCAACTCAGAGTATCAATAGCTTATCACCCAATCAGTCCCACCAAAACCTTGATCACAACATGTCCTAGGATGAAGCTTTCCTATGATGGACATAAGTATCAAGTACCCCTCATAGTAGTTTAACCTTAGCTAGTGGTACAAAGAACATTAGCTTGTTTGTTTACTTTGTCTTGGTCTTTTTGACTTATCTTATTTTGCACTCATTTCAAGGACCTCTCAATGATGCCTAAACAAAATAGGTTTAGAGAGAAAAGAATGGGGCAATGATCATTATCTTTTTATTTGCTAAAGCTTGTGGGATACGCTTGTAAAATAGCTTAGTCATGTATATTTTGTTTGGTTTGTAGGGAGGATATTTTAGATATCTTGTTGACCACATAGGAAAGCTTTCTTTTCTGTGTTTTGGTCTGAGATGTTTAGAATGTCTGAACTACATCCTGAATGAAGTATATATTTTAAGTGTGAACAAGAATACTCATATCTGATTGACAAGTCAAAATCCATCACACTGGGTACAACGCCATCCTGGACCTTTATACCTTGATGCATCATACCTATGTGTGTTATCAAACATAATGTAATTAGCCCTTTGAAAATCCCAATTCCTAGCAATGCAATACCTCATCATCATCATCATCATAGTGTAGGCTTGTGGATCCTCCTTTCATCCATCTTATTCTTCTTATTCTTCTATCTTTACTAAAATTTCTATCTAAAATTAGTGTGTTGTATCAAAATATACATGAGGCTACCCATGGTCAATGACTGTCTATACATCATTAGATTTGTCTACATCAAAGAATTATCTTTCATCTTTTGATCAAATAGAACCACTCCTCTCACATTTTATCATGATCTCGATCGAAAAATTGAACATTTCCACTTGATATCTCGAGGGGGCAGTATACCAGCATAATCCTTTCGCTGGGGCAATAGTGGGGCATCTGAAAAAATAAGAAATTTTTGAACTTTGATCACAACAGTTTATTCTTTGAATCAATGCAACAAGTACATTGCTTCAAAGAGGGGCAAAATGTAGACATGGAAAATATACATGCACCTGATTCTGATCCTACTAACATCATTTCGTCTTGAATCATACTCTCAGCTTATCAACACCTTTCATCCCTTAATTAAATAAATCATTATTTATTTAATTAGGTCTTTCTCCTCTGGTGATTAAATTAATCAATTCAATTTAATTAATCATCTTTCTCTATTCATTTAAATAATTCATTAAATCTCTAAAGTCCTCTTATTAAATTGAATAAATTAAAACATTATTTAATTTAATCTAACATATTCCTCCTTAGTTAAATAAACCAAAATCATTTATTTAATTAATCATTTCCTCTCAATTTGATTTAAATCAATTCATAAATTTAAGTCTAAATTGTCACATCTCCTAATTCTTCATTAAGTTAATCAAAACCATGATTAAGTTAATCCCTTTCATTAAAATCCTCTAGAGAATGCAACTTGCACGATAAATCAATTACTTTGATTTATTAAATTGCCTATTTTCTCTCAACATGGCATCAAAAGGGAATATTCCCTCAATTTGAATTCAAAATTCAAATGGGCTTGGTCCTTCCAACAAGGAATTCAGTGCCTCTTACATGTCCTTGGCATTGAGCCAAGTGACATTAACTCCATTTCTCTTTCCCTCTCACATGTCACATTCAAAATTCAAATCTAAATCTAATGGCATTTATCATGCACATTGACCAAAATGTGCTCATTCCTCCTCCAATCACATGTGGACAAGTGGCCTCTTCTCATTGGTTGGTCTCATTCTTCCAACTTTGGAATCTATAAATGAGAGACTCTTCCTCTCATTCAAACATCCACAATTTGAGTAAACTTACTCTACTCAACTTCATCCTCATCCACAATTCACATGCAAAGTTACTCTCTTCAATTGAGAACTATTTTTTCCCATTTCATCCAAGCATACCTCACATTTTCATATTTGCACCAAGATTATGCTCAAATCTATTTGGAGATTTGACCATTTCTCCATCAATACACATTGCAACATAGGAATTGTGAAAGGGCCAATTGCAACATTCCATTGGCACCAATTCCCCCATGGGATCATCATGCTATTAGCTTTTATTAGGATTTAAGTTTATCTTTTGTGTTGTGTTCTTCACCTTTGTTACTAATTTTAGCTTTAATAGATGGATTTTACTGCAGGCCATTCCTTGTTATCTTTATGGATGGTTTCTTGAGTTACAATTAGATCCGTATTAATCTAGAGGATTAGTACAAGACAAACTTCACTAGCCCCTGGGGTACTTTATATTATGTGGTTATTACCTTTGGGTTAAAGAATGCGCGAGCTACCTACCAACGGCAAATGACCCTAATATTTCATGATTTCATTCATAATAGTTTAGATGATTATGTTGACGATATCTTGGCAAAGTGTATAACCTGTTCGGATCATGTAAAGAACCTTCATCTTATTTTGGAGAGAATTTGACTCTATAAGATGAGACTTAATCCTCTTAAGTGTGTCTTCAGTGTAGACATGGGAAAACTTATGGGATTTATAGTCTCTCATCATGGAATCAAGGTCGACACAAATATGATTGATTCTATTGTTAACATGCATCCACCTACGAATATCACTGAGTTACAAAGTTCACAGAGGAAGATTCAAGAAATTTGAAGATTCTTATCTCAATTGGTTGATCATACCCTTCCTTTCACTCATTTGTTAAAGAAAGATGTTCGATTTATATGCGGTGAAGAGTGCCAAAAATATTTTGAGTCAATCAAAGCCTATTTGGCCAATTCTACCATATTAATGCTAACTATGTAGGATAGACCCTTTTTTCTCTACCTCGCAACATCACCATATAATTTGATAGATTTTCTTTCTTAGTATGACAAGGCCGAGAAAGATAGAGTGGTCTACTATATTATCCATGTCTTAGTTGATTATGAAACTCGTTACTCCTTCATGGAGAGGCATTGTCTTGCTCTCGTCTTTTCTACACAAAAGCTAAGGCACTACCTTTTTCATGTTAAAATGAATGTCATTGTAAACAGTGACCTTCTAAAGAATTTTTTCTCCAATACCAACCTTGCTGGGAGGTTAGTGAAATGGGTGATGTTTCTTTCTGAGTTGGACATAAAGTTTGTTACTCAGAAGTTGATAAAGGGTCAAGCAGTTTTTGATCAATTGGAAGACGCTCCCTCATCTCCCTCCTTCCCAGGTTTAGATTTGTTTCCTAATGAGAAAATTCTTATAATCAATTATGACCTTGAATGGAAAATGTACTTCAATGGATCGAGATGTTAGATTGGCTTTGGAGCAGGTGTGGTTCAAATATCACCTGAAGGTAAGCCAGTCCCTCTCTCCTTTTGATTGGATTATCCTTGTACCAATAAAATTGTTGAATACGAAGCTCTCATTTTTGGATTGCATGTCATGATCATATTAAAGATAAGGTGTCTCCATATAATGGGTTATTTTGAGCTTATTGTGAAGAAAAATATGGGAAACTATCAGGCTAAGCAAAGAAAGTTGTCACAATATCGAGACCTTGCTTTGTCCTTTCTTGAACGGTTCTCCTCTTTCACAATAGGAAGTTTCCCTAGGAGGGAGAATAGACATGCAAATGCCATGGAAATCACTACTTCTTGGGGACCTTTAGATGAGGATACAAAAGAATACCACTTCATAATTCAAGTCCTTTGATCTCTTGATGTTTCTGATCAGCTTGAATCTGATGCTTTTGTGTGTTCTCATGTAGACTCAAAGAATAATTTTCTAATATTTAAAACTAACTTAAGACTGGAAACTTTCATGATGATGTAATGAAATATTATCACACTCGTATATGAAATATTTTAGCCCATTTTTTTGTCTTGTGTAATGCTCTCTATCAAAAATCCTATAATGGCTTGCCCTTAAAGAAGCCCATTCAGGCTCTGGGGGTGGACACTTTGGTGGTAAATCCTTGGGGAGTAAATTAATACACATGGGGTACTTTTGGAAAATTATGGAACAAGATTCCTTTGATTTTGCTTAAAAAGTTCTTGCAATGTCAGCAGCATAGTCAACTTATTCATGCACCTACACAAGAGTTAGAAAACTAGACTTCTCCTTAGCCATTTCAAAAATGGGGGTTGGATATTTTTATAAAAATATCACCTCATTCTAAATGAAATACTTTTATTATCACTACTATAGATTACTTCATGAAGTGGGTTGAAGCCATCCCACTTTGATCCACGAATGCTAAAGATATTTGTAGTTTTCTCTTAAACAACATCATTTCTCATTTTGGATTGCCTACTACACTTGTCTCTAACAATGGTACACAATTCAAAAACAACGAAGTAAAGCAATTCTTGGATAAATTTCACATTCAACATAGATTTTCTACACCATACTATCCTCAATCTAATGGTCAAGTAGAAGCATCTAATAAGAATCTTGAGCTTATTCTTCAAAAAATAGTTAATAAACATGGTAAGGATTGGAATATTCAATTGAAATATACTTTGTCAGCCTACTGCATAAGTGTTCGAATGATGACATGAAGAATTCCTTACAACCTGGTATATGGTGTTGAAGCTATCATGCCTTTGGAGTTGGAAATTTTGTCTTTGCAGGTTTCCCTTAAAGGATTAATTGATGATGAAACTTATCAAGCCAATAATTTGCATCAGCTAGAGATGCTCTATGAGTGTCGACTACAGGCCCTTAATCATCTTAAATCTTATCAATGATCATTATCGAGACAACATAATAAAAGTGTGCTTCCTAGAACTTTGAAGGTAGGTTACCTGGTCCTCTATGAGAATCAAAGAAATATAAATGGACCACCTGATCAAAGGGGAGAATTTAGTCCTAATTGGTTGAGCCTTTACATTGTCATCTCCATGTATTGTTTAGGTTCTTATAGATTATCGTCTATGGATGGAATGCCTCTAAAATATCCTGTTAATGCGATGCATTTTCATTGATACTAATTGTAGTGTCTAACGTGCCATGTGTGTGGTGTTCACTCTTTAAGGGTTGCAACACTCCATATGTTGACATTATTCATTAACACATTATGAAAAAATATTTTTTGTTATGATGTTATGATGTGTGTGTGTGATACATACATGTATTGTACTCTATTGTTGATCAATGCATTGCATTACATCCTTTAAGATGATTAGATCATTATTGTATTTAATTAACATACATCCATGTGTTTTCATTAAATCATGATAGAATTTAATGTAAAAATGCATCCATACACATAACATCCATAGCATCA
This sequence comes from Sequoiadendron giganteum, assembly GCA_007115665.2. Classification (NCBI taxonomy): domain Eukaryota; kingdom Viridiplantae; phylum Streptophyta; class Pinopsida; order Cupressales; family Cupressaceae; genus Sequoiadendron; species Sequoiadendron giganteum. The sequence continues at coordinate 154,642,398 of CM021107.1, read as the reverse complement.
AAATACATGAAAGTGAATAAACATACACATCAAAGTATACAATGCCATAATATCAAGATCAATATCTCGTATATATATATATATATATAATTTCATGTACATGTATCGGGCCACTATCATCAAAAAATGAGTGGTTACTAAATATGTGTATCAATTTTCATTGTCTATAAAATATAGACCTACAAATATATATCGTAACTAAAAAATTGATGTACAAAATGGGAGCTCTCTAGGGTTGAGGCATGTGGCTCCCAAAATCCTCTGGCTCTAGCTATGACTTGGGTAGGGGCTGCATAGTAGAGGCAAATATGGAGTGGTGTGAGCATGATCCATACATGGTTGTGTGCATCCCTTGATCTCTCCCTCAAGAGATCATATCTACATTTGTGGTTGCATCATCTCCTTCTATAGCTATTGACCACCTTGGTTGTTGGCTGACTCGTGAGGTCATTGATATGGATCTAAATAACATCATGTGCCTGCTGGGAGACATCAACCCTCATCATAATCTTGTCTCACTCTGTGAGTGTCATCCCCAACTCCCTTGAAAAATAGTCATGTTTCCCCTGTACTATGGTAGCATCAACCATCCTTTGCACCATCTGTTCTTGCACCTCCTCGTATGCAGTCCTCAGATGTGATTTTGGCTCGAAAAGGTGGACATTTAATTGTACTAAAGCTGGATGAGAGGCATCCAGAACTATCCTCTATATAGAAAAAATAAGGGCCACCTTTGATATGCACTAGCTAAAGGACCTATTCCATCCCTAAATGTCCACTGCAACCAAAAAAGTAAAAGTAACATCAATATCATGAGGTGTATAAAATCAAGACATGATATGTAAACTAAAAATATTGAAATGAAATAACATAAATAACTATAATACTTGGGTCCCTTGGCTAACAGAATGGGTTAGGGGGAGGAGGTGCACTCAATCATGTATTGTCAGTGTCAAGAGTCACCCCAAATGCAACAAGGGTAGGTGGAGCTAATTAAATAGGGGTAGCTGGCGAAGGGATGACATCCTTTGATGCCTCCTGGATCTCGACAACATCACCCTAGGCTCCTCAACCTAATCCTTCTCCTCTTGTTGTTGCTCCTTCTCGTTGTTTTCACCTATGTGCCTCCACCTCAACTTAGTTGGCTATGGGAGCTCATACCCCTACAAGCTTGGATCCCCCTAGGGGGCATCCACTAAAAAAATGGGGCAGTGTATTGCACACCATGCCAGAAAATCTCAGTCCATTCTGATGTTGTCTAGGGTTCCCATTAGCAGCAGGTCAGTGTATTTGGTTCCATCATCAAAGAGTTCTACATCTGCTAGGGTAGGGCACAAATGGTCCTCTAGCCTTGTCCTGCTTCACACATCTTGAGAGTATGTCAATACAAGAGGGGGAATGGTCTGAACCCATTTTGTGCTACTGCATGACCCGAATCCAGTAGTATGGAATAATGATGTAATTTGTGCAATTGAGGATGAACCTATTGCCTTACAAGTTCTAGAGGAAACTATGATCATCCACCAACTGAAAGTATTGGTAGGGTCTCCATATAATCCTATCTAGCATCAATGTATCAAAATATAGCTGCCAAAACTATAGGTCACCATTCCTCTACTATCACGTAATATCATACCAATAGGCCATCAAGACAATGTAGTTTCACATCTATGAATATCCCTCTGGCCTCATGCACGAGATGTGGGTGAAAGCCCACACTTGAAGAAGTTTGCATGAAGTGAGGATACGATACTCATAATGGATGTATCGACCAAGCTCCTGATAGAGGCTCACCAACATACCCCCCCCTAGAGAAGACAATATGATGCTCGATCATCATCCTAATAGTGTGGATGAGGCCCCCATGTAGGTGATATCCCCATGCATCAATGGTGACCCTCTTGGCAGTCGTAACCACCTTAATGAATCATAACAAAGGGGCAGTGGTCCAAGCTTGGTTGAACCACCAGGTGTAGATGTGCTCCGTCCCATCCCCACCATCCATCTGGCTGGAGCAGTATAAGACACTATCTGATTGCTCTTGTGTTGAGCATGTATCATTAATCACCACCAGTTAGCCACGGATGGAGAGGTTGAGGATATGGTAAACATCCTCCAATATAATGGTCATCTCTTTAGTCAGTAACTAGAAGCTAGAGGTAGTGGCATCCCATCGCTCCATCAATGCCATCAACATGCGATCATGGTAGAGCATATCTAGCATGGTATATACATGCCATAGCCCTACCCATTGTAGGTGATTGACCTCATCATTAGTGAGATGATCCCTCTGATCTTGTAACAGGTGCAACACCTGCCCTCTGGGATGCTCTCTGATCTTTGGGTGGTATTGTGAAAGAAAAGTAAATATGTGTTAGTACACAAAAAAAATTGAAAAAATTCTAAGTAAAAATAATTTAAGGACACATGCACAGTATGCAAATGTCTACATGTAGTGCAGGTGTCTTGGTTTTCCATTAATGGTGTAGGGATTCCAACGCAACCCTTGGATGTTAACACATCCTCAGGACACCAATGCTCATCTTGGATGTGAGCACGTCCTCAAGATGCCAATGCTTTTCTTGGACGTCAATGCACACCGAAGATGCACAAGCATGCCCAAGACGCTTGCACACCTAATATTGAGAAAACATGCAAAAAATCACTAAAAATTGACTAATGAAGTGGTTTCGGGGCCTACCTGGTCAACCTTGATGCCCTCGACAATGTTTGCACGTAGCTAGTACAACCTTGGATCCTCATAACCTCATGTGCTCAACATTTTGATGACTTTTCTCTCAAAAAATTCAACAAAATCCTCATAATGAATAGTGAAAATGACCCTTCTCGAGTCCCACCTAGGTATATATAGGCCCCTTGGGGCCCATTTTTCATGGAGTTTGTCACTCCTTGGTTTCTCCTGATTTCACCCAACCTAGCTGGGGGAAAACTTAGGAGGGGCCATATAGTCACCTCTTCACAATATTTTTCTTATGAATCATCAAATTTTTCGTAACCATTCTTCTCATGATTATTACTTCTTCTGATTTTTGAAACTAACTTAAATTTGAGTTTTATAGCGTATAATTTTCATGTGATCTTTCACGATATTTCCTAAACTTCTTGTTGAGCTTAGTTTCTAGGGGGTACCTTCAATATCAATCAGCTTGACCTCGGTGACCTCTAAGACACTTTCTTTTGGCACAAAAATTTGTAAAATTTCAAAGTTTGGGAAAAAAAATTCTTCTCTACTTTAGTGTCGTTAATATTTTCCAAAATCGAGCCCACTAAAGTGGGGGAGAAATTTAATGTCATAGAATTGCACCTAGGGGGAAAATCCACATTTTAGCACTTTTCCTAGCATTTATGATGCCTACACGCAATAATGGAAAAAATCCAATGGGTCAAAATTTAACAATTCTAGCTCCATATGCATCGATGGCAAAGCAACAACAACTTAATGACATGTTTCCCAAAAAATTATGCTTTAGATGCATGTGTGACACATGGATATCTGCATAATGCACTAGCATCCTAGTGGTTTTTTGCATTTGAAATGAGGAATCTCAAATCTTCACTCTTGACATGTATCCCAACAATCAGGTTTTTGGGTGTAATGACTATTTTCCACCCTTGCATGCAACAAAACCCATCATTTTCTTTCATTTTTGGCTTCATTCATTTAATCTAGCTTTACTCTTCAACTTGACTCTTGAATCACTTTCATTCTCAATAAGCAATACTCCTACAAGCGAAGCTCTGCTTGATTGAGGTCCCTCCAACAACCAAAGCACTCTATCAAGCATCCAAGGATGCATTCATGTGCTCCAAAAGGGGCCAAGTCTTGTTGGTTGTGTTGTTAGAAAACATGTATTAACTAAGTAGTAAACTAACACACTGATAAGACATTGTATTGAAGGAAAAATAATTAAAAAGCTTAAATGCAAACTCTAACAACTTCTTCAAATTCGTCCCATCATCCTCTATCTCCAATGGATTTGATTAAAGGTGTTGGCTCTCAGTTGTGTGAGCAACAACTTGTTGAAATGGCAGCTTAGGAGAATGAGATTAATTGAGATGCATGTGCATGATTAAATGGTTTAAGATATGAAATTGAAATGCTATGATGCTAGAATGCTAATAATATTTAAATGCAAATATAATAATTGCGTATGAAATTTAAGATTCAAGGTGTCTTCTCAACTCATAAGAGGGCTGTATTTATAGATTTTTGAAGGCAAGAATCCAGTTGGCAAGGATCAACGGTTGAGTTTAGACCTGTTAAGATGAATGGTGAGAGATCAAGAAGTTGAAAGAAAGATGGAAGATGTTTCCATAAACTAAATAAATAATATTTAATTGTGGGAGAGATGATAAAAAGCACTTTAATTAAATATATAAAATACTTTATTAAATATGAGAAGAAGAAAGTTTCTAATTAAATATTTTTAGAATATTTAATTATGGAGAAAAGAAATCTTTTAATTAAATATTGGAAATATTTAATTAAGTGGAAAAGAATAGAGAATTTAGAAAGAAAGTGCTTTAATTAAATATTGGAAATATTTAATTAAATGTGAAATGAAGAATATCATTTAAATTTAGAATTTAAATTTGTGATAATTAATATAAATAAATTGTGAAATCTATTTAATTAATTAAGAGGAAGATAGCAATAATTAAATAAAGTTATTTATTTAATTAAACTAGAAGAATTGGAAAAATGAACAATATAAATAAATAATTAAATTTATTTATATGTAGATGACTTAAGAATATTAATTAAATAATTCATATTTAATTAATTACCAGGCTTGATTAACCGTGACCATTTTTAGATGTGTACATTTTTCCCCTCTTTGAAGTGATGTGTTTTATGCATTGCTTCAAATAATTTTGCCCCAGAATTATAGGAATTGTCTGATGCTATATGCCCCCTTGAGAGATAAATCGCATGATGAAAGAATCAGAATTATCTTCAAAGGAAAATTAGTGATTTAGATCTCGAAATAGTGCTTTGTTTTGCAAAAATTTGAATATTTTCACACTTTTACCCCCTTAAAAGGTGAAAAAGGTGAAAATTCATTGTCATTGCACAATAACTTTTAGTAATTTTCAAAGCTCTAAGAGGTGAAAACAAGATGCCGATCGATTATGAGTGCCATAGATTCGAGCAAGCCCATTGGTATCAGAGACTAGCTATGTACGGACCTTCAGTAAATCAACCTAATCCTCTTTGTAAATTTTTTTGATGATTTTTGGCATTTTTTGGATTTTTTAATTTTTCACGTCCCGGTTTCGCGCATACGAGCCATAGTATCGCGCATAGGGTAGATAAAGTCGTGCATCCAGAGTAGCACATAGGGTAGAATGGTACATAGGTTACCTATAATAGTGCATACAGGGATGTTTCCCACGTAGGATGTTAGATTGGCACATAGGGTAAATAGTGCATAGGATGACTGTTTTGGCGCATCTGGTTGATAGAATCGTGCATAGGTGAAATAGTGCATACAAGTTTTGTTTTAGCGCATAGAGTAGATAGAGTCGTGCATTGATGGAGTTGTGCATGGCAGCTCTATTTTAGCACATCTATGGTTTAAAGTTGCGCATACATGGTTTAGCACATTGATTGCCTGTTTTGGCGCATCCATGGATTTTTTTTGAATTTGAAAATTTGAAGGAACATTGATAAGTGTTTGATGATTGTTGCTAGATTAGACAACTGATTGTATGCTTTTAAATAACATCAAGAATAGATTAGCGTGTTTTGATAAATTTGCCTTCGTGCTTGAAGAACAAATAGTAATGATAGATTTGCTTTCCTGATTGAAAGTCAAGTAGATAGATATTGAGTCATGTTGACTGTTAAATTTGTTTCCATGCAATATGAAAAATAAATAGTAGAAATGATAGATAGATTTTTCTTTCATGCGATATAAAAAAAAAAGGTGTTGATTTGATTAAGCTGATTGATTTTGTATTTGATGTACTGATTTGAGTAGAGATTGCTTGATGATGTTATAAAGGAGGAATTTAACCTCCTCTAGATTAGAGAGAGATTCCCTCAAACATGGGAGATGATTCCTCGACTGTCACAGGACGATTTAGGGGTGATAGACCAATGTGGTTTGACTTCCTTGTTGAGGATCCCGCAATATCGAGTCAACAGGGCACTGTTGACTACGTTGGCTGAGAGATGGCACAATGAGCATAACACTTTTCATCTGCCGACAGGATAGATTACGGTGACGCCAGAGGACATGTACAATATTCTAGGTATTTCGGTAGTTGGGGAGTTTGTGATCTATGATCACAAGGAGATTGGAGGGACTGATGCTTTGAGACAAGTCTTCTAGGATCCTCATGTCTCCAAATATGAGCTTCCCTGGAAGGAGATGGTGGAGAGATATGCCGCGTTGCTGTCAGTTTTAACAGGTATGATCTGTGGTTTCCTTTATCCTGATCGTAGGGAAAAGGGACTATCAGTTGGTTGGGGTAGGATTTTGGAGGATATGCTTCTCCATTGGACTAGATATGCATGGGGATCATGTATGCTTGCCCATCTATACCATGATCTTCATCAGATCATGTACACAGATGGGAAGAGTCTCTCTTACGGAGTTACTTTTCTGTAGATATTTGCATGGGAGAATTTTAGCATTACACGTCCCATTGTTCGGAGGGATTGTCCCCTTGGGTTCCCATATGTCTATGCATACACAGGGCCTCTTGTCCACCCAAGGCTGGGCAAGTTGGAGTATTGGCAACACATTCTAGATGATCTGGATATAGTTATCTGAAGACCATATGTAGATTGTGATCCCTGGGAGACAGATGATTTAGAGTTGCCCTACTGTACAAGATCTAGATATTTGATTGGATGCACCCCATACATTATTGAGCGGTTTTTGGCGATGAGAGTCTTGAGGCACCTGGGGTAAGTACAGATGATGCTGCAAGGTGTGGCACATTATGCCAGGTGCCGTGAGGATATACCAAAGTGGGGTCCTATTGTGACCATTGAGGCAGCCTGAGCAAAGTATTTGGAGTTGCAGCCAGCACAGTGGGCTATACATCCCGAGGTTACATATGCAGGGATGACAAATGAGTATGTTGCATATTTTTACACACATCCCTTCTCGAGGTTTACTAGTCTAGAGGAGCTTGCCCCATTGATGGGAGGACCAATTATACAATGAGGATGAGGGTAGGTATAGGCACAAGCAACAATAGGGTAGCCATATGGAGAGGCTCAGGTAGGGGTGGAGGATGTAGCTGCGATGGATACTGATGACGAGGGAGATGAGGAGGATGACTTTGGTAGCCAGGATGACAACAGTGATGATAGTGGGGATGATGGAGGTGGTGGGGGTGGAGGACAGAGATATTTCTTTGATGTTCCCTTCAGGACGAGGCCATGGACCTCGAGAGTGGTGGACCAACCAAGTACTTCGGCTCCACGGATCATTATCAGGGCTCCCTCGTAGGGATAGATTGATGCATTGTAGGCAGAGGTTCAGACTCTGTGGAGTCAGTTGGCACAGGCTTAGGGGACGATCAGTCAGCTGCAGGCACAGGTTGCACAATCACCACCTCCTGACCCACAAGTAGTGCAGCTTATGGTTGAGAGGGATAGCTTCTGAGAGAGATGTGTACAGGCTGAGGGGGTAACTAAGAGACTTCTCAGATCAGTAGAGAGCACCTCTATTGGAGAGGTTTTTGCCGAGGGACTAGAGACTGTTCGGGAGGCCGAGTAGTACATGATGAGGTATTTCAAGATAGTACCACCTAAGAGGAGGATTGCTTTCACACAGTCGGGTACTCGGTCTCAAACCCATTCACGTAGTCACTCCAGGAGTGCTACTAGGAGTGTGGGTCAACTAGTCAGATGAGAGGTCAGAGCTTCTGGGAGTAGAGATCCATCAAAACCCACTACCTCAGGAGGCAGCAATAGTCATGTTCCATGGCCAGATGCCCCTCAATCATGAGCATTTTGACATGTTTATTCCATTGTATTTGATATATATTTTTGAAACATTTTATAGCCTTTTATTTCTGGACATTTATTTTGATGAGATTTAGGAGATGCAGTGGTGATTCGATTATGCATGTGTTATGGATGATTTATGCTCATGTTTATTTCTATATGCTATGTTGTGTATGATGATGCAAATGATGATGTTTATGATTTTATTTCATTTTATGTATGATAATGCAGGATGTGTTGAAATGATTCTAGTATGATGATGTATGATGTAATTTAAAATGATGTTCTTTTATGATGTATGTAATGAATGAAAGATGCAACATGTGATGGTGAATGCTTTTAATGATATGAAAATGATATGATGTAATTATGAATGATTTAAATGGAACATTATGATGAAATGAGATAAATGGATAAATGATATGATTATGAAGATGTAATATTTAATGATGTAATATGATAATGATGTAATGAAAATGATCATGATAACCTAAATGATGTGAAATAGATGATATGGATGCAATTTTATTATTAATATAGATGATGTGAATCAAAATGAAAATGTAAATGTTTAATGTTTATGATGAATGACTTATATACATGATATGAATATAATGAATTAACAATGAAATGATGATGCAAAGTTAAAATGAAAGAATGATAATAAAATGAATGATGGTGAAATGATGTGAATGAAAATGGAATGAGATGCAATAAATTTCCAGGTGTACTCAATCGTTGTTTTGAAAAGATATACCAGAATTTGGCCAACCTTCAAAAATCTATTGAAACAGCCCCAAAAAAATGTAAATGAGTTATGCAGTCCTAAAATGCAATAATGAACTATTCTCCTTGTTGCCATTTCATGTTGTGCTTGGTTTTCATCATTGAGCCTTTTGATATGTTGAAAGTTAGTACAAGCATCAAAGGGTATGTTAGAACCAATGATAACTTGAGTACTGCTTTCATGATGTTTGATATAGAAAATTAATACAAGCATCAAGGTATAATTGAACCAAGATGATCTGAGTATTGTTTGCATAAACAGACAAAGGTTAACCATTTTCCTATTTAAATTCTGAAATGTCATCAATGATACATTGTAGAGCATGTCCCATGACAAATTTGCACAATACTAATGATTAGCTTACAGACAACAAGCAAAGAAAAATCATACTTCTTCCTTGTGATTCTAGTTTAGTACATTATTGAATCACTCCAAAGACATGATGTCATCAAATATCAAAACAACAATTGCAACTTATTGCTTTAAGTTTATCATTCATTTTATTTAGATTAAGATCATCCAATTTGTTCATTTGTCGAAATAGTCATGCAACCTCATTGTAATTGGACAAGTTTGTTGTTTCCTGATACTTGATTCTAGACACATGTTGTCATTTGCTCAAAAAGCTCCAAGAAGCAAACTGCCCCCTAGTGACCTTGTACTTTGACTCTTGCTAGACACAACTACTGCTAAGGATAATCCTAATTCGTCAAGCCATGATGAGATCCTTGTCGTTTCAAGGAGATGATGCAATGTAAACTATGATGGTGAGGCATGTGTGTGATGCCGATGAAAAGTTGGATACGCAAGATGAATCCCAATAGATGACAGAGCCAAGTAAAATCACAAACAATGCCTGTTTGCCAAGTTTTCACCGTTTATTTTTATTGCACTTTTTCCTGATTTCCTGATTTTTTTCTTGTTACCAAGATGCTTGTTTGCCAGGTTTTCATCAAGGCAACGATTTTTTTCTTTCTTTTTCTGATTTTTTTGTATTTTTACTCTTTTTGGTTTTTTTTGTTTTTTATGCTCTTTTTGATTTTTTTTGTATTTTTGCTCTTTTTGATTTTTTTGTATTTTTTTTTTCTTCAGGACTTTTTATGTTGTTTTTGATATTTTCTCAAGACTTTTTCTATTGTTTTTGATATTTTTCAGGAATTTTTATATTGTTTTTGATATTTTCTTAGGCATAAAACTTCTTCAGATGAATGTTGTTGGTTGGATCTTCAAACAGGTCCCCTTCTGTAGTTGAAAAGTGATATGCCCTCGATCCATATTCTACAATGATAACAAAAGTGCCCAACCAATTAGGTTTGAACTTGCCTTTCTTTTCCCGATCTTGTTGATTACGAGGGTTTTCTTTGAGAACCAAGACACCCACTTGAAAAGTTCGTGGTTTGACTCTGTGATTGTAGTTGTGGGACATAACTTGTTGATAACCCTTCAAATGATTAACTGCAATTTGGCGTCCTTCATCAAGCAGTTCCAGCTCTAGCAACCTTGATACTCTCTAGTCTTCATCATTGATTAACCCCTTGAGTGATAATCAAAGTGAGGGAATCTCAACTTCTAGTGGTAGAATAGCTTCTGCTCCATAGACCAACGCATAAGGAGTAGCTCTTGTTGGTTTGTGAATACTTGTTCTATATGCGCATAATGCTAGATTTAATTGGACATGCCAATCACGTCCTGCTTCATTCACTGTTTCCTTCAAAATCTTCATAATTGTTTTGTTTGAAGCTTTAGCTTGACCATTCCCTTGTGGATAGTAAGGTGTAGAGAACTTGTGTTGGATGTGAAATCTTTCACATAGCTCATCAACATCCTAATTTTTAAAGGGTCTTCCATTGTCTATGATAATGGAGTTGGGAATACCATATCAACAGATGATATAGTTCAAAATGAATGAAGAGAATTGTTTTCCGGTAACCGTTGTGAGAGGAACAACTTCAATCCATTTAGTGAAATACTCAGTGGTTGTAATGATGAATTCATATCCATTTGAAGATGATGGGTGTATCTTACCAACCAAGTCCAATTCCCACTGAGCAAAAGGCCATGTTGTGGTGAAAGTTTGTAATTCATGAGTAGGAGCGTGAATGAGATTCCCATGAATTTGACATTTTGCACATTTCTTCACAAAGATGAATGATTCTTTCTCCATGGTTGGCCAATAATAACCCAATCGAACAAGTTTCTTTGCTAAGGTTAGTCCACTTGAGTGTGTCCCACAAATTCCACCATGTACCTCCTATAAGGCCTTTTCAGATTCATCATTTTGGAGACATCTAAGGAGGGTACCATCCAAACCATGCCGATATAAAACGTTGACAATTAAGGTGTAACGGGATGATTGGCGGATGAAATTTCTTTTCTGATTCCTAGATAAGTCTAAGGGTAAAATAGTATCCTTTAGGTAAGTGTAAATTTGGCCATATAATGGAGAATCAGAATTGGTTAAGTGGCAAATGACTTGAGTTTCAGTATTGTCATGGGTAGGGGAAAACAATTGTTCCACCAAGAAATTGTACCGTGTTTGATTCTCTATCAACTCGAGTAGAGAGGCGATTGTAGCCATAACATCTGTTGCTTTATTATCAATACATGGAATCTATGTAAACTTGATATTAACAAATTATTTCTTGAGATCATCCACCATTCTTTTGTAAGGTATCAACTTGTCATCTTTAGTGTGATATTCATCATTGATTTGATTTATAACAAGTTGTGAATCACCAAAAACATGAAGTTCTGTGATTTTCCAGTCTACTGCAATTCTAATGCCAATTACTAATGCCTCATATTCAGCTATATTGTTTGTGCAAGGAAATATAAACAGATAAGATTTTGGAATTGTATGTACTTGAGGTGTAGTAAAAAGAATCTCGGCTCCTGAATCATGTTGAGTGTAAAATCCATCAAAGTAGAGTGCCCATGACTACTGGATAACTGTTGTGAAGATATTGGCATTAGGAAAATCAATGTGTATTAGGTGTTCTATTGATAGTGGTGCTTCCGCTAATTGATCTACAATTACATGTCCCTTTATAGCTTTGTGATCAACATAATTAATATCAAATTTGCTCAAGATCATGACCCATTTAGCCAACCTGCCAATTAAGGTTGCCTTACTTAGAAGATATTTAAGTGGCTCAATCTTAGCCACACTTTATTGTATGAGTTAGCATGTAGTGTCGTAACTTTTGAGAAGTGAAGACCACTACTAAGAAAGATTTTTCAATGAATGTATAATTTAGCTCATGATTTGTGAAGGTTTGACTGATATAATAAATCACTCGCTCTTTGCCTGAGTTGTCTTCCTATGCCAATAATGCTCCTAAAGACACTTCCATGGCATAAATATACAATATGAGAGGTGCGCCTTGCACTGGTGGAATCAATACTAGTGGATTCATGAGATACTGCTTTATCTAATCAAATGCTACTTCACATTTGTGCTCCCACTTAAATGGAACATTCTTGTGTAAGAGATGTGTAAATGGTAAAATTTTATCCTCCAGTTGAGCAATGAATCTTTGAATGGATTGTAACCGTCCCTGCAAAGAGCGTAGTTGACTAATGTTTCTTGGTGGTGGCATATCAAGAATTTGTTGTACCTTAGCTGGATCCACTTCAATTCCCTTTTATGATACAATGTAACCTAACAACTTTCCAAATCGTACTCCAAAGACACATTTATTTGGATTAAGTCTCACTTTGAATTGTTCCATTCATTTGAAAATTTTAGACAAGATGTCTATGTGTCCTTCTTTGGTGTTTGACTTGGAAAAGAGATCAACATAATCTTCCATGAATGTATGCATCATATCATGAAATTTTTTTGTCATTGCTCGTTGGTATGTAGCTCCTATGTTTTATAACCCAAATGGCATTACGTTCCAGCAATAGGTACCCCAAGGACATGTGAACACTATTTTATCCTAATCTTCTGGTGCAATATTTATCTAGTTGTATCTTGAAAATCCATCCATTAATGAGTACATTGCATGTCCAATAGTAAAATCAACAATCATATCTACTTTTGGCAAGGGGAAGTCATCTTTGGGAAATGCCTTGTTCAAATCCCTGAAATCTGTACAAATTCTAATCCTTCCATTTAGCTTTGAAATAGGTACGATATTGGAGATCCATTTTGCATAGTCCATGGACTGAATGAATCCAACATCTAAAAGATTTTTTAATTCCTCTTTAACCAATAATGCAACATGTGGATGCATTTTTCTGAGTTTCTGTTTTACAGGTTTTGCCCCCGGCATAATAGATAGATGATGCATGATGAGATCTGGGTCCAATCCAGGCATATCTGCGTAGGAACATGCAAAACTAATTTGATTGTCTTTGAGAAATTCTATGAATCCAAGTACTTCCTCTTCTATTAGAGATGTGGCCAACTGGAATACTTTGTGCTTTTTTGTAGTACCTATATTGAGTGCCTCTGTTGGTTTGATTAGAATAGATGACCTTTCCTAATAATGCTCTGGAAGAGTGTCAAGTTTCCCATCCTTTGGTGCCTTTGAAAGGTTTTCACCGTTGGATACACTTTTTTGTTTTTTCTTTTCTTGATCTAATATTGTCTTTGTTAGGTTTTCACCATTAGATCTTTGTTTTATATTATTTATTTCACAACTGAGAAACTTGGCACTTTCCTGTTGAAAACTTTGATCTTGTGATTCCCTGGTGGAACTTGTTTCTGGTTGGGATGAACAAAGGAAATTTATGATGGTTTTGTCATTAGGAAAAGTTGGGACATCAATCGGTGCAATTTGTTCCCAATTGAAAAGTTCAGGATGGACCAAAGAAAATGGATCATTAGGATGAGTAAGGTCACTGGCCATTAGGGTCATGATATTATTGTTAACGTCATCATAAGGGAGGTCTAGGATAGTATCCTCCTGTGAATGATCTATTTCACTCTGAATCAAATTGGTTTCACTTGAGTCATGATCGCTTTGTAGAATGTAGTCAAGCAGAGGCCTTGAGATTTCCCCTTGTAAGACTGTAGGTGTGAATTTGTGTATGAAATCCACCCTTTTCTCTGAGATGCAAGTATCATCAGAGAAGTTGTCCCATTCATATTCATTGGATTCATTGTTAGAATTGTTTCCTTGAATTCTCAAAATTTTCTCAGTTAACTCCCCTTTAGATATTCCTTGTACTACTTCTTCCTTTGTATCTTCACCATATCCTAACCTGGTTTTATCATTTGGGTGCATTGTTTTTAGTTGGATAGGTTCAACAATACCTTCTTTCCTTTTTCCTATTGGGCCATTTCCTTCACAACCCATTTGTTGCATGATAGCATAACCTTTTCCATATTGTTCTATGGGCAACTTGACATGTTGCACCGATTCTTCTTCATCTTTGTAGAGCCAATCAAGGATAGCTCTATCTTCCATTTTAGTTTCTTTGATAAACACTCCATTAAACTTGGTGATGGGAGCTGAAGCTGAGGCTAAAGCTGTTGTAGCCTGTTGTATGAATGCTGAAGGTTGACCTTGGGATCTTGGAGATATGGGTAATTTAGAGAGAGATAAAATATATTCTCCCACTCCATTATCTTTCAATTTTAGCTTGGTGCCAAAATTACTTATCATTTCACTAGCTTATTCATTGTACTTGGAGGTAGAGATGGCCAAGGCCTCTCTATTGTGCGGGACGAGTGTGTCTTGAGTTTCCCTTAGGTTAGAGCAAGTTTGACTGCTAATGTGATCAGCAGGTATTGTTACTTCCTATCCATCATATGGAAACTTCAAGCATTGATGATAAGTGGATGGAACAACTTGCATGTCATGGATCCACGGACGACCCAAGAGTATGTTATAAGTTAGATCCAGATCTAGAACCTGACAAAAGGTATTCTTCACAACAGGTCCCACTCTGATTGGTGGCATGATGAGGCCTTTGGAAGTCCTTTCCTCATCATCATATGCCTTGATTGTAATCTTCCTTCATGAATCTATGGGTTCTATTGAATATCCCAAAGCTAGGACCAATTTCAAAGTACAGATGTTTAGTCTGACTCCCCCATCTATTAGGACACGTCTAATGCGGGCTTTGTGAACCATGACCTCTAAGTAGAGTGATGAATTATGTGGATGGGTTATGGATGAGTCATCTTTTTCAGTAAAGGATAAACATGTGGATGAGGAAAAGTGTCCCACCATGGCTTGAAATTTATTGATATCCATATCAGGGGATATAGTTGTATCAACAAGGGCCTTTTCCAGAATGTCCTTATGTGCAGGTGATAACTTTAAAAGTTCCAAGATAGAAATTTGGGCTGATGTTTTTCGTAGTTGATCAGCCAAATTGTATTGACTTGGAGGGGGAATTTCTTCTTTAGATGAGCTTCCTTTGACAATGATTTTGTCTTGTCCCCTTGTCATAGCATTGACCTCTCGATATTCTTTCTTACCTTTGATTCAGATAGCATTGATGTGTTGATCGTCAGTATAAATATGATTGATAATGACATCATGGACGTAATTAATATTCTTGCCCTTGTCACCCAAAGATTCTCCCTTTTGATAATTAGGGAGAGGATCCTTGAATGCCTGATGGTCATTATTGACATTATGTCCCTCAACTATGATGGTATGGTTATCAATCAAATCCTGAACAATATTCTTAACCCTTGGCAATTATTTGTCTTATGACCTTTGCACCTATGATAATCAAAAAAGTGTGCATCATTCCATGATGGTGGTTTAACTTGAGGCTCATAGTCTCTTTGTGGTGGAAATTTAATAGCATTTTGATTCAGTAGCTCTTTGAGAATGGATTCCAAAGATTGGCCCAAGGGAGTGAAACTCCGTCGATTTGAAAAGTATGAAGATCTGGGCATATTTGAATTTTGGTTATTGCCAAAATTATTTCCATGATTATTAGTTGTGTTCCCTTGATTGGAAACATTGCCTTGGGTACTAGAATTTCCAGTATTATTGCTACATTGAACACCTAATACATTAAGGATGGTAGGCTTCGCATTCACGTTGTTAGCATCTACTACCCCATCATTCACAATATTTTTATTTCGAGTCCAAAATCGTGACTCGTCATTGTTGTTGCTGTTGTTGTACGAATTAGAACTCTCTTTATCAATTTTCAGAACTCCACGTTTGATCAGAGCACCTTCAATAGTAATCACATTTTCAATCAATTTTTCAAATGATTGAGGACAGTGAAGGTTTATTCTATAACTCATTTCTTGATTGAGACTATCAATGAAGATCTCCATCTTTTCTGTTTCAAGAATAGGGCGAGATTATCTAGCGAACACCCTTCTCCACCTTTGCAAAAATGTAGTGAAAGATTCCTGTACTTTTTGTTTCACCTTACAAAGATCAAGCATGGTTATCAGATGATGGATGTTGTAGGAGTATTGTGACATAAAATTTTTTACTAACTCATCAAAGGTTTTGATGGGGGGAGTGATATTTGAAAGCCACTCCATGGATTGTCCAACCAAACTTTGTGGAAACAATTGCATTAAGTAGGTATCATCATGAGCGAATTCTAGGCTCATATTTCAGAAATCCCTCACATGTTCAATGGGATCAGTTTTCCCATTATACCTATCAAATTTAGGGATTTCACAATGTTTTGGAAAGGGAATCATTTGAAGACTCCTATCAAAAGGATAAGGACATATGTCATCCAAAACATACTTCTTTGTGGTACCCCCTTGCATTTCTTTTATTTACCCTTGTAATTCCTTGATCTATTGAGTAAGGGCTCTAAAATTGTTAGGAGGAGTTTCAGGATTTTCTTTAATCCCTTTTGTATTAAAATTAGCAGGTAGCTTAGCTCCTTGATTAGCTAATGAAAGGAAATATCTTTCCTTTTTTCGTTCTAAAATCCTTCCCATAAGAGTATGGAATAGGGGATCTTGCTTTGCTTCTTGGAGCTTTTCTTCGATTACTTCTTCAGTATTTGAGTTATGACAAGGGATTTCTTCCCTCTCACTATTATCACCCATTTTTCTTACTGTACTTTCATCTTTTTCTATGTGCTTTTGAGATCTCGTGACAACATGCATAAGCTTTACTCCAATTCTACTATTCTTGATCAAAATAATGAAATAGTGCAATGTTGATGGATATGAAAGTCAGGATAGAATGAAGATTCTATGACTTTAAAAGATTTTTAATCTTTAGTTCATGATTCCTTGATTGAAAAGATGAAAATCCTATTTGTGGGAATTAAACCAAAGATCAAAAATAAAGATGAGTTTGCACTTTCTGAGGCTTGATCGTAGCTTTGTAAAAATATGGATTTGATGGATGCCTAATGAGTTTGAGTTCTCTATCACAGAATTTGATTGGGATGAGTAACACATGTAATTGCAGGTTGGGGAATATAAGAAGAACGAATACGTTGACTATGGTTGTGCCTTTGAGAAAGGGCTCTTCTATGAAAGAAGGCTCATGAGTAAGGTTCTACAACATAATCATCAGTGAAACCTCTAATATAGTCGTGATATCAGTGAATAAAGCTCCTATGTTCAAGCAAGACCTTTCGACTTTGGTATAGAAATTTCCCCTTCTTCAATAATTGTTTATAACTGAGAGGTTTCTTTGGCTTTCTAATCTTCCTTTCTAGAGACTTCTTGGAAAAAGTTGTAGACTTCCAAACTCTGAGCATGGAAACAACTAGAATGATATGACTGGTTTCTGAATGTCAGAAAGTTACTTAGGTTCAGAAAACACATGCGCCAAAACAGGGCCTGAATGCGCCAAAATAGACTATCTATGCACCAAAATAGAGCACAAATGCGCTGAAATAGACCATGGATGCACCAAAATAGAGCGTGGATACACCGAAACAGAGCACAAATGCACCGAAACAGAGCACAGATGCACTGAAATAGAGCAGTAATGCACTGTAACAAAGTAGCAATGCGCCGAAACAGAGCAATAATGTGCCAAAACTGAGCAGCAATGCGTCGAAATAGAGCAGCAATGCACCGAAATAGAGAAAAAATGCGTCGAAACAGAGCAACAATGCGCCAAAACAGACTTGAGATGCACTAAATTATCTGTTTAGACTTCTGAGACAGATATGTTTTGTATAGTTTGATATTTTTGGATGATCTTAATTTGATTTAAATGTGAAAAACACAACATAGAGAAGCAAATAGTTATTTTGTTAATCCTAAAATCTAAACAAAGAGTGTATGTTCTTGAGGTTTTCACAGGTTTTGAACAAAATACGCACTTCAATCAGACTCACTCTTAATTTTTAAAATAGGTCATCATAGTAATCACAACCCATAGCTTAAAATTGTGTTGACTCACACAACCATGTCACCCCCTGGAGGGCGCCCATGTTTTTGTCTTTTCTAGGTGCGTACTCAGGGTGACGGAATTGGATACCGAATCCTCTGAGCAAAAAATTTGTGGCGACTATATGGTGAGTGTCTTGGGGGAAAATTCTTCCCTCCCCTTGCACAATGATTAAAATGATGTTTGGATACTGACTCAACTAGATTTCTACACTATGGTTCATAGTCAAGGTTTCCATTCGACATGGAAAATAGATAAACTCCCTCAAGAGACCTCCTAACCTTTAGAAAAAAGGCTTTGGGGATTGTTATCTTTGCACACTGTCGTCTAATTATGGACTTTCCCTGAATTTGCTTTTGATTATAGTGGGTTGGAAAACCTGGCTTTGGTTGTTCCCACTTAGGTCGTTCCCGTAGGGTGAGTACTTTTTCCCACTATGGCAGGCCCTCTAAAGGATGTAATAAAGCATAACATTGTAGAAAATAAAAAGGATGTCTAGTATTTTGGTCACCCAGTTAAAGGGAGAGCATAGATCTATTGCCACAAACAAAGAAAACAATGTTCTTTTTAAAGCAACAAATGATAATGAACTAAACTAAGTGGAGATATTGCTCCACAATAAGCATGGGGTTCATTTTAACTGTAAAAATAGCATGTGGTGACTACCCTAGGATTGATAGATTCCATATTTTAAATTTCTATCCTAGCATTGGTTCATTTTGCCTTAAAAATTGAAATGAAAGAAATTTTGTCCGCGGATGGCGTCGGAATCAAATTTTTTGTTTCACAAACCCCCTGCATGCACTAAATTTTTTTTTATCTGCGGAAGGCATCAAAATCAAAACTTTTGTTTACAAATCCCCTGTATGTGCTAAGACAGGTCCCTAATGCACCAAAATAGTTACTGGATGCGCTGAAAGATCAGTACGAGATGCACCAAAACAATCCCTGGATGCGCCGAAATAGTCTCCAGATGCGCTGAAACAGTCGCTGAAAGCACCGAAATAGTTCGGGGATGTGCTAAAAAAAAGATCGTATGCATCGAAGAGCGACTCCAGTCCGTCGCTTGTCAAAAAACTCTGCAATAAAAAGATTAAATGGGGGGATGCCCCACAGTGGGCGCCAAAAATGTGTTGTTAGAAAATGTGTATTAACTAAGCAGTAAACTAACACAACGATAAGACATTGTATTGAACGAAAACTAATTAGAAAGCATAAATGCAAAATCTAAAAGCTTCTTAAATTCGTCCCATCATCCTCTATCTCCAATGGATTTGATTAAAGGTGTTGGCTCTCAGTTGTGTGAGCAGCAACTTGTTGAATTGGCAACTTAGGAGAATGAGATTAATTGAAATGCATGTGCATGATTACATGGTTTAAGATATGAAATTGAAATGCTGATAATATTTAAACGCAACTATAATAATTACATATGAAATCTAGGATTTGAGGTGTCTTCTCAACTCATAAGAGGGCTGTATTTATAGATTTCTGAAGGCAAGAATCTAGTTGGCAAGGATCAATGGTGAGAGATCGAGAAGTTGAAAGAAAGATGGAAGATGTTCCCATAAATTAAATAAATAATATTTAATTATGTGTGAGAGATGATAAAAAGTGCTTTAATTAAATATATAAAATACTTAATTAAATATGAGAAGAAGAAAGTTTCTAATTAAATATTTTTAGAATATTTAATTATGGAGAAAAGAAATCTTTTAATTAAATATTGAAAATATTTAATTAAGTGGAAAAGAATAGAGAATTTAGAAAGAAAGCGCTTTAATTAAATATTGGAAATATTTAATTAAATGTGAAATGAAGAATATCATTTAAATTTAGAATTTAAATTTGTGATAATTAATATAAATAAATTGTGAAATCTATTTAATTAATTAAGAGGAAGATATCAATAATTAAATAAAGTTATTTATTTAATTCAACTAGAAGAATTGAAAAAATGAACAATATAAATAAATAATTAAATTTATTTATATGTAGATGACTTAAGAATATTAATTAAATAATTCATATTTAATTAATTACCAGGTTTGATTAACCGTGACCATTTTTAGATGTGTACATTGGTAATGCTCTCTCTCACTCTTTACTATTTGCATATCTTGTTTATTTACTACTTGGTTGTGTGGGTTCTACTCCTGAAGCACGTTTTTCTTTCACCACTCCATTTATCCATTTTGG
The DNA here is from genome assembly GCA_007115665.2 of Sequoiadendron giganteum. NCBI lineage: Eukaryota > Viridiplantae > Streptophyta > Pinopsida > Cupressales > Cupressaceae > Sequoiadendron > Sequoiadendron giganteum. The sequence continues at coordinate 154,622,117 of CM021107.1, read as the reverse complement.
TTACAGTCTCTTTCTATTGGGTTGTCCATGGAGGTGGGAACACCAAACCATGGGTTTGACTATGATAGGCCCCTATACAGCCCCAAAATTTTCCTCTCATTTATTTTTTGCGTAGATTGCAAAATAGAGCTTGGGGTGAAGACTCAAATGTCTAGTTGTGAGTAATTTTTCCCCGTCTTGTATTTTCTCATAACTTTTGTTCTTTGTTTAATTTTTTTGTTTAGTAGACCTTAGATCTAAATTATGAACTGAAACTATGTTTCACCCACCTAAGCTCTCTATTTCTCAGGACACCAACATGCCATTTGGACAACAACACATCACGTTGGTGTCTTGAATCCATGCTTTTGTCCTTTGGCTAGGAGCTCCTCTGTCAAAGGAAAAAATCTAGAAGTTCCACTCTCTCAAAATCTATAGTAGTCTTCTTTGATAATTAACCTATATGTGTTTCCTTTTCAATTTCTTCATTCAGATTATGTTGAGGTGGATAAGGGCAGTTCATTCCATGGGATTCTCTTGAGAATGAAGAGACTTGTGTGCAAGAAATCCCTCTTATCTCACACATATGTTCAAATTCACTTGTGTCAACATGTAACACTAAATGTGTCTTTCGACTATACAACTATGAAAAAAATATGAAAACACAAATCTAATTAAATAAACAAAAATAAAATAATGTGATAAGTAAGAAGAAGTTTGTAAATAAAGATATATGAGTAGTGAAGTCATTCATCAACATATGTATCAAGTGGTTTCTCTTTTATCTCATCTGTAGCCTAAATATAGTGTGCATCATGGTCAACAAGACCAATTTACTAGTCCACATGATTTCCATTCATGCAATTCCTATTGTTAAAATAGGGAGTTTTGGATTCATTAGTATGATTAAAATTTATATTTTCTTTGTATATAATATATTAATTTACATTTGAATAAATTTCTTCTATCACTAGAACATCCACACGTATGGTGAGATGAGTAAAAATATATAGTCTTTCATATTTTCACAAGAAGTAATGTAATGAGAGTATGTTTTAATGGTTGTTCCAATTTACCATAATCTTAGGTATCATAATATGGGGAGGTATAATAGGCTATTATGATGTAACATATTGATATCTTTCAAATTGAGAAAAATAAACAATGAGAGTATGTGCTAGGTTCATTAAACAAGTGTAACATAAACAATATGCATCAAACCATTATAAAAAATAGCACTCAAATAAGTTCTAAACTCACTATTTAATACTATATAATCCTCCAATACTCATAATTATTAAGAAAGAATGTTTTAGAATCTAACAAATAATTTGTAGTATCATCATGATCATGTAATAATTTCTTACTAAGTCTAGTAATATCATTGTTTAATACTAGAAGAGGTAATGATGACTCAATGCTGACTACATGAGAGGTTAATGGAATATCTTCAATATGCATTCCATCACCACATAGTTTATCAATACTTTAAAATCTATAATGAATTTCCACAGGGTTCAAATATGGTGTATAAGAATGGTCATCCTAAAACACATAATTTTGTATAAACTAAGGTATCATAACAGTATAACATGGATCTAAGGATGTAGAATCATAAAGACATGTAGAATATATATCATCATAAGGTAAAAGAATGTTAGAAGTATTTATAAATGGTGTAAACTCATTACACAAACTATCATATATAGGTTTATCATTAGAGGACTACTTTGTGATAAAGTGTACATCATAAAATATGTCACTAGTTGTATAAGGTTATGGACATATGCTTAAATATATAATGTGATTTTAATCAAGAAAATTACAATCATTATTCATAGAGGATACATGAAATATATTAGAATCATGGTTGTGTAGTAAAAGTGTTGAAAATTTTAATGAAAAATGATAACTATGAATGTAAAAGAATAGAAGATAGATATGTGATGATACAATAATACCATGGAAAATTTGGCCTTAATTGTAAGGTTAAATACCTTTAGTAAAAATAAAACCTTCACATAAGGTGAATAGAGAAAATAAATGGTTCCCTTCTCCTTTGGTTTTTCTCAAAATTAACATTGATGGTTCTTCTCATGGAAATGCAAGTGTTATGGATATTGGTGGAGTTGAGTGGTATAATGTTTAAATAGTTTGATTCTTTTTTCTTTTTCTATGGGATTTGACACTTAATCAAATGGAGGGTTGAACCATATTTCAAGGTTTAGAGAAACATTATAAACTAGGATGAAAGAAGATAATATGTGAGATGAATTCCATGATTTTTTTCCCACCTATAAATAATGGAAAGCCTCATGACTCTTACTAGAGTTTCACAACTTTCATGAAGTAGATTCTTCATCTTTCACAAAACTTTGATTCAATTTTTTTCTTCATATTTGTAAAGAATGGAATGTTGTTGTAGACTATTCAAATGACAAAATGAACTTTTCATTATTACATTTAAAATCGCATAGAATTGTAGTCCTTATCTTTTAGAATATTCATAGTTTCTTTAGCACCTTCATAATGATTTTCTTTGGTCATTTTATTTTATTTTTCATTATATTATTTTTTGTTTAATTTTATGGACTCTTTTATTTCTTGGAGGTGGTGGGTTTGTTAAACAAAACCCTCAAAAATTTATTCTTTGAGATTTAATAGTAATTATTTTGATTGAGATAAATATGAGTAGGGTTGTACCCATTACAAAACAACCATGAAGGTCATATAGAGGAGATCACAAGAACTGAGACACCCAAAAGAGAAAACAACTAAATAGACCACCAAAAAATAGAAATACAAAAATAAAAGGAGACCACCAAGAAACTAGAACAACTACTGGTCACCCAGTATCTTGAGGCCATTGATTGCTTGCCATTCATTCACAAAAAAATGAAAATTTTCTTCAAATGACTGAAGTATCTTCTTCTTGGTATCACCATCATTAGTAGGGGACGTGGTAGAACTATCCACTTTTTTACCCTTTTTCTTGGAATTAGTAGTTTCCGAGAGATCCTCCCCAACCCTCTTATATTGGTTATTATTGAGTTTTATTTTAATTTTAATTGCTAGTATTTAAAAATATTTATATATTTTTCTTAGATACTTATTTAAAATTATTTCTTAATCCTTTTTTTCAAAAAATTGTGAAGATAAAATTAAATGAGAATTAAAATAGACATACACATTTCATCATTACAATTAATAATAAAAATAAATAGAATTTGACATCAATATACAAGCTTCACCATCATAAATGTACACTAAAGCTAAAATTTTAAATTAGAGAATGAAATTATTTAAATAATTTTTAAGCTATTTAAGATACAAGGTCTTTAATTCAATAAAATCATATAATTTCTAGTGGAAATAAGCCACGCTTGGACCGATAATGCATTGACAATAAAGAGGCTAGTAGCTCAGTTGGTAGAGGACTCACACAACAAATTGAAGGTACTAGGTTCAAGTCCTAGCCGGTTCATATAAGTTGTAGCTCAACATGTAGTATCAATGCTAGGACCCCAAAGCACCTGCAATATGACTTAAGGGGGTGTTGAAAATAATCTACTTGAATCAATCATAGATCAACTACAAAGGTACAAATATCTTACTTTGTGGAACACTCTAACAAAAAATGGAGTGCCCTAAATTTGGTCCATATAAATTGTAGGTCAACAATTTTACACCAATTTATATATATATATATATTTGTGAACTTACATAATATAAATTGAAATAAATAAAAATAGGTTCACCAAAATGAAATGATGAATGTATGATGTTGTAATGTATGATTCACCTATATTTCTTTTGGTTTCATTAGAAAAGGAGATCTCCCAAAGGTAGGATTTATTTTCAACCAAAAGGTGAGTCAATCCTATTAAGGAATATTTCGTTTCCCTTATGACAAAAAAAAAAGACAAATATGACTGAAATGTAGTTTAGGGAGATAAAAAATAAAATTTAAAATGAACTCATTTATGCAATGTGAAACTTGAAATATAGATTTAAAGCATAAAACAAACATAAACAACAAGCTACATTTAGATCTGAGAAGGGTAAGATAATGTGTACAAATCACCAAAAAGGGTTGCAAAGTGTACTTTTGGGACAAAAATTCCCTAGGGTGAATGGTTCTTTGAGTAGGGTTCCCAAAATATGATTTCAAAGTCCTTTGATCCTAGATTTGCACTCCCAATTCTTTTAGATTCCAATGTCAAAATTTCATAGAAAAATTCTACAAATGAGTTTCTATGGATTGAAAACTTTGATGGCAACTTTAACAACTTTGCAAAATTTCATTTTTGATCAATCTTGAATCCTTCACCTAAAATTTTACAAATAGAAAGAGAGGGAAACATTGTTTGTTTATGGTGAACAGGGGCTTGCCTTGGTCAAACCCTGATTTGCTAGTTAGACCTTGATAATGAAAGATAATGATAAACGATAAGGATTTATGAATGAATAAGGCTATGTCACAACTCACCAAGCCTTCAATGACTACTTTTAGAGGACTAAACTCTAAAACATCTCTCTAAGGGTTGAATATTTCTTGAATTGGCTTAAATGATAGCTTTATTTGAAACTTGAATGCTTGAAACCTACATCACAATGTTAGATCCAAAACATAACATGAAAATACATAACTTTGACATGATGGTATGATATTGATTTTTTGATGTAGATGCTTGATAAATATTCTCTTAAATGCTCTTGACAATAATATTTTATCTTGTGATCTCTTGATTATGCATGTTTAGTTTGAATTGATAAAATAACTATGTATTTATATTTGTTTATCTAATCTTCTAAAAATTACATTCCATAAGCCGACATGTGAAACTTGAATTTGAATCATTAAAATGCTACCAAAAATATATTAAAAAATGGGATCTAGGACTTAAGGAGGACCCATTCACCCTTAGGCTAATGGGTCCTTGGAAATAAATCTAGGACACGCAATTTCCAAGATAATTAATTTAATGTTAGAATTTGTTTAATGTTTGTTTCCCTTTCAAAAAATGGGAATAATAAGGCTTAGGAATGCATAATTTAGGAAATTAGAAGCTTAATTAAGTTCAATTAATTAAGGGACCCAAACATAGTGTAAAAATGTAAAGGAGTACATTTTTCTACACTATATAAATCTAAATTTTGCTTTGGCACAAAATTATCTTTTAGTGTTGGAGTGAAAAAGACACTAATAGGGGGGGGTGAATTTGTGTCATGAACTGATTTGAATTTTTTTTACTAAAACTGAAGTAGTTTAGATTTATGCTCTCATTTATCAATGAATAACTCATCCATTTATTGAATGCAATCACATATAACTGAAATAAGAAGTATGAGAGTGAAACATTGCATAATAAAGCATTCACACAATAAATTAGAGGAACCAAAGAGAGAAAAGTGACACAAGATATGTTGAGTGGAAAACTCTCTTGGGGTAGAAAAACCACTCCTAAACAGTTGTCGTTTTAGGATTATATTAAAACAACCACTTTTAGCAATGAATTATAGGCTGATTTCTGAGAACCAACTCCTCATTTTGAAACACCAATTTTGAGAAGCACCAACCCCTCTTCTATTTATAGAAAATACAATGATACAGAGGGTCTCTCTATTTCTCTTTTCTCACAAGTGCCTCTCAATAGAGAATACCTACAATCCTCAAGGTTTAGAGTTGAGCCTTCAAAATTTTAGTCATTGTCTCATCTTAAGAAAACTTGTATTGATGTATTTTTTTTTTAGGTATACAATCTCAGAATAATACATGTTTTCCAGGAGACAATACAATGGTTGTGTTTCAATCTAACTTTTTCTTAGTCATTTATCACACTTCAAAATAGAGTTTTTCTCTCCTTTTCTCTTCTGACTCATATAACTTAAAATTACCAGCAATCATAGCTAAAACATGTGTGAATATTTTATCAAATGAGGTATTTTCAATATGTCAAAATTTTATCAAAATTTGTGCCAAGTATTACAGAGATTTAGGGAAGTATCCAAAAGTAGAAGATTTCTTATGATAGAATGGTCAAGAAAATGCATTTTAAGAAAGAGGACTATGAACCCTAACCACATAAGGTATCTGGACCATCGATACTATTTGAAAAAGAATCAATAATAATGCATGCATAGATAAAACCTTTTCAGAATAGAGAGCATTTTTCCTTTTGAAACTGAAGAGCAAGTAAATGATTTTCTATTTTCAGAAACCCTTAAGCATATAATCATCAAATAAAATACTTCCATTTTTAATCCATGATTATAAGGATAGATTTAACAAAATGCATGATTACCCACCAATCGAAAAACACAACCCCTCATAGCAGAACCAAATCGGTATGTTATTCTATCGAGGTATCAATTTCAACTTAGGTAACCGGAAACTTGTCCATGAAACCAATCAAGCATTTTTATTTGGAAACATAAAATAGTAACTGCCTTACATTTTTAAACTGAAGGTTTTCTGCAGATAGGGAATGATAATACCTGATTGAGCAACAAGAGAATTAAGTAAATACCAGTGAGATTTTATATATGCTTGGGTCTCAACCTGTCTTATTCCAACCTTGACAGTGCCCACCTGACAACAAATTTCTATCACTATGAAACACCAACCTTGATAAAAAAAGAGCAACAAATAGATTCATAGAAGAGAGGAGACATTTAGCAGTAGTTACAAATCCTTTCATGGTGAAAATGTGGCTAGGGTTTACACCCTTAGCAAAATGAAAAACTCAATAAGGAAAACCCTAGTCTTTCTTCAAGACATTCAATGCCCCAAGCCAAAACATAATCATGTTTGAAGTTCGAAAGGACTGAAGACATAAGTAAATACATCATAATGCATTCTAAAATCTATGGTCAAGCAAATACCAAGTATGTCGACAAAATCATAGAAACCGTCGATCCACTTCATCATAACATAAAATTTAATCGATGACCAATGATCAAACAAAGAAAATACCAACACCATTATACCTTTAATAATTTTTCATGACCTCTTAAAAAAAAATTGGCCACCTTATCAATCATTGTTCAAAGAAATCAAAGCCATGTCACTTTCATAGTGGCTTTTAAATAATTAATTCCTCATACCTGATGTCAGCCCTAAGGCCTAATAAATCAACAAATATAAGACCCAATCCAAAAAAGACTTCTTTCTAAGTCATGTTAAAATGAGAGTGAGCCAAGAGTAATGCTCCAAGACAACATTATGACAATTTCCATGCTAATACCTTTTCCTAAAATAGATTCCAATTGATATCAACTTATCATGTTCCCATGCAAAGAATATCAAAATTATCAAATGTTTAAGGAAACCCAATAGATTTTTCTTAATATTAAATTCCAACTCCAATTATGATTCCAGAACCAAGTTGCCTATAAGAATTACCTATATAAGGCTGAAAAGAAAACACAACATGATGTTGTTTAAAACCTTATCAATGCCATGTAACCACATAAATCTGAATATGCCAATACCATATAAACTTGTAGATCACCTTAGCACAGTATAGCTCAAAATGTCAAACCTGTCAAACTAGAACTATACCACCTGAACATTGGACCATAATCTTGTAAACAAGATTCCTTGTAATCTACACATGGATTCAAGAGATCAGTATCATCAAAACCATCATCACAATGTCAAAGCCAAAACCAAGTATGCCAAGAAAGAATATAAACAAGAGTGTCAACCATCTGAATGTAAATTGTGCAACTAGTAATCAATCACCAAGATGCCAATCTGAAACACAATTTTGACATCAAGGACAAATACCAAAAGATAAGTTCAACATTTAGTTATCTAAACCTTCTTAATTGTTTAATCTCCTAAACAAGTATTTATTTTAAAGTACTTTTCTAATAATTTTGTACTCCCCATATATACATAAACACAATAGGCTACAATTGGCACTGAGCATAAAGATGTAAAGTCCATGATGCAAGAGCATCCCTAGTTGTAATGCAATCTTGTATCAACCAATAACATTTATTTTCTTGCATTTCATTATGTAGCTCAATTCTAGTAGTTCATTCCACATTTCAATATATTGTCATTTCTTAGCTCGCAAATTAGGGTATAGTATATACACGAGGTCAATTACATCATATCCAAATTTCAGTTGATTGGTATTTGTTTGCATAAATTTATCTCTCTCACAATTTCACTATCATTCTTAGTCAAAGCATTCATGGCTGAGCTGGTTCAGATTTATTGTGAAAACCCTTTTTAGAGAGTGCAGAGCTTAATGGAACACCATTCAAGGCTTTGACATCCAAGTGGAAATTTCTCGAAGATCCAAAATTCATTTCATTTACTGATGGGATATATTTTCATGTTTCACTCTAACCTAGATGCTTGATTGTGGATTGGGGTTTATAAAACCTTGAGGCCAACGTGGATCATAATTGGAGTTGAACATTCATATTTAAGACCATTTATAATAATTTGGAAATTAGTTAGAGAGATTCAAGTTAGTGATTGATTATGATTTAGATGGTTCGATCCATCCTTCTAGGTTGTGGAATGTAATAAGGCATTATGCCAATTGTGATATCTAATGCCATTGTGGTAGATTTGTGAGCTCTAATCATTCCACATATAAGGAATATGATTCATGTAGGATTTAAATTTTTTGAATCAATGAAGATCTTTGTTTAATAATCATTTCTTATGCAAATTTTTGTTGTGTGAACTCAAGGCTACATGGTTGGATAGTGATTTTTGGACCCTCCATCCATGACTACACCAAGTGTTATTAGATAAATTTTGTGGGTCCTCTCAAAAGGCATTCCTTGTGGTGAATAAATTACCGACCTAAGGAAAACTACATGTGTTTTCAACTAATCACCGATAGTGAGGTAGTTGAAACTCTTGTAGCTAGATCATCGAATTGAGGCAGTTGCACCAGATCAAGGGGAGAGATTCCACCAAGGAGAGAAAATTTTATGGAAAATGTCACTTGAAGAATATGTTAATTATTGGAAATGATTAGAGAAATGAGAGTTTTATTGGATAATATATAGGAATATAGAAGATGAGGTCTAAGCCCTATACATGTGGACAAAAGTGATGATGAATTAGATCATGTTGTGAATCACAATGAATAAAAACTAGAAGGAGAAGAAGATTCAGATTAGGTAAAGATGTTGAAAGTTATTTCCAAGGTTGGTAAGAGACCTATAATTAAAATCCAAAATTACACAGAGAATTTAAACCCTAAGGATTTCATTGATTGGATCGATGATATGAAAGAATACTTTGAATATCAAGATCCAAAGAGACTGATATTTTTCAAAAATAAGTTGAAAGGTCATGATGCTATATGGTGGAAAGAATTTCAATTGGATAGAAATAGAAGAGGAAAAGAGAAAATCATAAAGTGGGATAGGATGGTGAAAAAGCTAAATAATAAATTGATACCTATTGATTATGAACTTGAATTTTTGAAAAGATTGCATAATTTGAGGCCAAAGGAAAAAATTGTGAAGGATTACACTGAAGAACTCTACAAGATGATCATTAGAGTTGGACATAGTGAAGGAGGCAAAGAGAAGGTTGTGTGGTATGCCAATGGAAAGAGAAAAAATATTCAAGAAGAAATGAGTCTAGTGAAGATGACATCACTTGAAGAAGCATATAAATTACATTGAAGGTAGAGGAAAATTTGAACAATAAGTTTGAGCAAAGAATAAGTGCAAGAGAAAGATTACAGAGAAGTGGATCACAATCTAGAGAGAGAAGTCCATATGTAAAGAAAAACATGGATGGAAAACCATACTACAATGAAGAGAAGGACCATAATTCATACCACAGAGGAAGAGAGGATATAAATTTCTACTGTAATGAAAAAGGAGATCATAATTCCTACCATAATGATGGATATAGGAGAGATGAAGGAATACCCGAGAAGAGACCATTTAGAGGAACCTGTTTTGAGTGTGTAGGTGAAGGACATAGAGCATTTTGATTTCATCAAGTAAGTACCAGTAAGAAGAGTAAGACTGAGAATATAGAAAGGGCGGCTTATGTAGATGAAAAACCTATTGGATCCCCTAATTCAGCTAAGAAACTACATAACGATAAGTCATTAGTAATGAGGAGAGCTTTGATGTATGAAGAAATGGCCAAGGAACCACCGGAAAGGAATAATTTTTTTAGGACAAAAAGTAAATCTAGAGGAAAGGTATGTAAAGTTATCATTTAGAGTGGTATTATAGAAAATTTAGTTTAAGAAGAGATGGTAATCAAGTTGAATTTTAAGAGATTGAAACATCCAAATCCCTATAAGATAGCATGGGTTCAGGATGGACATAAGATCCTGGTAAATGAGTAGTGTTTGGTGAAATTTCATATAAGATCATATAATGATGAAGTGTCATGCGATATTATGTCCATGGATGCATTGCATTTACTATTAGGAAGACCATGGCAATATGATAGGAATTAAATACATTGTGGAAGAAGAAATACCTATAGTGTGACTTCAAATAGTAAGATAATTAAATTGATACCTTTGGAGGAAGAGGACAAAAAAGGAGGTATGTGGCACTACTAGACTATGTTTGGTAGATGGAAAGAATGTTTCTAGAATAATTGAGGTATGAGAACATGTCTTTTGCATTAATTCCAAGTAAATGTAGTAGTTCATAGATAGATAATTCTATTACAAAGGATGAAAATTCACCATAGATAGAAGTAGTAGAATTTTTGATAGAATATGAAGACATCATATCAGAGAGTGTACCAAATGGATTACCACCAGTCCAAAGTATGATTCATCATATAGATCTAATACCTGGAGATTTTTTTTGAAATAAAGAAACACAGAGGATGACACCTAAACCACCAAAAATATAACACTGGACCTAGGGAAAGAGGATTCCCTATACTAGGCCCTTAGGTTTTTTCACCCTAGGAGCACTTGGTGTGAGAGAATGACACTCTTACCACTTGGTGGTTATGGGATTTTTGTAGGTTGCATTTAAAGGAAGGGATAATTGATGAAGGTTGTGATGTGTGTGTGTTGTGTGGCTGAAACTAAAATAAAATGATGCTAATCTATTGTATGAAATGTAAACAAATTAAATCTAAACTAATAAAAACTAACTAAACTATATGCCCTAAATGTATGCAAAATAGAAAGGAAATGAGAGAGTTGAGAACTTGTGCACCTAGAAATGAGGTATTGCAGATGAATGATCCCAGAATATTCTAGAAAATGTCTAAAATTCGTAGAGGGACACTTACGCCAAATTGGGCAACCTAGTCCTCCTGTCGGGAAATTTTTTTGAAACAGGTTTCAGGGAAAGGGTACTCGAAAATACAAAAACCCTTTTCCAGGCTTAGCACAGGGACAAGGTCAGCAATAGTGGTGACCTAGTCCTCTTTGATGCTTTCTAAGAAATCAGGTCCTGATTTTGTGTGTCTCGGTTGATGTTTCCCTTTTCACCAACAATCTGTGTCTGAAACTCTCGAAAATGACCTGTAACTTGTCTTGTTGCTCCTTTTAGGGTTTGATTCTTTGGTATGACTTCAGTGGAATTTTGGTACTTTCTCCAACACTTTTTACTTCACCAAATTTGAATACAAACCTATAAACACATGCAAATACCAAGAGAATGTTGGGGTTAGGAAATAGGGGTTTGCCTAAGTCAAACCCTTTTGATGGTAGCTAAACCCAAATGAGAAGCAAATCAAAGGAGAGTAAGATTGAATGGTGAACTTGATGGAAACACTTACGAAACCTTTTTTGTTGATGGTCAACAAAATGCAAGGACAAATCCAATGGAGGTTTCTTGTGAAACCCTTGTGCTTGATTGCTTGCTTTGGAGGATATGAGTGCAAGAGTTCTTGTGAATGCAAAATGATCTTAGGGGGGAACAAAATGAAAGTGAAAACCCTTATTTGTACATGTAAAACCCTCATTTTCTTGAAATGAAACATGATAGGATGAAACTAGAGTTTAGGAGCCAAGATTCCAGTTAGTTTTTATTTTAAATTTGAAATTTATGCCTAAAGAGACTAGGTCATCCAAAGTGGCGGCCTAGTCCACTTGGGAAATTTAAAGTGGTGGTCGAGAAGTAGATAATTTTTAATGAATTTAATCAGCTTTTCCTTCCAAAACACACTTAAATTGGGACTAATAGTACATTAAGGGGACAAATTAGCATAAGAAAGGGTTAACTAATTTATGATAAGCCTAGGAAAGGATGAAAATGCCTTAAAACACTTTACAACACCTTGGAACATGGCTTGGAAAGTGGTAAAAGGGTGTTGTTTAGGTGAATTATGTTGAAAGGGTCTTAGAAAAGTGAGGAAATGTGCTACAACACTTTACAAAACCTTATTAAAACATCATTAGGTTATTGTTGAATTGCAAGCTTACAAGACTGAATCAAGGTAAAACAAGGCCAAAATCCAGTGGAAAAGGCAAAAATGAGTGAAAAATGCCAAAGACTACACTTTTTGGTGATAGATTTAGCCCCAACTTTAGTGAGAGTATGAACCTACTTCAAAATTAAACCATAGTAGTTGAATCATGTGTGTCGAGTAGGATCAAATGTATTCATGCTAGTTAGGTGAGATGACTATGATCAAGAGAGGTGATCAAGCCCCCAGGATCAAGATCTCATTGCAAACCAATCATAAGTACAAAATATCACACAACGAGTATTGTGAAAGGGTAGAGAAAAGTTAGATCAAGCTTTGACCATTTGTCCAGATAGTTGTGGATCAAATCTAGGTTGTTTTTTTGAAAAAAAAAGGATATACCCACTCTGAGCCAATGAGACTTTCAGTTGTCCACCAGGTGAGAATTCTAGAGGGTGGTGAGATACATACACATGGTTGGTATGCACTCACACACAAAAAGGTTTCTATGGAGAAATTCGTGCCACCAGTTGGGCTTCTTGCTCAGCCATACCAAAGTTATACCTCCTCATAACTTTTATAAGGTGCCACAAAAGACAAGGGTGCAGCTCATGAGACAAGAAAAGCCTTGGATTCTTAGAACCCATGAAAAAGTGAAAGATGATAGCACAGGCATGCAAGTTGTGTTATGCAAGGTGGCCATGTATGCATGAATGCAAAATGTGAAAAATGCAAAATGCAAAAAAAAAATTGTTCCAAGGAGTCTTGTATAGTTCATATGAGGTCTTTGACTTAGGGAAAATTTCATTTAATTTCTCCAAAGAGGACCTATCGAAGGATAAAAAATTCACAACTTAGGGGATGCAGTGTGTCACACCAAGCCACTAAGAGGAATGTAATATGCTAAGATAAATCACACTTATGAAGGACATTACTTCTAATGTCATCCACAAAGTGAGAAACACATCATGTGAAGTGGCAAGGCTGCACTAGGAAGCATGAACAAAGAAAATGAAAATGAAAATGAAAGAAAAATAAAATAGTGCCAACGTATGCCCCCACTTTAAAGGAATTGCTACACACCATTTGGCGAGCAATTTCTTTAAAGTAGAGAAAGGAAAAATACAAAAGGGACATGAGAGCCTTACATGAAAATACCAATGTGAAGTGATAGGTGTCCAAGAAAGGTTGCGTCATGCAAAAAATGAAGAAAGAAAAGGAAAGGGGGTTGCCCCCAAAACTGAAAAACACCAAACACATAAGGGATCTATGGATTTGGGGTCAGTATGTTTGTTGCTGCAATTTTTGTTTAGAAAGCACAGAACTATCGTCATTCACCCAAATACATAGAACTAGAATAACTAGAAGACACAGAGAGAGTGAAAGAAAATGAAAAAGGAGAGTCAATTTGGGTCAACATGGAAGAGACATAGGATGTCTTGACACTTTGCATTGTCCCCAAAAGAACAATAAAAAGAAAAAGAAAAAGATGAATGAAAAAGAGTTGTGTGTTTGAGTCAACATGAAGGAGACTTTATGGTCTCAATGCCTTGCATCATCCTCAAATGAAAGGAAAAAAGGAAAAGAAGTTCATTTGGGTCAACATGAAGGAGACATTGTGGTCTCAATGCTTTGCATCATCCCCAAATGAAAGGAAAAAAAGAAAAAGAAGCTCATTTGGGTTAGCATGAAGGAGAAATTGTGCTCTCAATGCCTTAAATCATCCCCAAATGAAAGGAAAAAAGGAAAACAAAAGGAAAAGAGCTTCATTTGGGTCAACATGAAGGATACATTGTGGTCTCAATGCCTTGCATCATCCCCAAATGAAAGGAAAAAAGATAAAAGTCATGTACGACACATAGAAGATGGGTAGATACATATAGAAGAATGTCACAAATAGTAAGAAAAAATCACACAATACGAGGAATACACGATACATGAACATAAAAAAGAAAAAAAAAAGGAAAGGCTAGTAAGGTGCATGTGCATTACTCCACAAGAAAGTCATCTGCCTCCCAATCTTGTTTAGTATAAAATTCAGGAAGGCGACTAGCGAGAGGAACGAAAGCAAGTTATGAGCTAGCCTCAACATCAATGCTTGTCCTAGGGTAATTCTTGTGAATGCTCATGGAAGAGGAGATTAGTGAATTCAAGGTGTGGTGTACCTCTTCATTGATTCGAGCATTCTCATCATCATCATCATCCAAGTTGATGAAAATGGTGGGTTGAATGACAATATCAATGGTGATATGTAAAATGGGTGGTGTGGGAGGTATAGGATCAGGCTATGAGGGTAGAGAAGAAGGATCAGCAGGCATGGCTTCAGGCACGGGTGGATTATGATATTCAGTTTGTTCTTCCTCATGAGATTGGCAAGTAAGAGCATGACGACAATGTTGATGTTCTCTAGCCTCTTTATTCCTTTTTTATTTTCTATCAGGGTGCATGGGAGAAGGGGTGGGATGGTCCACCATAGGTTGTGGATTTTCCCTATAAGGGGGGATGAGAGGAGCTATGGGTGGCTCATCCACTTTCTCCTTAGCTTTATAGACATGTTTAGTGTGGGGAGGGAGGACAAAATTTCTATCATGATCCCTAGGCATTTTGGATGATGTGGAAGAGGTTTCAAGAGAGGTTTGACTAGGTATATCAAAGTTGGGTGGAAACATGGCTTCATCAAGGATGGGTGAGTCTGAGGTAGAAGGAGGTATGTTGGGCAAAGAGAGTTCAGAGATATTTTTGGTCTTGAACTTTTTATAGGCAATGAATACAAATTCTTGCCGAGGGGTAATGGGTTCCATAGGCTTAGGCCAGAAGGCTTCTTGGGAAAAGTTACCCTTGGATGATAAAGGATTAAAGCTACTATGGTGGATAGTGAATATGTCATTTTCGATACAAAAATTTACACACTTGTGGATGATAGATGGGACCGCTTTCATAGAACGAAGCCATGGGTGGCCAAGTCATAAATTAAATTGGTTCGATTGTGGGATAATGCAAAAGGTAATGCCCAATGTTTTGGGACCTATTTGTAATGGGAGGGAAATAAATCCAATCATTGGGCACGCAAAACCATTATGTGTTTTGACCCAAGCAATAGGTCGATTATAGACATCTTGAGAAATATTGTATAAAACTAGGAACTCTTATGTGATCACATTCTCACCACAGACGACATCTATGAGTATACCATTAGTGGGCTTATCATAAATTCAACCAGCTATGTAGAGAGGACCATCAAGAATATTTCTTTGTATATCTTGTGTAGAAAAGGTGATGTCAAGAGGTCCTTTTATTGGGCCCTTACAATGGATAATGTCTATTGCTCCTACCATTTCATTAATAGGTGTGACATATTTTACCATGGGAAGAGAAACATAATGTAGATATTGTGAATCCACATTCATGACATCAGGTGGTGAAGTTTCACTTGTTTTGACAAATGACACATTATGTTTGGGCATGGGATTGGTGAATATTTTCAAGTTTTTGTTATTGGGTGCCACAAATTTATTTCTTTTATCATTAACGCCAGTGATAGATAGACGACCTGAATCAATTAGGTCTTGCACAAGGTGCTTTAGACACTTGGATTGTTCAGTGTCATGTCTGTTTTGGTGATGAAAGTAACAATAAACAGTAGCATTATAAGATGGAGGTAATGGTTTATTGCGATCAGGTGTATGGACAAGAGATAAAGAGGTCATTTTTTGTTGGATTAGTTGGGTCATGTTGTTATGAAGGGTGTCAGGCAAGGGCGTAAAGGTACGCTTAGGATCTCCATAATTAAAAGGCACTACTGACCTAATCATGACCACTTGGTTATTAACAGGTGGAGGTATTTGGGATGAATGGTTAAATTGGAGAAACCCTTTGTTTGGTTTACAGAATGGTTGGGAGTTGGACGAGGGAGAGGCTTCAAAATTCTCAACTTGACTAGGAGTGGACCGTGAATCGTGACTACTAGTAGAGTTATGGTAGTCACAGAGGGCTTGACACAGGTGCATAAAAGAGGGGAAATTTATGAGAGTAAGTTTATCTTGTAGGGGTGTCACAAGGTTTTCAGTGAAAATATTTTGCAGATGGGTGTTAGAAAGTTTAACATCAATTAAGGAATAAAGAGCTTGATAACGAGAGATAAAATCAGTTATCTTCTTGTTATTGTCTTTTTTGCATCTCATGAGTTCCGCTAAGGTTTTCTTTGGGGACATATGAACTTGGAATTGATTAATGAAGGTATCCACTAGTTTGTTGAATGAAATAATAGAATTATTAGGTAGGGAGGAGAACCAGTCCAATGTGATATCTTTGAGAGTCCTTGGGAATAACTTAGCAATAAAATTATCATCAAGACAAAATTCACTGCATAGGGTAGTATAGGAATTAACATGGTTAGAAGGATCACCCTTCCCTCCATACTTCTCAAATCTAGGTATCTGTATTCCTTGTAGCAAGGGACTGCGTACGATGTCAAGGGATAACAGATTACAATGAATGTAATGGGTAGGGGAGCCATATTGGATTTGGTTCATGGTGGATATCTGTTGTTGCATGGAGGTTATAGTCTAAAAAAATTGTGTAATAAGAGGGTTGGTGTAAGTGATATGAGGTGGAAGGGAGAGAGGTGAAGGGATGAAGGTGGTGGAAGGGGAAGTGGTAGGGACAATGGAAGAGGTGGAGGGGTGGGATGCCACAAGATAAGTAGAGATGCTAGTAGGGATGTTGAGGGGAGGTACCACATTACTAACCTAATGCATAATGGTTGTCACACTAGGAGGTGTATAGGTGGGAATAGAAGCAACGATTGAGGGTGGAGGAGTAGAGGTTCCTCCTTGACCAAACATAGGAGTGTGTGAAGGAGATGTCTTAGGTGCATTTTTTTTAGATATTTTTTCAATCCTCTTCATGACACATAAGCCATCATCACGGTCAAGTAAGCGATGAAGGTTTTCAATGGTGGGGATAGTGGTTCTAGATACGGGTTCAAGGTTGAGTTCGTGTTGATAATTAGTTAGATCAGTATGGATATGGAAGAACCTATCATGTGGGATTTCATTGTTTTCACTGATTGTGTCTCTTAGGTGCAAGGAATTGCTAAGGATGGTCTCTAAGCCTAGTGTACCATCGCCAATACTTGGAGTTGAATCAGAGGGATCCCAAGATCTACAACAAGAGTGTTTTTGTTAGATGCCATGTTCCTAGAACTTCGTCTCTCATCTATATCAGCAAAGGAATAACAAATGCTCGGATAGGGTTCCCTAAGGCTAAGCATAAGAAAAAGTGAAAAAAGTGCTTGTAACTAAAATTGTAAAACAACACATAAATGCAAAACCAAGGAACTGTAATGCAAGAAATACTAGAAAATTCCCAAAAATTAATAGTGAATAGTGTGAAAGGACTAGTTCACCCAGTGTGGCGACTTAGTCCGAGTAGTGTTGTTTATGAAAAAAATCAATTTTTTTTACTATTTTGTGTGCTTCTAATTTACTAATACAAATATAAATTGGAAATGCAATTTTTTTTGTATTTTCTTAAGGAAGATGTAATGCAAAGTGAAATTATAGCATGATCTTTCACTAATGCACTTTTTCTACTAACCCTAGGATGCAAACAATGTAAAATTTTCAATGCAATGCAAGCTATCTCTAAGATGAAATGAAAAATCAAAAAGCTATCAAATGTTCTATAGTTGGGTTCACCAAAATGAACCACCAAAAATATAACACTGGACCTAGGGCAAGAGGATTCCCTATACTAGGCCCTTAGGGTTTTTCACCCTAGGAGAACTTGGTGTGAGAGAATGACACTCTTACCACTTGGTGGTTATGGGATTTTTGGCAGTTGCATTCAAAGTAAGGGTTGATTAATGAAGGTTGTGATGTGTGTGTGTGTTGTGTGGCTAAAACTGAAATAAAATGATGCTAATCTATTGTATGAAATGTAAAAAAAGTAAATCTAAACTAATACAAACTAGCTAAACTATATGCCCTGAATGTATGAAAAACATAAAGGAAATAGGAGAGTTGAGAAATTGTGAACCTGGAAATGAGGTATTGCAGATGAATGATCCTGGAATATTCTAACAAATGTCTGAAATTAGTAGAGGGACACTTATGCCAAGTTGGGCAACCTAGTCCTCCTATCAGGAAAATCTGTCGGAACGAGTTTCGAGGAAAAGGGTACCCAGAAATACAAAAACCGTTTTTTAGGCTTAGCACAGGGACAAGTTCACCAATAGTGGTGACCTAGTCATCTTTGATGCTTTCTAAAATCAAGTCCTGATTGTGTGGGTCTCAATTGATGTTTCCCTTTTCGGCAGCAATATGTGTCTGAAACTCCCAAAAAAGACCTGTAACTTGTCTTGTTACTCCTTTTAGGGTTTGATGCTTTGGTGTGACTTGAGTGGAATGTTTTTTACTTTCTCCAACACTTTGCGCTTCACCAAATCTGAATAAAAACATGCAAACACATGCAAAGACCAAGAGAATGTTAGGGTTAGGAAATAGGGGTTTTCCTTAGTCAAACCCCTTTGATGGTAGCTAAACCCAAATGAGAAACAAATCAAAGGAGAGTAATATTGAATCGTGAGCTTGATGGAAACACTTACCAAACCTTTGTTGTTGATGGTTTGCAACATACAAGGACAACTCCAATGGAGGTTTCTTGTGAAACCCTTATGCTTGATTACTTGCTTTGGAGGATAGGAGTGTAAGAGTTCTTGTGAATGCAAAAGGATCTTGGGGGGGGGGGAATGAAGGTGAAAACCCTTAATTATACATGTAAAACCATAATTATCCTGAAATGCAACATGATAGGCTAGCACTAGGGTTTAGGAGGAAATATTCCCATTAGTTTTTATTTTAAATTTGAAATTTATGCCTAAAGGGACTAGGTCACGCAAAGTGGCGACCTAGTCCACTTGGTAAATTTCAAGTTATGGTCAAGAATTAGATAATGTTTAATGAATTTAGTCAGTTTTTCCTTCCAAAACAAACTTAAGTCGGGACTAAGAGTACATTAAGGGGAAAAATTAGCATAATAAAGGGTTAATTAATGGATGATAAGCCTAGGAAAGGGTGAAAATTCCTTACAACACTTTAAAATACATTGGCACATGGCTTTGAAAGGGGTAAAAGGGTGTTGTTTAGGTGAATAATGTTGAAAGGGTCTTAGGAAAGTGAGGAAATGTGCTACAACACTTCACAACACCTTAGTAAAACATTGTTAGGTGATTGTTGAATTGCAAGCTTACAAGACTGAATCAAGGTAAAACAATGCCAAAATCCAATGGAAAAGGCCAAAGTGAGTGAAAAAGTGCCAAAGACTACGATTTTTGTTGACACAACACCTATAGAAAATGTGGAGTCAAACATACAAATAATAGAGTTATTGAAGAAGGGATTGATCAGAGAGAGCTTAAGCCCATGTGTGTTACCTGTTGTACTGGAACCAAACAAATAAGGAGAGTGGAGAATGTGTACAAAATCTAGAGAATTCAATAGGGTGGCCATCAAGAATAGATTTCCATTGCCAAGAATCGATTACATTATGGAATATTTGAGTGAGTTAAAGTATTTCACAAAGATTGACCTAAATAATGGCTATCATCCAATCAAAATTAGAGAAGGAGATGAATGAAAGACTACTTTTAAGACTAATGTAGTATTTTATGAATGGTTAGTGATGCATTTTGGATTTCCCAATCCACCTAGAACTTTTATGATGTTGATGAATGAAGTACTAAATCAATTCTTTGGTAAGTTTTTAATTGTTTACTTGGATGATATTCTAGTCTTTAGTAAGACTAGAGTTGTAGGATGTTGGACAAGTATTAAAAAAACTAAGAGAGGAGAAGTATTCTACTGTGTAGGTTTATGAATATGGTGTTGTTGTACTTGGATTTTGTCATTTTTGTTGCAAGTATGAAGGTGTTGTCATTGATGTCAACAAGATTGTGTTGTTATTGATGATAGTGTTTTAGTGGTTAAGAAAAAACTATTGCTTTGATTAGTTGTATTATGTTGTCATTAGTTAAGATGTTGATGATAACCTCTAATGTTTCTTTCATAAGATTCTATTTATGGGTTAGATGTCAAGTCCATGCTAAGAAAATTGATAAAATAAGGAAAAATGATGTTGTAGTGGTGTTCTAGTTTTTTATTGTATTTCTTATGGGTTAAAGATCTGATTGTGTGGTTTATCTATGTTTGATAGAGGTGTTTGAAGTTTCTATATCCAAAATTTTGGATTTTGGATCAAAGGTTAGAATAAGTTATGTTCACTAATGTATGAATTGGTTTTGCAATGTTGCTTACCATGGTGTCTAGGAGAAATGTATTTGGTCCGTAATTATTCTTCAAGTCTTGCAATTTTTAAGGTATGTTTATGATGTTGATCTCTTATCTATGTCAAGAGGATTTGTTATTTGGTACTCCAGAGAATGGTTTGTAGAGTTGTAGTACCTGGTAGTGTATTCTAAGTGTACAAGTTGTGTACATTCTAAAGGTGCGAGTTGTTTCAAAGGAATTTTATGGGTTTCAAAAGGATAGAGGAATATTCTATATTGTGAAGAAGCATGGTATGTAGTTTGCAAGTCATATTTGGATTTGAAGAAGTGTGCAATTCAAAGTTTAATGGTGTTTACATGGGTAATGGTTGACCTAGTTTTTACAGTACATTAAAATATGTTTGAATAATAATGAAGGCATGGTGTGGTATGTGAGACTTAATTTGGATCCTAGCTAAGTTTTTTTTGGTCCACTTTTCATTCCTATCCATCGTGGGAATGTGTAGTGCTGACCTAATTTTAATATTTAAAGTGCAAAAAGAGTGTAGCCGACTTGAAGATGTTTTTCAAGTTGCAAATAGTATAAAAGCAAGGTGAATTGATGCAAGGTGAAGTGTGTAATAGATTTGAGTGTTGTGATGCAAAATTAAGTGTAGAGGTATGAATTGTAGTGTGAGCTACAATGCAAGATTTCTGAATGCAGTGAGCTGAGGTATCTTGATCTCATAAAGACTGCTAGTATTGGTGGAGATGTCAAGTGGTGGAATATTTGTTGCATTGGGATAGTGTTCTTTGTGTAAAATTATATCTTTTTTTTTTTTATTTCAATACTGAGTCTGGATTGTGAGCCTTTTTGGACAATTTGTCCTATTTTGGTAGTGAGCCTCTTTGTATTATTTTTTGTGATTACTTATATTGTAAGCTAATCCTCACTGTGGTTTCTCTCTCATTTGGTGATCCACATAAATCTAGTGTTCTCTTGTGTATTGTGTTGGTTGTTTTAGTTTTTTTTATATTATTATCATTTTTAAACATTATAGTATATTAAGGGTTTAATGAATGCATGTGGATTTGATTACTGTTGATGGTTCTGATGTTTTAATTTGTTACAACTGATTCACCCCCCTTTCTCAAAAATTTTTATAGTCAACAATTGGTATTAGAGAAATGTTCCTTAGAGAAATATTGAACACTTAAGGTAGATCCGAATGGAAAAAAGGAGATCCCTATGTTTGATGGCACATACTATGCATTCTAGAAGGTGAAGATGGAAGGATATATGATTTATCTTGCATATGAAGTTGTGAAGCCAGTAAAGTCTACATACACCATTCTCGCAAATGGTCCACACACGAGTGATGAAATTAAGGCCTATGAAATAGATGGTAAGGAAAGGTTTTTTCTTTTGACCAGTCTTGCACATACTAAATTAATAAAAGTTATGGATCTAAAAGCTGCTAAAAAAGTTTGGGATAAGCTAGAAAGTATCTATGAAGAAGATTATAAGGTTAAACAAGCTAAATTATAGAATTTGAAGGCACAATTAGAGACTTTGTGGATGTTTGATGATGAAACAATCTCAAGTTACATGTAGAGGGTTAATGAATTGGTAAGCGTTACGAGAGGTCTTGGTGCACAAGTTAAAGAACATAAAGTGGTAAAGGGAATTGTCAAAACTCTTCCTAATTCTTATAGTGAAAAATTTATGATATCGAAAAATTTGTAGATTTTAATATATACACTAGAGATCAATTGTATGGAACACTAAATACATTTGAAATGAGGAAAAATGGTCTGAAAAATGGTGCAAAAGTAAAGACTTCTTTCAAGACTGGGAAATGAAAAATAGTTGAAGATTCAAATGAGGATAATCTTGATGATGTGGAAGCTAACTTTGTAAGAAGGATGAAAAAAGACACTAGTAAGTAGAAAGCTAAATTACCTTTCAAATTCTTTACTTTTGGATATATAGGTCACTATGCTTCAAGATGTTCAAATAGAATTAAGAATAATAAGAAAAACGAAAATGAAGGAAAAATGGTCAAGAAAAACTACTATGTTATAGAAGATGTTAGTATTTCTAATGATGAATCTAATTATTGAGATGTTGATGATAATGAATGTTTGTTCTTGGATTTAAAAGATGAATTTCTAACTCTAAGAGTTGTATGAAGGAAAGTGTCTCGAAGAACAAGGATTAAATTGGAGGTACCTTGGTATCTATTTTTCTTGTTATACAGGATGAGAACTATTGGGCTATTGATGTTGGTTGCTAAAATTATTTGACTGGAGACAAGAGTAATTTTGTTAAGCTTGAAAAATATGATGGAGGAATTGTTAAATTTGGAGGGGATTCGGGTGCTAAGATTTGTGGAATAGGTTTAATAAATTTTTATGGCAAGCATAATACTAAAGATGTTTACTATGTTAAATTTTTAAGAAAACCTCTTGATTGTTGGACAAATGCATAGCAAAGGATTCAATTTTTTTTTTAAAGCTGATGAATGTGAGATTAGAAAAGGGTTTAGAACTATAATTTCTAGTGGAAAGAGGACAAATGGAAATATCTATTAGCTAAAAGGTGTTGATGGTCATCTTTTTATGACTCAGATTAATGATAGTTGGCTATTACACATGAGATTTTTTCACATCAGTTTTGATAACCTAGTTAGAATCAATACAGTTCAAGCAGTGAGAGATGTACAAAGGACTAAAATTCCTATCAATAATGTTTGCAGAGATTGTCAAATTGGAAAACAAACTAGAAGTAGTTTCAAGGGAAAATAATATTATTCTACTAGATTGTTGGAATTGGTACACATAAATGTTTGTGGCCTGACAATAGTGAGAAGCCTTCAAGTTCATAGGTATTCCATGGTTTTGATTGATGATTACTCTAGAATTATATGGGTTAATTTTCTTATAGAAAAAAATAAATCCCTAGATAGATTTAAAATATTTTGAGCTATGGTTGATCATAAAATGGATTTGAAGATCAAATGTTTGAGGTATGACAGAGGTGGAAAATTCACCTCCAATGAATTTAACATGTTTTGTGAGAATCATGGAATAAAGAGGAACTTGCTTTCCCCTAGGAATCCTTAGTATAATGGAGTAGTTGAAAGGAAAAACAAGACTGTTTAAGAAGTCGCAAGGACTATGATGAGAGAAGCTAATCTACCAGAAGTATACTAAAGAGAAGAAATTCATATTATTGTTTACATACTTAATAGAGTTCAAGCACGAGTTAACAACACAAAGAATCCTTATGAGATGTGGTACAAAAGGATTCCTATGATCAAGTACTTTAGAATGTTCAGAAGAAATTGCTATATCAAAAGAGATGATAAAAACTTGGGAAAGTTTGATGAAAGGTCTAATGAAGGTATCTTCCTTGGATATTCTACTAAGAGAATATCTTATAGATGTTACAATAAAAGACTAATAAGAATTGTTGAAAGTGAAAGTGTTAAGGTTGATGAAGATATGTAGAATTCAGTTGTAATAGATGGATACGATTTAGATGAGTCTTCTTGTAGAGAAGATGAAGATGAAAAGGAAAAGGAAAAATAACTATAGAATGAAGTGGAAGAAGCTTCAAAAAAGACCCCTAAGACCCATAATTATGCATAGAGAAATAATTTTGAATAATAGATCATTGGACACAAAAAAAGGAGTGTCCACAAGAAGAAGAGTTTTTGAAGAGAAGGTAAGTTCATGTTTACTCTCTAAAATTGAACCAAAGTTAGTAAGTTAAGCATGCAAAGATGAACATTGGATGAAGGAAATGGAAGAAGAACTAATGCAAATTGAGAAGGATCAAACTTGGGAATTGGTTGGAACTAATTGGGTATTTAGAAACAAGTTAAATGATAATGGATAAGTGGTAAGAAACTAGGCAAGACTTGTGTGTAAGGGCTATTCACAAGTTGAAGGAATAGACTTTGAGGAGATGTTTGATCGGGTGGATAGAACGAAAGCAAGTAGGATGTTTTTTGTCTTTTGTAAAACATAAATATTGTAAATTTTATCAGATGGATGTGAAGTCTTCTTTCTTGAATGGAGAATTGGAAGAATAATTTTACATGGAACAAACAAAATGATTTTAGTTGTCCAATAAACTTAATATGGTTTGTATATTGAAAAATGAGTTGTATAGATTAAAGCAATCTCCCAGAGCTTGGTATGCAAGGTTGGACATATATTTGATTCAACAAGGATTCAATAAACGCACCACAAAGAGTAATCTTTACTTTGAATTTGAGGAAGATTGAATCAATAGTATTTGTATATGTTGATGACATAATCTTTGGAGGCAACGAAGCTATGTGCAAAAAATTTGTAGAAGAGATGCAAAAAGAGTTTGAGATGTCTATGTTTGGGGAAATAAATTTCTTCCTTGGGCTACAAATAAATAAAATAGATAAAGGCATATTCATTTCACAATCAAAGTATGTTAAAGAGATGTTGAATTTTTTTGGAATGGATGACTCCAAACCGGTATGTACTCCTATGGTTATTGGTTGCAAACTGAGTAAGGATGATGAATCCCCTAAGGTTGATTAGAGAAAGTATAGATCTATTTTTGGTGGAATGCTATACCTAACTTATAATAGATTGGATATCATGCATGCAACTAATATTGTGCCTAAATTTCAAGAAGATCCTAAAGAGACACATGTTGTAGTAGTGAAGAGAATATTCAAATATTTGAAGGGAACTTTGAAGTATGGCTTGTGGTATACTAAAGATACTACATTCACATTAAGGGCTTACACAAATGCAGATAGGCTTGTGTTGTGCACTTTTCACACACGCCCCACTGGAGACAGGGACCCTCTTTTTCTTCCACATCTTTGTACCTTAGCTTTGTCAATTTCTGGTTTTTCTCTTCTTGGAGGTTATTTCGGGATGAAGTCCAGATTTGGTTTGATAAGGTAGGTATTTTTAAGCATTTTGGGGCCTTGGATTTTAGAAATGGGGATTTTTAAAGTTAATTTTCAATATGATATGTAAATTTTTTTGGCACCAATGGATAGATGACAAAAAATTAGGCCAAGTTGCTTTTTGAATTTTTTGAAAATTCCTTCTAGAAAAAACGTTATGGGGTTTCAAAGTTTTTTTCTAGATTTCTTGTCAAATCTAGGATTATCCCTTCTGTCCAGATTTTTCCATATTTTTTTTCAAATCCGGGATTATCCCTTCCATCTGGATTTTTTTGGATTTCTTTTAAAATCTAGGATTATCCCTTTTGTTTGGATTTTTCAGGATTTCTTGTCAAATCCGGGATTTTCCCTTCCTTCCAGATTTCTGGCCACTTTCGGGATTTCCCTTCCTTCCAGGGTTTTCCAGATTTCTTGTCATTTTTTGGGATTTTCCCTTCCTAGCGGATTTTTTTGGATTTCTTGTCATTTTTGGGATTTTCCCTTCCGTTCGGATTTTTTCGAATTTCCTATCACGATTTTCCTAAACTCCGAAATTTATTAATAGGGTTAAATTTCTAAAATTTTATGACGGAGTTAAAATTTCCAAGGTTTTATTTATGCTTAATTTTAATATTTTGTGGTTGGATTTTCACATGTGAGCTATTAATGATTATATCTATTTTTTAGGATTAAATCAAAAAAGGAGGACTTCCATATGGATTCGTGCTAGGAGGAAAATATGGAAAATATTTAAAATGCACCTGCATAAGAATCTGTGCCACAACCTATCTACAGTTGGAATATATGTTTCAAACATGGACTGACCTGTGATGTTGTTTTCACTCTTTGATCATAATTTTTTATTCAAATCGAGGTGGCAGATTATTGATTTCTTATTGCTCCTGAATGTAACTGTTTTATCCTATTGGATGATGATGTACCAATTTTTTATTTTTTTTAAAACCCTAATGTAAATTCTTAGGGTTTCTTAAGGATTAATTGAATCCATTAGATTGAATTTAATCCTAGCCCTTGATTTAAAAATGTAATATCTATAAAAGGATTGTGCCTTCTCATTTGTAAAAAGTTAGAAAAGGTTAGAGAATAGTTGATCAGAGGCTAGAAAGCCAGAATTGGCTAAGTTAGAAGTTAGATTCTGCAAGTCAATAGTTGTAGGAGAGGAGAGAGACTGGAAATTATTATGTAATTCTGGAGAAAGTAATGCAAATGGGTTGTTGATTTGGAAAACATTGTTTTATGTTTCAAAAGTTTTATGGTTTCTTGTTCTTGATTCTCAGTGTTAGATGTTAGTTTTCAGTTCTTTCATGATAATGGTGAAATATTAAATATGTTGATCGATCTTCAGACCATACTTTTAGCAATTTTCTGATTGTAAGTTGTTGTGTAAAGTTAGTCCGCGTCTTATTTTTTGCTAAGTTCAATTATGGATGCTTGTTTAAATTGTGCCATTTACTGGGTATGTGGATGAATGTTCGTAGTCTGAAAATATTCAGTTTCCTCAGAAGATTGCACCAATTTTGTGGAGTTGTAGGTTTGTCCTTGATTAAGCAGAAATTGGTTTTATTGGAGATTTGTCCATTTGCAGCATTCATTATTGTTGTGATTATTTTAGGAGTAATTTTAATCTTAGATCTCTCTTAAACCATTATCTTTTGTTATTTCTTTTATTATCTGGGTTAGTTTTAGGTTTTCAAGTATCAATATATTGCTAGATCTGATAAATTTGAGTCCAGTGTTTGCTTGTAGTAAGGTCCCTTTCTGATTACCAGCATTTTCACATTATCTCTGAGTTGTTTCACTGCATTGTCAAGACCTGACATTAGAGACCTCGGGGATATCTATGTTCCCATAGAGATTTACCTTTGAAGAAAGATAGGATATCATATTCTGTTTGAGTTGTTGTTGTGTAGAAAATACCATCAACAATTTGGTTGTGTTGATGATAGGAAAACTAATAGTGGTGGTACATTCTTTCTTAGATGTAGATTGGTATCATGGCCTACCAAGAAAAAATATTATATTTCTTTATCTACTATAGAGGTTGAGTATATTGCAGCAACATCTTTTTGTACATAGGTATTATGGATGAGGAAAACATAGGAGGATATAAAAATAGTATATGATGAGTCTATTTCTATATTTTGTGATAACACAAATCTAATCAACATTTCAAAGAATCTAGTGATGTATTCAAGAACAAAGAATATATCAATTAGGTATCACTTTTTGAGAGAAAAAGTTGTGGAGAATGAAGTGAATCTTTAATATCTACCTACAAAGGATCATATTGTTGAAATATTTACTAAGTCTCTTTCTAAGGATAATTTTGAGTATCTTCAATAGCATTTGGTGGTTATTCCCCTTCTTTGACCTGGATGCATTCGAAGATGAATCAATCCAATGGATCTATGTATTCACTCTTTGTTTGGACTGATGCTAGTGGCTACCTCTTAGAGGGAGTAGGTAGTGATAGTATAAATTTTATGTTGTCATGATGCATAGGTTTCTGAGTTGATTGGTGTGTACTCCTAAGGGGGATTATTCAAAGTAGTTGCAAGTTTCTTAGTTCTATGTCAAAGGGGGAGAACAATGTAAAACACCTTATCCTTTTCCATTGATGTCAAAGAGGGGGAGAGAAAGAGAATCCATGTGAAAAAAATGAAAAAAAATAGTTTATATAGAGAAAGAGAATTTATATGAGAGGAAGAGAAGTCATGTGAAAAAGGAAAGTATCAAAGAGTGTAATTAGTTAGTTGTGCAAGGGTGAGAAAAAAAGAAAAATAAATAAGTATGTTTAGAGATATTGTGTCTTTGATGGTTTTTCACATCTTGTGTTGCCATAAATGACAAAGGGGGATATTGTTGCAATTATGAAGTTTTTTTCATTGATGTTAAAAAGTTTTTGTTGTCATTGATGAGAATTGTGTAGTGGTTGAGAAGAGATTGTTGCATTGATTATTTGCATTATGTTTCCATCGGTAAAGTTGTTGATGTTAACCTCTGGTGTTGTTTTGATAAGCTTCTATTTATGTGTTAAATGTCAAGGATATTAAGAATACTGATAAAATAAGGAACCATGATGTTGCAGAGGTGTTTTGGTTTTGCTTCAAATTTATTCTAGGTTAAAGATATTCTTGTGAGTTTTGTATATGTTGGATAGAGGTGTTAAGAGTTTCTATATAAAAAAAAATTATCTTTTGGATCAAAGGTCAAAAGAAGTTATGTTCGCCAATTTGTGAATAGGGTTTACAATGATACTTAGAGTGGTGTCTAGAAGAAATGTATTTTCTTCGCATTTATCCAATTTTTTTCTTTAGGTCTTGCAATTATAAAGGTATGTTTATGATGTTGATCTATTTTTTTTTGCAAGAGGATTTATGGTTTGGTACTTCTGAAATTGGTTTTCAGGGTTGTAGTGTCTGGCAGTGTAGTTTGAGTGTACAAGTTGTGTACATTCTGAAGGTGAGAGTTGCTGCAAAGCAGTTTGATGGATTTTAGAAGGATAGAGGAATATTTTAGATTGTGATGAAGCATGGTATGTGGTTCACAAGTCTTATTTTGATTTGAGGAAGCATCCAATTCAAA
Organism: Sequoiadendron giganteum; assembly: GCA_007115665.2. Classification (NCBI taxonomy): domain Eukaryota; kingdom Viridiplantae; phylum Streptophyta; class Pinopsida; order Cupressales; family Cupressaceae; genus Sequoiadendron; species Sequoiadendron giganteum. Next base: position 154,592,932 of record CM021107.1, on the reverse strand, counting down.
GTTTAATGGTGTTTGCATGGGTAATTCTTGTTGGTGTAGTTAATTATTTAATTACACTTTATTAAGTTTACTTAGGTTTTTCTTAGGTAATAATTAGTTTACTTAATTAATAGGTAAGATTTATTTAGTTGAGTTGTTTTAGGTCAACATTAGGGTTGCATACAGTACATTTATAAAGAAAATCATCTCTTGTAATTTCTAATTCTGAATATATCAATTTGCACATGTTCATGCAAAACTCTTGCTTTTTATTATTTTTCTCTTCTGTGGAAGGCCTTTTGGTTTGCATGTCTAATCTTAGTTTCTAACATGGTATCAGAGCCTTGGCATGCAACCCCTTCTCATATTTTGGAGAAAATCATTGTAGAGTTTGTTCAGGGTTCCTCGAGGATTTCATGCCTTGAGCCTATTTGTGTGGCATTTTGGATCAGATTGGGCTTCATCATTAGATTTAGAGCGTTGGAAAAAGTCAGGATTGACTTTTATTTTGTAGATTTTGGTCAACACTTGCTAGATCTATGAGGGTTTCAAGTTCGGTGTTTTTTTGGAAGCTTTGGAGGTAGCCTATTTTTTGGAGCATCTTGGAGCAAAAAGGACACTGCCATCATGTTTGCAATGCCCCAAAACCCTAAGAATGCCTATCATTTCATCGATTTTGGAGAAGTTGGTTTCTGAGAGAAAAAAAAAATTTCCAAAGAGGTCGTACGGACTCCCCAACATGCTTCACGAGGTGAAAACAAAATGAAAATCCAAAAAAAATATTAAAAAATGTGCTTAATAAAGTGTTTGTAGTTTTGATCAGCTTCATCACCGATCCACCACCCGCAGGCCACCAGGGGGTCGTCGGTTTGCCACCACTGCCGACCTCCACCACTCTTATGCCGTTGGCCTGAGCATAGCCCCTGCGGGCCCCTTCTAAAATCAACACTGGTCACATGGGGGACCGGGCGCTATGCACCCAGCCCCCCACCAGACTCCCAACACCCATTGTCAGTCACATGGGTGACCACCGCACAATTTTTTTTTGTAGGGGGGCGATTTTTTGTGGTGACAGCTAGATGGCCTTCAAATTTTTTCATGTGAAGTCCTAACGTAATCGGTCGTACAACCATCTTTGTCCCCTCCTAACCCCAGTTTGCCCTAAAGGAGCAGTTTTTTAATTTTTGGCATAACTTGGGCATGTAGTATTGAAATCGGGAAAACGAGATATCGGCGGAAAGCTGGTTCCAATCACTTTCTTATGGTTTAGGTTTTTTTTAGTATTCTTCTATTTAGCTACATCTATTTTCTATTTGAAGTCAGATGATAATTTTTTGCTTCCAAGCTCATAACATTTTGCCACAATCTATGATTTTCGCTATCTTTGCGGCATTGGAAAGGTATTGAGGAGCTCTACATTGTTGTTCATGCACTTTTTTTCTATCTGTCTCAGGTTTATCATTATTCCAGATTTGGACCGATGGGTGTTTTGGGGATTACTTGGATATTTTAGCAGTTGGGAGGGTGCAACTTGCATCTTTGCACTTCATTGCAGTATCACATCTTTCATTTTCTCTATTGTTGCTTGATAGATTCCAGGCTTGTTCCTTTTTGGATTTTTTGAGTGTTCCATGACATCAGGTCTATTGTTGCATTATTATGATTCTAATATGGTTTCTTGTAAATAGAAGTATCCTTCCTTTCTTGTCGGATTCAGGTTCCAGTGTTACTCCATAGTGTTCTTCCAGTGCTTCTTTGCAGCAGGTCATCTCATTGAGGGGGGCTTGTCCCACTAGGTTTTCTCCTCTTTCTCTTACTCTTTCATTGCATTTGTACATGGGTACTTGATTAGGCCTTGTTGTTGGGACCTATTCATGATTTCTTGCATTCATCTTAGTTTTAGGTGCATGGTTTTTTTAGTGTCCCTAAGTTGCACTTAAGGGAGGGTGTTGGTGTAATTAATTATTTAATTACACTTTATTAAGTTTACTTAAGTTTTTCCTAGGTAATAATTAGTTTAGTTAATTAATAAGTAAGATTTATTTAATTGAGTTGTTTTAAGTCAACATTAGAGTTGCATACATTTCTTTAATAAATAAAATCATCTCTTGTAATTTCTAAATTCTGAATATATCAATTTGCATGTATCTTCATGTAAAGCTCTTTCTTTTTATTGTTTTTCTCTTTTGTGGAAGGCCTTTTGGTTTGCATGTCTGATCTTGGTTTTAAACAATGGTCAACCTGGTGTTGACACTAGATTTGAAGATGTTTGAATATTAATGAAGACATAGCAGGGTGTGTGAGATTAATTTGGGTCCTTGATAAGGTTTTTTTTAGTCCACATTTCATTCCTATCCACCACGAGAATGTTTAGTGCTGGCCTAATTTGAATTTGTAAAGCGCAAGAAGAGTGTAGCCACCTTGAAGATGTTTTTAAATTTTTAGATAGTATAAATGCAAGGTGAAATAGGGAATAGATTTGAGTGTTGTGATGTGAAATTAACTATAGAGGTGTGAATTGGAATGTGAGATACAGTGCAATATTTTTGAATGTAGTGAGCTAAGGTATCTTGACCTCCTGAAGACTTCCTTTGTTGGTGGAGTTGTTGTGGTGGAAACTCTATTGCATTGAGATAGTGTTCTTTGTGTAACATTCTATCTTATTTTTTATTTCTATTTCGGTAGTGAGCCTAGGCTGTGAGCCTTTCTGGATGTTGTGTCCTAATCTGGTAGTGAGCCTCTTTGTACTTTTTTTTCTAATTACTTATATTGTGAGCTAATCCTCACTATGGTTTTTACCTCATTAGGTTTTCTACATAAAATTGGGGTTCTCTTGTGTATGGTATTGGTTGTTTTAGTTTTTGTTATCTACTTTTCATGTTTAAACATTATAATAGATTAAGGGTTTGATGAATGCATGTGGATATAATTACTAGTGAGGGTTCTAATGTTTTAATTTGGTACAACTGATAAATCCCCCTCTCAATTGTCTTGTTCATTCAAAAAAAAATTTTGAAGGTTTGAAGATGGACCCTGAGAAGGTTAGAGAAAATTTTGAGTGGCCTACATCGGTGAACATTGGAAAGGTAATATCATTCCATGGTTTGGAAAGTCTCTAATAGAAATTAATTGAGGATCTCTGGTATAATTTGCACACACATGACATAAATAATGAGAAGAGATAGGAAATACTTTAATTTGACATCTAGAGCACAAATAATTTTTAAATTTTTGAAGCAAAAGGTGAAAGAGTCACCAGTGTTAGCATTGTCTGATTTTGAAAAAATATTTCAAGCTGATTGTGATGCTAGTGGAAATTCAATTGGAGTAGTATCAAGTCAAGAAGGAAGACCAATAGCTTATTTTAGTGAGAAATTGAATGATTAAAAAAGGAGATATTTAGTTTATGATCAATAATTCTATGTCATAATTCAAGCCTTGAAGAAGTGGAGACATTATTTGTTGCCTATTGAGTTTATGTTGAATACTAATCATCAAGCCTTATAGTATTTTGAATATTCAAGGAAAGTTGAACTAGAGACATATGAGATGGGTTGAGTTCTTGCAGAGTTATACATTTATGTTGAGGCATAGGAGTGGTAAGTCAAATAAATTTGTAGATTCATTGAGCAGGAGAAGAAATTTTTTGACAAGAATGAAGATAGAAGTATTGGGTTTTGAAGAACTGAAACATATGTATGAGGATGATCCAAGTATTTTTGAAGGTCTAAAATAATGTAAGGATCCAGTAGTGACAGATAGGATTCAATGGTTGGATTATTTCATTTAGGAAGATATTTTGCTCAAGAGAAATTAGTTGTGTATTTCAAGGAGTTCAATGAGGGAGAATTTCATTAAGGAGAAGCATAATGGAGGACTAGCAAGAGCTTTTGGAGTTGATAAGATAGTAGCTTTGGTGATTTGACAATATTTTTGGCCATATACATATAATGATGTCAATAATTATGTTCAAAATTGTAGAATTTTTCTAGTAGAAGGGAATAGTTAGCATATTGGATTACATATAAACCTTTGATAGTACTAGAGAGACTTTGGGAAGATATAAGTATGAATTTCATATCGGGATTACCATGAACACAGAGAGGATATTATTCTATAATGGTAGTATTGGATATATTTCCTAAAATGACACATTTGATTGCTTGCAAGAAGAGTAATGATGTTGTGCATGTTTTGACTTATTTTTCAATGAGATTGTGAGATTGCATGGATTACCTAAGAGCATAGTTTAAAATAGGAACACCAAGTTCATTGGATACATTTGGAGGATATTGTGGAAGAATATGCAGATAGACATGAAGTTCAATTCAACATATCACCCACAAATAGATGGAAAAATAGAGGTAGTAAACACGAGTTTGGGTAACTTATTAATCTTTTTGGTGGGAGACAAGGAAAGAAATTGGGACATAGTTCTATCAAAAGCACAATTTTCATAAAATATTTTAGTAAACCAAAGTACAAGGAAGACACCATTTGAGATTGTGATGGGAGTAAATCCAAGAGGAGTTGTAAAGTTAAGAGAAATTAGTATGGAGGATAAAAAGAGTGAAAAAGTAGAATAATTTAAAATATTTATGGATACATTGCATAGTTAGTTCTAAAAAATCATGCAGGAGATGAATAGTAAGTATAAGGAGAAGGAAAAGGAGAAAAGGAGACATAAGGATTTTTCTGTTGGGGATGCAGTTATGGTATATCTCAGGAAGGAAATTTTTCCAGTAGGAACATACAATAATTTGAAGATGAGAAATATTTGACCATGCAAGATTCTTAAGAAGTTTGATTCAAGAAATCCATACAAAGTGGAGTTACCGAAGACACTTTGTTTATCATCTATTTTCAATGTTGCATACATCTATGAGTATCATGATGTTGAAATGCACAAGACAATTGAGAGGGGGGGGTGAATCAGTTGTACCAAATAAATTTTACCTCTGACCTTAATCAATTCCACTTTAAATTTAATCTATTATTCAGTATAAACATGAAATGTAGATAACAAAAAGAAAATATCAAAGACACCTGATTTATGTGGAAAACCCAATGAAGGAAAAACCATGATGAGGATTAACTCACAATATAGTAGTAATTCAATATTGGATACAAAGGATCACTACCAAGAAAGGACTCACTGTCCAGATACAAAGGCACTCTACCTACATATATGACTCACTATCTAGAAGGAATCTCATTGCCTACAAAAAAAGAAAGAAAATAGAAAATCCACCACAATAGTTTACATACATTCGTAGCCTGATCAAAGGAGTGCAGACACCATCAACTCACTACTTTCAAGAATCTAACACATCAAAGTACTGGTTCCTTGATTCACTTTCACAGACTCTTTTTTTCACTCTTCACACTCATGCTTCCAATTCGCTATATCTTGACTTGCATTTATACCATCTTCAACCTTATAAAATTTCTCCAAGGTAGGCAACACATCCTTTATTTTAAAAATTCAAATTATGTTGCCAACTCAACATTCTTCTGATGGATAAGAATGAGAGTAGACCAATTAAATACTTAATTAGGACCCAAACAACATCTTGGATCAATCACACACTTCCTTAATTGATTCTTATTCTCCATTTAACATGTAAACACTAGGTCAGCCAAATCTAATGAAAATATCAATGTACTTTGAAGTACGTGCATCCACAACAAGAAGATAACATGTGGATCACACAACACGCTTCACCAAATATTGAAAAACCTCTTAGAAACCTTTAGATACATCCACAACAACTACAACAATATTTATACACAAAACACTCTTCAACAGTCAACCAAAACCATGAAAACACACAGTAGCTCTGGAATAAGCCTTCTAGAGCACCAAACCACGAGCACATTTTGTAGAAAACATAGAACATCAATATTAACCTTCTTCTAAATCCACAAGATCTAAGACAAACCATCATAAGAGTATGAAGCAAATACATATCTCCTAATCCACAAACAAATATTTTTTCCAAACCATTTCACACACCGGTGAACACATCTTTCACTCTCCATCAACCCAAAAGCTAAAACTCAGGATATATTATCCATTGAAGCCCATAAAAAATACTAAAAATATGTATAGGCGTAGGATCAACATATAATAAATGTAGAGCACATTATTCGAGCACACTCAGAACACACACACAATATTTTCTTCATTATTTATTAATTTTCTCAAAAGAACTTGACATCAGCTCATCTGCAACACCACAAATATAGCTCTATGTACTCTCAACACTTCTATAGTATCTCAACTATACATGTACCACCTTCAATCACTTTGAACTTTGTTGACATCAATGCCAACTTTAATGAAAACACCACCAAACACATCCATAGTTTCAACAATCTCCCCCTTTGTCATTGATGGCAACGCATGATGTGAAAAAACTTCAAAGACAACATACACACTCTCCTACTTCTTCTTTTTTTTCTTTTTAATATTAGACAAACTACACAAAAAATTTGCACTCTCTTCTCCTTGCAAGATTATCTCTTCCTAGATTAAAATAGGATTTTTCACATGACACTCTCTCCCCCTTTGACATCAATCATAAATAATATTGTTTTCATGAAACCTCTACCATATAAGGCTTTGATCACTCCCCCTTAAGAGTGCACCCACATCGCATATTGCAACAATGATACTCTCTACTCCCCCTTAGGACTAGACCTCAATCATTAGTCCAGACAAATAAAGATTCTATAGATCCACTGGATTGATGCACCTCCATGTGCACCTATTTTAAGGAATGGGGACAGTAACCCCTAACTTCCCCCTAAGATACTCAAAAGTATCCTTCAAAAAAGCCTTAGTGAATATCTCAACAATGTTATCCTTAGTAGACACATATTCAAGTCTAAATTCATTTTCTAGTACCTTCTCCCTCAAGAAATGATATTTGCTAGATACATGCTTTGTCCTAGACTGCATCACCAATTTTTTTGAAATGTTTATTGCACAATACAAGGATAGGCTGATAACATATCACACCTCTATCCTCCAATGTTTTTCATCCAAAGTACCTATGTGCAACAAGATGTTGTAATATACTCAGTTTTTGTAGTGGAAAAAGAATCTAAATCTTGTTTTTTGTTGAACCACCAAAAATATGATACAATAGGGAAAGAAGATTCCCTAATTAGGCTCCTAGGGTTTCTCACCTAGGAGCTCTTGATTAGGAAATGGACTCTCTTTCAACTAATTATATGCTTTTTAGGTGAGTTAATTCAAATTATTAAGGGTGTTAATGCATTGTGTTTTTGTGTCTAAGTGCTTAGAAAGAGGAAAAGAGGCTAACTATTGAATACAAACTATTAAAATGCAAAGTCTTGGAAAACACATAATGATATGCAAACATATATAAAATGACCTAATAATGTACACTAAACTATACACAAATGGAAGAGATATAATTTTTGCACTTGGGAATAGAAGAAGGATTTCATGGAAGTCTGGAATGCTAATGAAAATGTTGCAGAAGCTGAAAGGGACACTTGTACCAATCTGGGTGACCTAGTCCCAGATTTGAGAAAACTGGTCTAGAGCCTATTTCTGCCAAATGGGTGTTTGGAAATGTGAAAATCATATAAAGACCTATCTAATGGGACTAGGTCACCATTGTTGGTGACTTAGTCCTCTTTAGGATTTCTAGAATTTCTGAAGGGGAAACATAAGCCATTGATTTGTACCTTGGTTCTTCACAGTTGTTCACTTCTGAAACTCTGCTATTCGGGTTTGAAAGTGACTTTTGGTGGATGTTTGGACATTGCAAGCAAGGAGAGGTCTTCAAAAAATATTCAAATCCTTCAATGATCTTCAAAGTACCTAAATCTACAAACACACAAGGAGAGAAAGAGAAAAATGTTGATTTTTTAGGGATTAGGAGTTTGCCTTAGTCAAACCCCTTTTGAGTAATCAAACCAAGAAGATGAAATAAAGTAATAAAATGAAGCATGAAACAATGGATTTTACCTTTCCATGATTTTTGATCTTGAGTTGCATCAATGGATGATTCAGCCTTTGGATGCCTCTTGAGAGAGATGTCCTAGTGACTTAGACCACTCAAACCCTAGCTTGCTTGAGAAGAAGGAGAGATGAGAGATGAGGAGCTGAAAAATGAGAGGAAAGAAGTGCAAAATGAGGGGAAATACCATTATTTGTACAATTTCTGCCCTAATTTCCTCAAAATAACACCACATAGGCCGACCTTAGGGTTTAAGAGACCAAAATCTCAAAAGAAATTAAGTTAAATTTGTATTTAATGCCACATGGGACTGGATCGCCCAAGGTGGTGACCTAGTCCACCTGGGAAATTTTCATTATTTTTTGGGGATTAAAATATGATTATTATTGTTTGTTAGGATTGCCTCATGAAAATGCACTAAGATAGGACTTATATGTGTATAAAGGGGTCATTATAGCATAAGAAAGGGTTGATTTGGTGATGAAAAGCCTAGGAAAGTGTGAAAATATTTTAAAACACCTTACAACACTTTGGCACAAGGCTTGGATAGGGGTAAAAAGAGGTTGAAAAGGGTCCAAAATCCATAGGAAAAGGTCCAAATGAGTGAAATGTGTCAAAGGCTACACTTTTTGGCAACACATTTAGCCCCCACTCTAGTGAGAGTGTGAACTTGTTTCAAACTCACATTAAAGTAACCACATGATTTGGATGGTGAAGAATGGGAAAGAAAGAGGTATTCAAGCCCCCAAGGATTCAAGATTCTAAGTCAATGAGAAATCAAATCCAAAGAACACATTCAAGGGTGAATGAACTACAAAAAACGAGATGCATAATCATACACTGACAAGAACTAGAATGAAGAGAAGAGGGGAAAGGTGAAAATATGTGCTCACTCTAGGGCCACAGAACATCAGGTCTTCCATGGGGTGAGTTTTCCCAAAATGTGAGAAACATACACACGGTTGCTATGTACTCACACACATAAAGGTGGCTATGGGGAAATTTGTCCTGTTTGTTGGGCTTCCTGCTTAAACCATTCCAAATTTATACCTCATGATAACTTTGATAAGGCACCAAAAAAAGGAAAGGGATATTTGAAAATGATTTTGTTCAAAGTGATTTTTCTTTGCTCATGCAATGTCTCATCCTAAGGAATATTATGTGTAATGTTACCAAGAGAGGAAAATTTCAAATGTACATTTTGTATCCAAGAGAGGCAACGCTCATCTTGTATGCAAAAGAGGAAAAATGCAAATGTCTCATCCTGGGTAACATTGTACCTAATGTTTTCAAGAGAGAGGATTGTAGGAAAAAGAAGATCACACAATGAAAATGTGAGTGGTGATGTATGTAACAGTTGAGAAATCCAACTTCAGACTCCAAGAACACCTACATGCAAATGGATACCTGTCACAAGGAAGAGAATGGATGGAAAAAACAAACAAGGGTTTGAAGCTCTAAAAAATGGAGAAATTATCTTATCAGAACAAAAAGGAATTATGAATATACAATGGATCAATCCTTAAGAAGGAGATCATGCAAAAACCTAAAAGAAACCCTAATAGGAAAACATTTAATAATTAATATAATTATTAAATGTCACTCAATGCAAAATGAAAGCGAAATCTTAAGAAGGGAATAAAGGTAACTTAATTAACATAATTAAGTTAAAACCTTTACTCTAACAATGTATGCCCCCAATTTAAAGGGATTTCTAAACACCGTACTATGAGAAATTTATTTAAAGTAGAAGAAGAGGAGGACATGGGATCTTGTTTGGAAAGCCCTATGTCAAGTCATATTTTTTCGATAAGTTACATCATGAAGAGGGAAGTATGTCACATGCGAGTCAACTTAAGACATGTCGTCCACATCCCAAGCTTGCTCTTAAATGTTCATGAAAGGTTAAAAAATAGCCAAAAGACACAATGAAAAGTGACATACGAGGGAGGAGGCTACCTAACCCCTTGCTCCCACTTAGTGCAAGACAAGAGTGAGCCGAAAGGAGGGAGGAGATGCAAGGTAAAGTGAAAATTAGTATCAATTAGAGGAATTAGGTGCCCCCACATAAGGGAGAGCACCAAGCTCCTTAAGATGTTGAATTCTACAACTCAAGGCCTTACACTCATTAGTGTGATGACCATGAGCTCGATGGTAAGAAAAAAAGGAATGTTTGTTATGAAATTTCTTTTGAGTTAGGAGAGGGAGGGAGATCAAGTGATTTTGGAGGAGCCTCAAAAAGATACCCTCTTGATCAAGGGTAGAAGGTTTTCCTTTGGTTTTTAAATAGGAAGGGTCTTGCTTAGGATACGATGTCATACCTACACAAGGCACTATGGATTGTGAGATTTTGTACACTCCTTTAGAGGGGCGTGAAAAATCCAAATTGGTAGTGGGTTGCTCGATGACATTTTCTTCAAGCGAATAGTCTTTTCTTGGTTTCAAAGGATCGCTTGTGAAGGTTGGTTTAGAATGGTGATTTGGGATAGCGTTGATGTTGGAAGAAGGCTTGATGATTTCGATGAAAGGATAAAATCCAAGACCATGATTGGATGTTTGCATGTGACGCTCGATAAGGTTGTGGATACCTTGTTCATTAGCACCATAAACTTTTCCATTATAGCCAAGATGCTTCATAAGCTCATAAACTTTTCCTTAGAGATTTTTCAGAACTTTTGGATCAGGTGAGGGTTGGTTGTTTGCAATGGTGGCTAAAGTAGTTTAGGTGGATGCTTGTGAAGGATTGTCCGAGTCATGTGTTGAAAAGACTATGTTTCCCTTTTTCAGAGTTTTTGTTGGTGATCTTGGATTCTCCCATTAAGGGAGGTGTGAAGTTTAAGGAACCCCAATCATCATCTAAGGACATTGGTTGTGTGGGTTCCATTAGTTTCATTGGTGTTGAAATGATGAAGGGTTTGGGATTTTTTCTCAAGTTGTAAGACACTATAAGGTTCGGGATTAGTTTCAAGTGTGTACACTTTGTTGTTGTAGATGCACTTCATCTTTTGATGAAGAGTGGAAGGCACACCATTCATTGCATGAATCCATGCCCTACCTAAGATGAGGTTAGAGGAAAAATCATTAGGCATAACATGGATTAATTTTTCTAATGTGACCACTCCAACTACAAGAGTCAAAGTGATCACACCAAGTGGCTTTTGCCCTACATTGTCAAACCCAGTGATAGATAAGGAGGTTGGTTGAATGGTTGATTTATCGATATGGAGCCTATCCAAGAGATTGACACTACACACATTAATAATAGATCCATTGTCAACAAGGGTTTTCTTGATCCCTATGTGTTTATATTGAGATATGATCATGAAGGTGTTAGCTTGTTGATGCACATCCAAAGGAGGAAGCTCACTTTGGTGGAAAACAATGGCAGCATTCAAGCCTTGAATCATAGCTGAAATTTCATTTGTTTGTGCATTATAAGGGACATAAATTTATTGTAAGGATTCATGCATCATGTTTTGATAGTGAGGGGAAGCTTGAATAATTCCACATACAAATATTTTAGCGAGAGTATTCCTTAGTTGGTCAACAAGGTCATACTCCCTAATTAGCGGATTTAGGCGAGGGGCAGCAGGTAAGATAGGATGGGATGAAGTTAATGAAGTGGGTGGTGTTTGGTATCATGGCTTTTTGTGAGTGTAATGCATATGAACAATGTTATCTTGACTCAGTTGCTAGAACATATTATGCTAAGGTGGGTAGAGGGTGAATTCAGTTTGAGGTTTGGTTGAATTGGGGTAAAGGACAAGTTGAGGTTGAATAATATTAACGTCACCTTGGAGAGGAGATTCAATGAACATTATACTTGGCTTGCATCATGATATTTTACCTACGAGGAGATATTTTAGGAGAGCTTCAAACCTCATGTTCATGACATTCAAGGATCGGTTCTTCTAAAATGACTTCATCACAAGTAGGGGTATGATCAATGATGGGAGAGGGAAGAGTGGGGTGGGTAAGAGGGGAGTCTATTTGATTGTCAAAGGTCTCATTCTTATGTTCCATACCATCGACCCTATTAGGAGAGAATGGAAGAGGTTCATCACATGCTTCATCACAAGGGGGGAGGCATTAAGAGAAGAACCACTATGAGTGTCAGATAGATTATCCCAAAGGGGAAGAGAATGAGGGAAGGGAGGGTCAAGAGTCTCATGACTTGTAATAGGTATATCTCCTAGCACCAACCTATCCTCTGTGCATCAAAGAGGGATATTAGAAGAAGTGCAAGCTTGATCCTCATGGTTAGGGAGACTAGGTAAGGTAATGTTGAGAAATTTTTGTTGCCTAAGGTTTCACAAAGGGTGATGAGGAGAGGGACAATTAAGACCCTCAAGGCTTGTATCTTCTATCACCACAATACCCTCATCACTAATAGGAGAGGTTATAGGGAGAAGTAAAAGTATGATGGTTATGATTGTCAACACAAATGTCCTCATAAAGGGGTAATGCAATGTTAAGAATAGTTTCAATGGTTTGGTTATTAATATGTTCTTTAATAAATTCATTATTGTAACCTACATTGAACTCATAAGAAGGAATTTTGAATTTATGTAATCCGTTTGAAACCAAATCAAAGCCACATATTTTAAAAGAAAACATTATAAGAGGAGAGAAGAAATAAAATGCAATGCAATAATTTAGACTAAAGTGTTGAAATGTAATTTTCAGATGGGAATAAAGGTAACTTTCATATTACACTATGCAACAATCTGAAAAAGAAATATATTATATGCAAAATTGAAACTAAGCAATGCATGAAATGAGCTAATTTAAGCTAGTTCTAATAAAATACATGTAACAAAAACACAAACTATTGATACAGGGAGGTAATGGCACAAAAAAAAAGCTTAAAAACAAGGTTTTTAGCTTTGTAATAAGTAGTTTCAAAAGCCTAAAGGGACTAGGTCACCCAGGGTGGTGACCTATTCCACTTGGTGAGTTTTTTAGAATTTTCAATATTTTTGGATGGATTCAAGTGATTTCTATATTGTATGATGCAGAGCTAAGAAGAAAATGCAAAATTTTAGACAATTTGAAATGATATAAATGCAAAAATGCAAATGTTGAAACCCTAGAATTCAATTTAAACAATGCCTAATGCAATGCAATACAATATTGTGAGGAGGAAGAGGTACAAACCAGAAAAGGAAGGTGTAAGAAGGTTGGGTTCACCAAAAATATGATACAATAGGGAAAGATGATTCCCCAATTAGGCTCCTAGGGTTTCTCACCTAGGAGCTCTTGATTAGGAAACAAACTCTCTTTCACCTAATAATATTCTTTTTAGATGAGTTCACTCAAATATTTAAGGGTTTTAATGGCTTGTGTTGTGATGTCTAAGTGTTGAGAAAGAGGAAAAGAGGCTAACTATTGAATACAAACTATTAAAATGCAAAGTTTTGGAAAACACATAATGATATGCAAACATATACAAAATGACCTAATAATGTAAACTAAACTATACAAAAATGGAAGAGATATTGCACCTGTGAATAGAAGAAGGGTCTGATGGAGGTTTGGAATGCTGATGAAAATGTTGCAGATTTCAAAAGGGACAATTATGTCAATCTGGGCAACCTAGTCCCAGATTTGAGAAAACTGGTTTGAAGCCTGTTTCTACCAAATGGGTGTCTGGAAATGTGAAAATCACAGAAAGACCTATCCATTGGGACTAGGTCACCATTGTTGGTGAGTTATTCCTCTTCAAGATTTCTAGAATTTGTGAAGGGGAAACAAAAGCCCTTGATTTGCACCTTGCTTCTTCATAGTTGTCCACTTCTGAAACTCTGATATTCAGGTTTGAAAGTGAATTTTGGTGGATTTTCAGTCTTTAAACAAATATTCAAAATATTCAATGATATTTAAAGTACCTAAATCTGCAAACACATAAGGAGAGAAAGAGAAAAATGTTGATTGTTAGGGATTAGGGGTTTGCCTTAGTCAAACCCCTTTTGAGTAATCAAACCAAGAAGATGAAATAAAGTACTAAAATGAAGCATGAAACAATGGATTTTACCTTTCCATGACGTTTGATCTTGAGTTACAACAATGGAGGATTCAACCTTTGGATGCTTCTTGAGAGATATGTGTTGTTGACTTAGACCACTCAAACCCTAGCTTGCTTTAGGAGAAGGAGATATGAGAGATGAGGAGTTGAAAAATGAGATGGAAGAAGTGCAAAATGAGGGGAAAAACCATTATTTGTAGAAGTTGTGCCCTAATTTCCCCAAAATAACACCACATAGGCTGACCTTAGGATTTAAGAGACCAAAATCCCGAAATAAATTAAGTTAAATTTGTATTTTATGCCACATGGGACTAGGTCGCCCAAGGTGGCCACTAGTCCACCTAGGAAATTTTATTGTTTTTTCAGGGATTAAAATATGATTATTATTGTTTGTCGGGGTTGTCTCATGAAAATGCACTAAGATAGGACTTATATGTATATAAATGGGTCATTATAGCATAAGAAAGGGTTGATTTGGTGATAAAAAGCCTAGGAAAGTGTGAAAATGTTTTACAACACCTTACAACACTTTGGCACAAGGCTTGGAAAGGGGTAAAAAGAGGCTGAAAAAGGTCCAAAATCCATAGGCAAAGGTGCAAATGAGTGAAAAAATTCAAAGGCTACACTTTTTGGCAACACACTTGCTTAACCATGAGACCAATCTTCCTCCAAGAAAAAATTCACAACTTGTACTCTTCCGGTCATCTACACAACCAGCCCAATCTGTATCAGTTTAGGCATTCAAGGTGAAATTAATATCCTTAGGATACCATAGACCATAATCCAAAGTCCCCTTTAGATATTTGAATATCCTCTTCATAGCGGTAACATGTGTCTCTTTAGGTTCTCCTTAAAATATGGAAACCAAACATATTGCATGCATGAGATCTGGTCTAGTAGCAGTAAGATACAATAGTCCATCAATCATAGATTTGTACATGCTCTGATCAAATTTAGAGGAATCATCATCCTTATTTTGCATCCGATTACCATAGGGGTATAGACTAGTTTGGAATAATCCATTCAAACTTCTTCAAAAATTCTTTAATATACTTAGATTGTAAAATGAATATTCCCTTATCAGTTTGATTCACTTGAAGTCCAAGGAAGAAATTCATCTCACCAATTATAGACATCTCAAACTCTTTTTGAATCTCCTCTACAAATTTCTTGCACATACCTTCATTTCCTCCAAAGATAATATCATCAACATACACCACAATTATCAACATTTTGTTTCTCTCAACTTTAAAATAAGGATTACTATATGTGGAGCCTTTTCTAAACCCTTATATCAAATATTTGTCCAACCTTGCATACCATGCTCTAGGATCCTATTTAAGTCCATATAGCTTTCCTTTTTCAACTTTTGAACCATGTCTAATTTTTCTGATAACTGAAATCCTTCTCGTTGTTCCATGTACACCTCTTCTTCCAATTCTCCATTGAGGAATGCAGACTTAACATCCTTCTGGTACACTTTGAAATCTTTATGAGCATAAAATTTCAAGAACATCTGAATGTCCTCCATTCTTGGCACTAGGGAAAATGTCTCTTAAAATTCTATTCCTTCAACATGTGAATAACCTTTGCATACAAGTCATTCTTTATTTTTGACTACTTCACCATCTTCATTCAACTTATTCCTGAACACCCATTTTTTACCAATTACATTCTCGATTACTCATCTAGGTACCAATTCCCATTTCTGATCCCTCTCTATCTATTGCAATTCCTCTTTCATTTCTCTAACCCTACTCTCATCTTTGCATGCCTGACTCACAGTCTTAGGTTCTATCTTAGAAAGTAAACACAAATTTACCTCAACCACTTTGCTTCTTTTGTTTACACCTTCACCTATATCTCCAATTATTTGTTCCTCTG
This sequence comes from Sequoiadendron giganteum, assembly GCA_007115665.2. Classification (NCBI taxonomy): domain Eukaryota; kingdom Viridiplantae; phylum Streptophyta; class Pinopsida; order Cupressales; family Cupressaceae; genus Sequoiadendron; species Sequoiadendron giganteum. The sequence continues at coordinate 154,577,047 of CM021107.1, read as the reverse complement.
GATGACTCTTTTGTAAATATTTAGGACTCTTAAGAGTAGGTTCTAGAGTCTCCTCTTCTTCACTTTGCTATTTCTCTTCCTTTTCCTCTTCTTGTAATTTTCCACAAATAGGATCATCTAGTTCAACTTTAGTTATTTCAACTATTCTATGCATAGCTTCATCAAATTTTACATTTTTACTTTCAACTATTTTCCTTAGTCTTTAAATGAAGCATCTATATGCTTTGTTGCTAGTTGAATATCCAATAAAAATACCTTCATCACATCATGCATAAAAATTTCCAAGATTCTCATAATCTATTTTACTGTAACATTTTCTTCCAAACACCTTAAAGTACTTAACAGTAGGAATATTACTAGTACATAGTTCATACGGACTCTTTGTGTTGTTACCTATGATTTGAACTCTGTTAAGAATGTAAACAACGGTGTGGATTTCTTCTCTCCAATATACATCAGGTATTTTCCACTTTGATCATAGTCCTTGCATCCTTTTGAATAGTTCGTTTCTTCCTTTCCACAACTCCATTTAGTTGATGAGTTCTAGGAGAAGAATAATGTATCTTTATACTATGCTCTTCAAAAAATTCATTAAACTCACTAGAAGTGAATTCTCCACCTCTATGGGTATGTGCAAGATCATCATGGAAAAAACATGCCCTTAAGTGGCGATGAAAATTCAGAAAATCATAGTTAGGCAACTTGACGTAAAAATTTGAATAACTAATCTATATTATTTCAAAATTATGTAACAATAGAATCCTTAGAAAATTGAATGTAGTTTCTAAATTTCAATGCAGTAGTATTTAAATTTCCGGGAAAATATATGAAGTAGGTGCCTATATGACCACCCTAACCACAATAAAATGATAATATTTTTTTATAAGATTTTAGATATAAGTAGAGGACTCATGTCTCGATGTGATGCATACTTTTTTGTTATTTTTTTCCAAGTAAATAATTAATTACGATTTTTTTATTACAACTTTTAAAAAATATAAAAACTTGTATCTCTCACCACCTTAACTTGATAAAAACTTCATGAAATTCTTTTTTTTTTTTTGATCCTATAGTGTGTGAAGCATAGAATGTGACACATGTTTCAGATTCAAAAAAATGATATTGTTTGAAAGCTCTAGATGTTTTTAAATCATCCTATCAATTAGGACTTTAGTTGTAATTCAAATAGAAAATGAGTAATAATTATTTATTAAATTATAGGTAAAGTATAATTTATATTGGTGGAAAGCTGAGAATCTCCTTTAAAAACCTTTTTTGTTTCATCAATTTTGGGTAAAAAAAAGGTCGCCAGCCACATGGGCCATCATATCGCCACTTTTTGGCCCATCATGATCTTGCACATACCCCTATTAGACCTTAAACATATGATTCTTATGTTTAATTCATTATCTACTCTTTCTTTGAACACTTTGAATCTATCTAGAGCTTGAGCTTTCTCCCTAAAAAAATTAACCCATGTCATTCTAGAGTAATCATCAATCAAAAGAATAAAATACATGTCACTGTTAAGGCTTCCTATTCTTGTGGGAGAATAGAGGTCTGTATGAATCAATTCCAACATTCTAGTAGATGATTGTTCCTTTCCTTTAAAACTGCATCTTGTTTGTTCTCCCAACCGACAACTTCTGCAAACATAATTGGTAGGCTTTGTGATTTTAGGAAGATCCCTAACAACTTCTCTTGAAATGATCCTGATCAAATTGTCAAATTTTACATGTCCCATCCTCCGGTTCCATAGCCAACTTTCATTAATCTGAGAAAAAAAGCACTGACCATCACCACTCTTAACCTAATGGATGTTTCCATAAGTTCTTCTTCATGCAGCTACCACAGTTCCAGAACCTTTTTCTGATCCCACAAGTGTTATCCTAAAACACAATCTTAAATCCGTTGCTACACATTTTCCCAAAAATAAAAATATTATGCCTAAAGCCCTTAACATAATATACATCATCAGTACTATGTTTTCCATCAAGACTAATTGTTCCTTTTCAAACATTCTTAGCACCAAAATCATCTCCAAACATAACTAATCCTCCATCATACTTTTCAAGTTTAGTGAACTTACTTTTTTATTTGGTCATATGATTTGAATATCCACTATCAGTTACCCAATATTCTTCATCTTTTCTAGCATGAAAGGAAATAACCAGAGTACCTTCCATCTCATCCTTCCTATTCTCTAGACCAAATTCCCTTGCACATATTCCATGGTTAGTAAACACATATTTATTCTCCAAGGCTAGAAACAAGAATTCATCTTTATCATCCTTAAAATCAAACTCATCATCATAAATTCCAACATATTCACTAACATTATACAATTTATTGAACTTTCTATCCTTTTTGTCTTTATTATTATCATTTTCTTCTTGTGTATTTGGACATCTTGAAGAATAGTGACCAATATTTCCACAACTGAAACATTTAAAAGGTAACATACCTTTGTACTTACTAGTACCTTTCTTCAGTTTCCTTGTAAAGTTTTCTTCCAACTCTTTTGAACCATCACTATTCCAATCATCTTCTATCTTAGTTGCTTTGAAGTCTATTTCAGCTTTTTCCTTTTCTCTTCCAAACTTCCTCATCTCAAATGCAGTCAAGGTGCCAAATAGTTGTTCTTTGGTAAATGTCTTTGGATCATATGATTCTTCAATAACAAAGACCTTGTCATTGTAATTCTCGGGTAGGCTCATCAAGATATTCTCTATTACATCTTCATCTATCATGGTACCACCTTGGTTTTTGATTTCATTTTCTGCAAGTTCAAATCTCTGATAGTAGCTTGTAATTTCGTCACCTTCTCCCATTCTCAGGTTCTCAAATTTGTGCTTTTTTGTTAGCTTCCTTGATAATTTGACTCTATCATTTCCTTCATAGATATATTTCAACTTTTCCCATACTTCTTAACCAGTGCCTAAAGAAATATATTTTGTCTGTTCAATTCTAGATAAAGAACTAAAGATAGCATACCTTGATTTTTCATTCTCCTCATAGGCAGAAATCTCATCTATAGAAGAAGGACCACTAGCCGATTCAACATATTTTTTCTCAACTAATTTCCAAGTTTTAAAACCAAGAGAGATCAGGTAACCTCTCATCTTCACTTTCCAGTCACTGTAGTTAGCTCCATCAAATATAGGGATTTGCAACTTTTGTGCCATCTGATCTACCTCAAGTGGTTAAGCTCTTCTCTGAGGAACCAAAGCTCCCATACCAATTTTGAAATGCATAAGACAACTAAGAGGTTATGGGTGAATCAGTTGTACCAAATTACTTCTACTTTCGACCTTAATCAATTCCACTTTAACTTTAATCTATTATTAATTATAAACATGAAATGCAAATAAAAAAATAAAATATCAAAGACACCTGATTTACGTGGAAAACCATGGTGAGGATTAACTCACAATATAGTAGTAATAGAATATCAGATACAAAGGCTCACTGCTAGAGGGCTCACTACTCATAAATGACTCACTGTCTAGATACAAAGGCTCATTGCCTGTAGATAGGACTCACTATCTAGAAGGAGGCTCACTTCCTACAAACAAACAAAGACAATAGAAAATCCACCACAATAGGTTCCACACGTTTGCAGCTTGATCAAAGGATTGTAGACACCATCAACTCATTTCTTTCAAGTATCTAACAGATCAAAGTATTGTTGCCTTGATTCACTTTCATACACTTTTATTTTCTCACTTTTCACACACTTCACACTCATACTTCCAATTTGCAACATATTAACTTGCATTTGTACCATCTTCAACCTTAGAAACATTCTCCAAAGCCGGCTACACATCATTTATTTTACAAATTCAAATTAGGTCGGTGACTCAACATTTTGTGGTGGATAAGAATGAGAGTGGACTAATAAGATAATTAATTAGGACCCAAACAACATCTTGGATCAATCACATGCTTCCTTAATCAATTCTTATTCTCCATGTAATGTGTAAACACCAAGTAAGACAAACCTAATGAAAACAACAATGAAATTTGAATTACACGCATCCACAACAGGAAGAGGACACATGGATCACACAACATGCTTTACCAGACACTGGAACACCTTTTAGAAACCTTTAGATACATCTACAGTAATTGCAACAATATTTATACATAGAACACTCTCGAATTGTCCAACCAAATCATGTAGACACACACAATAACTCTAAAACAAGCCTTCTAGAGAACCAAACCACAAGCACAATTTCCAGAACACATAGATCATCAATATTCACCTTATTCTAGATCTGGAAAATCTTAGAAAAACCACCAAAAGACTATGGAGTAGAGAGGTCTCTCCCAGTCCACAAACAAACAGTTTTTCCAAACCGGTTCACACACCAGTGAACACATATTTCACTCTCCATTAACCCAAAAGCTAAAACTCAATATATATTATCCATTGAAGCCCATAAAAAATGCTATAGATCCACACAAGCATAGGATCAACATAAAAGAAATGTAGAACACATTACCAGACCACACTCAGAACACATATACAACATTGTCTTCATTATTTATTAATTTTCTCAAAAGCACTTGAAATAAACTCATCTGCAACACCATTTAAGCCTAACTCCATGTACTCTCAACATTTCTATAGTATCTCAACTATACATGTAGCACCTAAAATCACTCTGAATTGTGTTGACATCAATGAAAATATTAATGAAAAAACCACCAAACACATCCATACTTGCAACACATGAAATATAATCAAGTAGTAGTAATAAAGAAGTTAGATTGGAGGAGCAGTTACCACATTAACCATCGGATTAGATTGAGAAAATATTGGATGCCAGAATTGGAAGGAACATTAGAAACAATCATTACAAGTACTTGGTAAAGTGGAAAGAAAAATAAGAGGAAGATTCATCATGGACTTCTCAAGAAAAGGTGGACCACTTTTGTTTTCCTATAGCCCCTAAAAAGTGAGAGAGACCCACTTTTTTTCCAACCCTAGGTGTCTGATGCAAGAGCATCCCTAGTTGTAAAGAAATCCTGTATTAACCAAAAAAATATATTTTTCATGCATTTTATTCTATAGTAGTTCCAACAGTTTATTTTTTATTTCACTACATTTCCATTTCTCATCTCATGGAGAAAGATATAGTATCTACACGAGGTCATTTACATCATATTCGAATCTTGGTTAATATGCATTCATTTGCAAAAAGTTATCACTCTTATAATTTCATTGTCATTCTTAGACAAACCATTCAGGGCTGACCTATTTCAAATTTATTGTGCAAACCTTTTTTAGAGAGTGCAAAGCTTAATGGAACATCATTCAAGGTTTTTAGGTCCAAGGGGAACCTTCTTGGATATCCATAATTCATTTCATTTACCAATAGACTATCTTTTCATGTTTGAGGCTAACCTACATGCTTGATCATATATTGGGTTTGTAAACCCTTGAGGCCAACGTGGATCATAATTGGAGCTAGAGATTCATATTTAATATTATTTATAATCATTTGGAAAACAAATAGATGGATTCAAGTAGATGATTGATTAGGATTCAAATAGTTTGATCCAACCTTCTAGGTTGCAGAGTGTAATAAGGCCTTGTACCAATTATGATATTTATAATTCCCTTGCAATAGGCCTATGATCCCTAATCATTTTGAATATAAGGCATATGATTCATGCAATATTGAAATATGTTGAATCAATGAAGATCTTTGTTTTCTAAGTATTTCTTGTTATATTTTCTATTGTGTGAACTTAAGGTTGCATTGTTGCATAGTCCCTTTTGGACCCTCCATTCATGACTACACTAGTCCCTATCATAAAGAAGTAGAAAACAAGTGAACACTACAGTAAGGATTAAAGAATAGAAGAGTCTTTTAATATGAAGAACCTACTTTTTTATAGAATTGATATTATGACACAGCATAGTATAAATTTGAGAACAACTTGGGCTCTTCAAAACTCTGTAGATAAAATACATTTATGGTTTGGATTGATGTTTGGTTCCAAATTCTCCAAACTCACCCCTTTTGTATATGTAATTTTTTTATCTTTTGCATGGTTTTATCTAAAAATCTTACACATAATAATAAATTGAATACTTTCCAATGTCATAGACTATGAATCCTCTCCTAAAATAATACTTGGCTAGTACAAGCCATTTACTGTGATATGCTAGACTTTTTAACTATAGTTAAAACTATAGCAAGATGAATTAGTTCACATTGATTTTCATTATTCTTTGCTTATCATGACTTGGAATTTCAAAAATAGTGTCATTATCCTCATTATTTTGAATGTTGGTGATGATTTTTGTTTCAGAAAGGTTTTAAAAATATTTTCATAGTGGTAAAACTAGATTGGAATAGATTTTTAATGGCCAGTAATAATCTAAATGTAAAAACAAAAATAAAAAATTATTAAGAGTTTATGAGTATATAAACAATTGTGGACTAAATTGTGGTTATCTGTCAAAAGGATTTACTCATTGGGCTTTTATAAATTTGTAAGAGTATTAACAACATGTTAGGATAATTGTTTATTTTTTATTTTAAAAATTGTTGGAAGTATGTTTAAATTTTATATATTGACATTTTTTAAGTAGTTTTTAAGTATTTATGACTATTTTTTATCTATTTAATAATATTTTTATGTTTAATATTTGAATTATAGTTTTTTTATTGTATTTTGATTGATTTTATTTTTATAGGATAATGGAGAATAGTTCTATGTAATATGTGATATCAGAACATTGATCCACAAGCACTTGTTTGTAGGATTTGATGTAATGACAATCTATATGTGATATCAGAACAATGATCCAAAATCAATTCTCTTCCTATCATTAATGTTATATTACACGTATTTCAAAGTGAAAAATATGACTAGATTTACTCTTCCTATCATTAATGCTACCTACATAATCATTCGCTATATATCCTACGATTTTGAACCCATCCAACCTTCAGTATATAATTTCATTATTTTTGGTTTCACTCACATATCTTAAAAAAGAGTCTTGTTTTCCAATGAGAGTATTTTTGATATACCATGAACCTTGAGATAATGCTCACACTGTACATAATGTATGGTCTTATTTCTATCTGGTACATTATATTACCAATAAGTATTCGTATATAATGTTGGATCAAAATTTGGTCTCTTGTCATCCTTTCTTGGCTTAAAACATATTACCATTGGTGTTGATGTAAGCTAATGAAAATTGATATTGAATAAATTCAAAATATCCTTGGCACATTTGGCTTGAGAAATGATGATTCTATTTTCAAATTGATTCATCTCAATGCCAAGAAAATACTTAATAAGACCCAAATTGGTCATTTAAGATTCTTGATATTTTATGGTTGTTTATTTGATGAAGTTCTTATCTAAATGTGTGAGTGTGTCCTTCTATTTGATGTAGGTGTCACTTTGTGGACTAATTTGTTGAGCTTGAGAGGGAATGGGATGAGATACCAAGGAAGTGATACTTTTTGGATTCAATACTTTTCTATCATCTTGGATAAAGTTTCTACAATACTCGCTATTATTTTCAATCTTCCATCCCATTATTTTTCTCATATGAATGGAAAATATCTACTAATATCAACCTTGTAATTATTTTATTGCATAACATTTTATCTTTTAATCCCTCACTATATCCTAAAAAGATACATTTTTCTCCCTTGTTATTTAATTTCTTTCTCAATTCATCGAGGATATGTGCATAGAAAACACATGAAAACACTCTCATATGAGCAAAAAAGTAATTTATTATATACCATTATTTTTATAGAAGCATATTCTTAACACTCTTAGTTGGGAATATATTCATTATATATAATACACATGCTATAGCCCCTACCCAATACTCATTTGGTAGATGTTTAGCTTTCAACATACTCCTAGCTATGTCTATACATGTTCTATTCTTTTATTCTACCACACCATTCTTATGTGTGTATACTTGGTTGTAAATTGCTCTATATTCCATAATCCTTTCAAAAATTAAGGAATTTAGGATATATTCCCCCTCCATTTTTTTTGGAAATTTGATATAGTGCCCACTTTTCTTCTCAGCTAGATCTTTGGACTGATAATAAAATCATAATCTTAGTTGGGAATATATTCATTAAAAATAATACACATTCTATAGCCCTTACCCAATACTCATTTGGTAGATGTTTAGATTTAAACATACACCTAGCTATGTCTATACTTGTTCTATTATTTTATTATACCACACCATTCTTATGTGTGTATACTTGGTCATAAATTTATTTGTATTCCATAATCCTTTCAGAAATTGAGTATGGAATTTTGGATATATTCCACCTTTATTTTTATAAATTTGATATAGTGCCTACGTTTATTCTCAACTAGATATTTGAATTGACAATAAAATTCAAAGACTTCATGCTTATGTTTCAAGAAATACAACCATATTTTTCTACTATAATCATAAAATAATGTAAAAAACTAAAAATATCCTTCAAAAAAAGGTGTCCACATTGGACACATAAGTCAAAATGAAAAATCTTCAATAGTTCCATTACTCTAACTAACTTACTAGTTGATAATGATTCTCTATGCTTCTTTCCAAAGATATAGTCTTTGCATAATTTATTTGGTTTTTCTATGAGTGGTAAGTATTTTACCATATTTCTTTGTAGCCAATTCAAACCTCCAAAATTCAAGTGTCTAAATTAAATTTTCATCTTTCATTTATGATTGAAAGGATACCTATGGTATTTCTTCATCAAAATATTGAGTTGAATTTTTTTTGCAACAATTAAAATAAAAATCACTTGAAAATTTATTGATTGCATGATATTTTGTTGGGATAAATGTTAGATTGCTTGTCCAAATTCAACCCTCAAATCTAGTGTCAACTTCATGGATTTTTTTAATTCTTGGTCATTTGAAATTTTTCTATCAACCGATTTCTTGGAAATAGGGACAAAATCTTGCATTCTTTAATTTTGAAAGACACACTATGCCCTTTTGAAAAAGTTGTCCAATGTTCTTCAAGTTATGATTTACATTTCTCGAACAAAAAAAAATTCTAAAATTACCATTGTATCTCCTTGTATAATTCAAATATGGGCATTACTCTTTCCCATGAGTGACACTCTATTTCAATTTAAAGTGACATTTTATTTTAGTGACATGTCTAGATTGGATAACATTTCCAAACTACATACCATGTCACTACTACATCTTGAATCTAGAAATAAAACATCTTTTAGACTTTTTTGAGCAACATTGCATGCCAAAAATATAATACCCTTAATTTTTATTTTCTTAAGAAATGTTTATAATTTTCTTATTAAAATCAAATCATTATTTTTCAATCATTTGTGTAATGGCCATGTAATTATATTGAATTTTATATTTTTTATATCTTTGGCTATGAGATTGATTCTGACTTGGATTTTTTCTATTTTCTCTTCCACTTGAATTATTAGGATTTTTATAGTAATCATGCATTAACTAATAATTAATTACTCTTTGATTGATTATTAGTGTAATTTATTCTCATGCACTTAAGATAAACTTAGGAGTTATTTATTAAGTTAGCTAAGTGTTTCTCTATGTTAACTTAAGTGAACTATTATTAGATCATTTTGTCTTATCACATGTGATTTTGACACTTGTCCTAATCTAATCCCTTTACCATTTAAGGATTCTCATATACATCACTCAACCCTCATTGTATTATCCTTTGGATATTTACTCTTCTCTTTTGATCTCTCAAACTCTCGACCTTAAAGGACTTGTTTTTCTTGAATATTCTTGAGGTTCTCTTGTAGCTTTTTCTTGTTGACAAATATTGCATATATTTTTTGTGCATCTCTTGCATGGAAGGTGTATTTGTTCTTTGTTTGATCCTGTAGCTCATTTTTCTCACAATTCTAATAGGGATTGCTTCTTCCACCTCTTTATGAATTTCTTCCTCTACCTATAAATTTAAATGTCCTCCTACCTCTACCATGACTAATTGAGACTTGTAACTTAAATTTTGGCTCCAAAGAAAAATTTAAAAGAAGGATTTATCCTATGCTTAATAGAAATTAGAGAGGCATGGAAGTTATCTAAAGAACTACAAAATAATTTTTGTCTCTTCTATAGCCATATAAATATTTATGAGAAGCCTCCTTAGAGTATTTTCTACTATTCTCTTATCTTCAATATTCTCACCATGAGAACTAATTTGGTTCAACAAGTCAATAAACTATATGAAAAATGAATCTATGGATTTAGAATTCTTTAAATATATAATTTCAAAACCTCTTCTCAACATTTGTAACTTTGCAACTTTACCATAGCCATTCATTCATATTTTTTTTAGAGGATAGCTCATCCTTACTTTTATTTTGTTGCCATACAACCCTTGAAAATATACTTTCATGTATTGCCTAATAGATGAAGAGAGCTTTAGAACCCTTATTTCTATTATCTTAGAGAACATACTTATTTTCTTGAGATAATTTGATGCATGCTATTATGTATATAGGTTTAACAATCCATTTCTCCACAAGGTCCCATATATCTTGAGAATTGAAAAAAGCCTTCAATTTGATAGATCAATACTCATAATTCTTGTTAGTAAATTAGAAAACTTTAAAATTCGTACAATTTATGCTAGAAGAAGAAGAATCCATTGTCAACTTTGATACCAAATCTCAAAGATAGAAAAAAAATAGAAAAATTAAAAGCATGTAAAAAAATCTTACTAATTTGAATTGAGTTAAAAAAATTGGTTACTTAAATTTTTCATGAGAGATTCTAACTCTCTTTTTGTAGATAGAAAAGAAAAGGATTTTAATTTCTACTAACTACTGTCCTTAATAGTATTGAGCAACTACATATACATCATATGAAGGCAGTTTCAAAATTCTTTAAACATATACATCACTATCCAAGATAAAAAGACTAGCTAGGTCATCTTAAAATGGGAAGAAATCCTATCTTGACCCATGTGTAAGAGGGAGTAAGCACATACTAAAGGAAAATGACCTTTCTGGAAAGGTAAAGGACAAAAAAAATGAAACGAGGAAGTTAAATAATTACATCTATGAAGACATTACCTGTTGCGGATGAAACAAGACTGCAATGGTTGGGATTAGTAATTTTAATAGGGAGGACTTCATCTAAACCCACACCTTTGGGAATTGACTTCATAGACTAACCAGAAACCACATTACAATTTCTAAGTTCAAAAAAGAAACATGTTATATGAACCCTTACAGAAGATGTGAAGTGTAAAAAAAATTTAGTAGATCTACCTTGATGTTTTTTTCTTTTGCCCCACCTACTTTATGGAATTAATTCTCCTACCAAATGTTCTATCATGTCAGTTCTCTTCTAATTTAGTAGTAGTTGTTGTTGGATGTTGTGGTTATGTTGCTAATATGTGGTTGTCATTGATGTCAACACTATTAGCATTGAATCTGCTTAAGGTTGTATATGTCGAAGATATTGAGAAAATTGAAATAAATATAGTACAGGCAGCCAATGGAGCTAAGAAGGTCAAAATGTTGTAAAGATTTGTGTGTTGAAGATCTGAAGGTGCACTTCAAAGGGTTTTCTCTTGAAGCTTTCTAGTAAGTTGTCTGAAATTTTTAGAGTTTCGCATAAAGATTTGTGGATGTTATGAAGATGTGTGTGCCTACAGTTACCTACAGTTACTCAGTTTATATAGATGGTGTTTGTGGCTAAAGCAAATGAAATTATGGAAATTTCATTTGTTGTGTATGTACCTATGACATTCATGGATGATTTTAGATTGTTCTTTATCCTTATTTTACATCTGCTTTGATTGAAGTGTTCGTGAACGAAGATTCTTCTGATGTGTGCCTGAGTGTTCATTTTCTTGGCCAACATGATGATGTTAGCATGTTTTGGATCCATGAGGATTAATATTTTATTGTTTGGCATACTTGGAGGTGTTTGTTTGGGTCCTCACTATGTTGTGACCGAATTGTGTTGGTGTGCATTGTAATTTATGCATGTATCAAGGCCAACAATTGTAATTCATTCTTTATTTGTGGCCGAATGAATAGTGGTTCTAAATCCATGTAGCAGATATAAATATATATATATATGAGATTGTTTTCCTCATTTAGAGAGGAGTTCTCAAGTGTAAAAGTGATGTACAAGCACGAATAAAGGTCAAATCATTCAAAGAAAAGTGTGGAAGAGTTTGAAGAATTTTTTGTGTGCCTAACTGGAACTGTAATCACGCTTTTGAAGAAGCTATTTTCTTAGTTCAAATTCATCAAATGGATTTAATCTGATTACTATATGTAAGGAAGTGAGCCTTCCCTTTGAGCAGTGTGCTCTAGGCAATGCACCTGAATTCAAGTACATTCCCTTTATATTCTTCATTATACTTCTAACACGGTATAATCTTGTGGACTAACATCCACCGTGCTTTATCCCCTAACAGGGTTTCCACATATAAAATCTTGGTTTTCATGTGTCTCTGATGTGTTGTTGATTTAATGCTTGCACTGCTAATTGTCAGATCTATGATATAAGTTTGATTAATTTTGTATAAGTTTAATTTTGGTAACAAATGATTCACCCCCCCCCCCCCCTAAGTTGTTTATCCTTATTTTTCCAACAATTGGTATCAAAGATAGTTCATCTGAAAGAATCTTAACAGCTTGAGGTGATCTAAGATGGAATCATTCAAAAATGATAGTCCTAGATTCGATGGTGGGTGATCCCACAAAGCTGGTTTACAATTTCTGAGAGGAACTGATTTTTGCTGAAATCACATATTTTTCAAAAATATAATGATTTAAGCCTTTAAAAGTTCCATTTTAAGGATTCCAATTGAAGAGGATTTGATCAAACCACCTTAGATCAAACCCCCTTGGATAGAACCTCACTAGTTTTAAACCATACCTATCTCCTTTACACCTATCAAAATGCTGATAAAAAAAAAATTTTGATTCACCTTTTGGGGGATCAAATGAATTCATTTAAAATTTATTTCAAATAATTATGGTAATCCTTGAAATGAGCTATCCCATGAATATAATTTTAATATGTTTTGGTTTTATTATGTATGTGTTTTTTTAGTTTTATTAAACATAGGTTTTTCACCAAAAATCAAGCTCTCTATTTTGCACATGTGGAAAAATAGCAAATTATCAAAATATTTTTCTTTTAAATATCTTTGTGCTGGGTATTGATCCATTAAAAAAATAAAAATTAAATTTTGATACATACAAAAAAAGTTATGTTGTATACAGTCTGCCTATGTCTGAATTACAATTGGTTTGACTTTGAAACTCTATTAAGGAAAAAATATTCAATAAAAAACTATGAGACTAAATTAAAGTGCTAGATATCATAGTTACAAATCTAAATTCAAAAAAAATAGAATTTTATCCTTCATACAAAAAAAATTATGTTGTATACGGTGAGCGTCACTTTTTAAAAATGTTGTTTTCTAAAAAAAACCAATTTTTGTGGGAGATGGAAAAATAAGTGCAATCTTATTCCAAAAATTTTGAAAAAACTATTTTTAGAATCTACAGACAAAATGTGATGAGACTTTAGTTTGCAGCATCTTCAAATTCCTCACGGTTTAGCCGCTATAGGTGCCCAAATGTGAAGATTTAGTTAAAAATAATAATTTCAGTTTCTAGTTTGGCCAAAAATTGTAAACCACTATTGTGGGATCACCCTAGTATAAACTACTCTCTATTTAAAGTTAGGATGGAATGTCATTTAAGGTGCATTAGTGAACCTTTCTAGCAGATGACACAAATTGCAGATACTATTCCTCAGAATGGTCCCTCCTCTAAAGATGAGATCAAGCAAGTAGAAATTAATACCAAGGCAGTAGAAACACTGGTGAGTGCTTTGGTAGATTCAAAGATGAAAAATGTGATGGGATTGAAGACTACATACCATATTTGGACAAAGCTATAAACATTGCATGAAGGAGATGCACTAGTGAAAAATTCTAAGCTACAAAGTCTAAAAGGAAAATGGGAGATATTGAAGATGAGTAAAGATGAGAACATCTTTTCCTTCTCACATAAGATAAATTATTTGGTCATGGACATTAGATGTGTTAGTGGAACCTTGGATGATAATTAAATTGTGGCTAAGATACTTATATCTCTGCCCCCTTCTTACAAGACAAAATATCATGCTATTGAAGAATTTGGGATAGTGACAAATATTACAAAAGACATGTTGATTGGAAAACTTGCTGCATTTGAATTGAGTGATTTCGATGAGTTTGCTCCTAAGGTTGAATCTAATTTCAAGGCTACTATATCCAAGAAAAACAACTAGAGATATGATTTAGGATAAAGTTCCAAGAGAAAATTTAGGTATGTATATGAGATGAAGTGAATTTAAGATGAAGAAAAGGAATTAGAAGAACTAGAAGCATTGATTGTGAAAAGAGAATCAAGTGGTCATGGTAAGTACAAAGGAAAGTTACCTATTAATTTTTTTTCTTGCAGTAAGATAGGTCATTTTGCATCTAGATGTCCTAAAAGAGTTTCAAAGTATAAACCTAAGAACACTAGATTTCAAAAAAAGTGCTATTATGTTGAAGAAGGTGTAACTAATGAAGAATCTGATAAAGAAACTAGAAATGATGATGAATGGGTATTTATTGCTATCAAGGAAAATGGCCTAGTGTCCATTGAATCTGCTAGCAATGCGAATGTTGAGAAAGCTCTTGCAGCCAAAGTTGAAGAGAAACATGAGTGGGTGATTGACAATAAATGCTCACATCATATGACTAGTGACAAAATAAAATTTGTAAACTTGGAAAAGTATGATGGTGGTGTTGTGAGGTTTGGAGACAACACTTCTGGTGTGATTCATGGTAGATTCACTATTTGTTTTGGTGGTAAGCACAATACTAATGATGTTCTTTATGTAGAAGGCTTAAAGAATAACTTGTTGAGTGTTAGATAGATGGTAGACAAAGGTTACAATCTATAGTTCAAGAATGGTAAGTGTAGAATATTGGGAAGTTCAGGAAATATGATTGCTTCAAGAACAGAGACAAAAGGTAATATCTTTCAATTGAGTGTTGCTAGTGAAAATTGTTTGATTGATCAAATTGATGTAAGTTGGTTATGGCATAGGAGGTTGTGTCATGTGAAATTTGATAAAATTATCAAGATAAGCTCTACTCAAGTGATTAGAGATCTACCTAAGTTAGTGAAGCTTACTAACTCTATGTGCAAGGAATGTCAGATGGGAAAGAAAACAATAAATTCTTTCCAAAGCAAACAATATAGTTCTAATGGAGTATTGGATTTGATACATACTTATCTATGTGGTCGTTCAAGAATAAGAATCCTACAAGGTGAAAGGTATTTTATGTTTCTCATTGATGATTATTCTAAAATGATATGGGTCATTTTCTTGCTAGAAGAACATGAAGCATTAGAAAATTTCAAAAAAATTAAAGCTATGGAAAAGAATGAGACAGGTCAAAGGATCAAATGTATAAGTTCAGACAGAGGTGTTGAATTTACTTCACAGGAATTCAATTCTTTTTGTGAAGAACATGGAATCCAAATACAACTATCTTCTCCCTAGACCCCTCAACAGAATGGAGTTGTTGAAAGAGACAACAAAACCATTCTAGACACTACTAGAACCATGATGTTGGAAGAAAATTTTCCTCATTTCTATTAGAGAGTGTTGATGCAAGATTTTGCAAGTTACAGTAGTCTTATGGAAAACTTAGCTATTGTGGGACATAGTGCACTAGTTAAGTGACCTTCAAAATTTTATCGAAGCCAGTTCTTTGTTTAGTGGGGAAGGTAAAAGGTTAGAAAGATAGAAAAATATAAAATCTACACTATAGGTGAAGCGCCAAAATCATAGACAAATTTACCAGAGCATAGTGCAGGATGCAAAGGCCTGAACCACCCAAATATTGTTTATCAAGTAAATTTTCTCAAAATCACTTTAAACATAACAAATACCCTCTAATTTGCATAGCATAATGTAGCATAACCTTAGCCAACACAAAGGAGTCAAGAAAACATGATCTATATTTATTGAGCTATGAAAGATCATAAAAGCTGAAGAACAAGCATTCATAAAATATAAGAAAATAACAACACAAACTAACAATCTTACTAAATGCATGAAAAACAGAAAGGCCGAATTGATTTGGCATAGTCTGGAGTCTTCAAATTTAAGAAAATTATTACAAAGGATTTTTCCCAATGCTCGAGATTTTTTTGCAACTTAACAACAACCTAATAAAAGAGAAACATGGTCGCATAAATAGGCTAGTCCACTGCTTGAAACGCCATAGAGGAAGAAATTTGCGAGCAAGGATTGATGCCCAAGATTACCTCAATTCACCACAGAAAACATTGATTGCCCAGGAGCATGCCAGCAAAGCCATTGTAGGAAACGGAAAACCATGCAGCAGCAAAAATGAACACGCGGTGCCATAGAAGAAAACATGGCAGCAAGCGAGTATAAAAAGCACAGCAGCAATTCCAAGCTAACCAACACATAAAGAATTTCCACGTGTCACACAGACGGAGACTAGCAAGAAGATGACGGGACACCCAACGAAAATCTCTGAGAGATGGCCACGTGGGCAACGTCGAACGAAAGAAACTGCAAGGTGGGCCTAGTTTAGAAAGTAGCCAAAGAAGGCCATGTGCTGTAAATGAAGACTGGCAAGAGTGAAGTGATATGAAAAGAAAAAAGCCTCAAGAGGAAGCCACATGGAGCACGTTGAGCGATGTGAGCAATTTAAAGTTAAGGCATAGCCGTGAAGATAAAAATAAAAACCCCAAAGGTTTGCAGATTCTTATGAAATAGTTTGGTGACTCACAAGGACATTTCACTCACAAAATGAAGAACCACAGAAACCTTCGTTCAGCATCCCAAAATTGCTCACAACCTTGGGAGGGCAACCTATAGACTTGTCCAGACTTCGTTAGATGGCGCAAAAAGAGCTCGTAGATTTTCATGTGCCAATTTGAGATCGATAATTTCCTTGAAAGGCGATCCGCCAAATATTTTTGTTTCTAATTCCAACTGGAAGAAGAGTTATGCCAATTGATGCATGATCAATTCAATTTTCTTGGCGGTCGGACACTGATCAAAAGATTGGAAGATAGAAAGGTCCTGCTTCTTCTCCTTGATCCTTGCAACAATGTGTTCAGCACCTGCTACCACCTGGTCTGCAATGAAGGGCAAAGGGAGGCCTCTCTGAGTTAAGAGGGAAAACTTTGCCTGCATATCACTACTAACCTAGTTCAACTTGGCCCTGCATTTTCCCACCTACTAGACAACCTCATGCATAGAAATGAGGATGCTAGCGCCCACAGCATTCATTGTTCTATCTTCAATACCCACATGGCTAAGAGCCTCATTGGAAGTTGTATACAATTTTCCCAACAAAATCCTAGCCGCCGGAACCTTATCATAAGTTATCTCTTGTATCTGATGGATTGTTTCACCTACTATTCTACATAGGCTGGCTGCCTGAGCCATAAATTTCAGGTTGGGCTGCAGAGTAAGGCATAATGCCTTGAATTTATCCTAGTATGATGCATACAACTCCCTGAAGATCTCCAATGATCTCATCTAAGGTGCAAGAGGTTGGGTTCTCAAGATACTCAACTCTTCTTCTCTATTGCTCAAGTCCACCTTTAGCTCTGATAGGCCTTTGTCCAAAGCGGACACTTGTTCTTTCAAAGTGGATATTTCTTTTTCTTTTTCCTCCAAGGCCATTTCAGCCCACTTTATTTTCTGAAACTCCAACTCTAAAGTGGCATTTATTTCATTTATTTCATCATCTATGCTCTATTGGAGCTCCTTCATACCTTCACTTAGTTATACGGACTCAGCGTGAAGCTTTTCCTCATTTTCTCAGCTCTGCTCAACCTCATGTTGGAGGGTCGAGACAATTTTTGTGCTTATAACCTACAACTCCTTGATTTGGCTTTTGAAAGCACTCCTCTCCTTCTCCAGGCGACTTATTTCATTTTCTTTTGCCTTGTACTTGTTCACCCAGATATCAACCTTTCCCTTCAGCTTTGAAATTTTCTCTTCTTTTCCTTGCTTGGCAATTTAGCTTGAGGTAATCAGTGGTTACAATATTTTGAGTCTCCTCCATTAGCTCGACCTTATCTCGTGGACGGGCCTGTTGTAAGTCTAGCCCAATGGTGTTGCCAGAGTAATCACTTGGTAGCATTGCTCCTACTCGTTTAATCACGTTGGGAGTGATCTTTACAAATATTAATGAATTATGGCTCTCATTGAACATAGTTTGCAAGAGAGGCTCTTCCTGCCTACCCGCATCCATTTGTCTCCTCTTTTGCATTCGACTAGCTTGGGCATTTTTGTTTGCCTCCACCTGCAAGAAGTATTCCTAGGAAGGGATACCTAGGCCACCAACAAAAGGTGAGAAACTGCTAGCGGGAAAGATAGTGTACTCACCACATCTCTGGTTTTGGTAGGCCTTGTTATAATGGTTGGGGAGAATGGTGGAATGAATTGGCCGCTTGGAGAGGATGATAGTGTGGTATAAGGAAAGGCTGGGCAGGTGCCAACTGAAGGGCTAGGCCTCGGGGATAAGAATTATTGGCTCATGAGCCCATTAGTTACACCAAATTTTATTTCGGGTAAGGGATGGAAAGCAAAGGATGAAAGTGGGAAACCAAGAGGGGAAAGACTTGACTGCCTAGGATATCCAGCGACAGAGAAAATTGGTGCAGATGAAAAAGCTAGGGCAAGCGAAGAAGAGACTAGAGACATAGTAGACAGAGAAGAGGGAAGAAATGATACCTAAGGCTTGTGAGGAGCTACAGACAATACAACCACTTCCTCTAGTTGCTACTCTTCCTCCCTGTCGAATTCTCTTGTCTGTGTTCTCTTTCCATTTGGAGAATCCTCAAGTTCTACAATGACCCACCTTCTACTACTGGTAGTCCTTGCCCACTTCCTAGTAGATTTATAGGAGTTAGATGGCTCCGACGCTTGCATGTTTGATGAATCTTCCTGTTGTGCATGTCGTTTACTGATATCTTCTTTATGCATTGGATTCTCCTCAACGACAGGGGGATTCTGAGTTACTTCTTCTCTAGGCTCTATGGCAATCCCTCCCCCTCTATATTGTTGCTATGATGTTAAAGGGTTTGGAGACTTTTGTGCATCTGGGTGGGGGTTCTCCCAAATTTCATCAAATTTTTCATCAAGAGCTACCTCTTCATGAAGCTTGGTGGTTGCTTTAATCTCCTGTCGGTAAACCCAAAAGTCTCAAATCTTTTTAGGACACCATTCGAGCTTTTGTAATTTGGTGCATAGGGCCTGGTTGATCTTTTGATTTGGATTGGCCCTCCCCGCTATGTAGTATAAGTTCAACCACGACGATTGCATGTCTTAGGTGGGAAAATATTCAAGGCCTAAATACAACCTTCAATTCACCTCTTCAACATTTCTCCGAGGGTCCCAGAATGGTCACAGCTGATGTGAAATTCTTATGCCAATTTTTGAAAAATTATTTTCGAGATTGTATTGCCAGGTGTCATTTATCACCACCAACCCAAGATGACCCAACTTTGAAAAAAAAATATCTGAAGTGTTAATCTTCGAAGTCCTCTTCTTGATCAGTGACATGGAACCAAACATGACTGACAGTGTCAAATATGAGATTAAATGTTTTCCTCTCTGGTAATAATTATCAATATTACATAGCTGCCTCATTGCTTCCAAAGCCAGCACTCTGTCAGAAACAAAGTGTGGGAGCTGAACCCTCGTATGTGGAGCATAGTGAAATTTGTGCCAAAGAACCAATCGCAGGGTGGCACAAGCTTTCCCAACCAAGATTTTTGTCTTGGTGACAGGTGCGAGAACATGTTGATCCTAGATTTATCCAAGGCCCACAAATTTGGGGCTAAGAACAAATCCAAAAATGCATAGTAATAAAAGAAAATTGACATGACAAGATTACATGTCGAAACTAGCTTCCTTTGGCCGCTTTCATCGAAAACAGCCAGAGACATAAATATCATGAAATATTTTGGATTCTAGTGTAATATTAAGTAGGCCAAGAAAAAGAGATACTTGAACCTAGAACCGACCTGGAAGTCTTGTAGCTGCTTCCAAATCCCATCACTAGTAACCCTCACAAAGTCCAGAAGTGGAGCTATGTTGTTCTTCCTCTACATAAAGTTGAGACACATTGAAACTCAAAAACCTGCTTGTTTGAATCCAAAGCACACACTAGTGCCAGCATAAAATAGATAGAAGAAGACCCAACTTTCAAAGCACCCAGGCCAAATGGGAATTTGGGTGGCATTAAGACACTTGTTGGCTGAGCAGTTTCAGTGTGGTAAAATTGCGGTGCCAACCAGAGCCCTCCCCACTTATCACACATCCTTTTCATGTCAAAAATCTTAACATCCAATGTCGAGGGAAGCATGATGCATAACATATCTTGAATAGCTTCAGGGTTGATGATTACCCTGAAATTAGTGCAACTTATTACTCCGGTGTTCGGGTCGAAGCCTATCGTGCAAGCTGCTACAATTTTTGGGCAATAATGCACCAGGGGAACCATATACTAGGGAAGCCCATAATCCCATAGACGCTTGCAGAAGGGGTCTGATAATTTCTACATTCTTTCGCATGCAACTTCCCTAAGGCTCTTAGGATTTTTGGATAACTCTGGATCAAAGACATTATCCCAAACCTTTGAAACCAAAGCTTGGTTTCTAGGAGAAATCGCATTCAGTATTCTCTAGTCCACCTCACTGGTGAAGCGCCAACATGGCTTTGTTGGGATGCCTATGGTAGCATAAGACTCCAGGCCATAGATTTGTACACATGACGCCTTCTTCATTTGCTTATCTATACTCGCTAGGGCCAGGGCCTGTGTTGGATTCTCTGCAATCTCAGCCATTTCTCTGTATTCGCAAGAAACTTTCACAAAATTTCACAAACAACTTTAGCTTATGAAAAACTATTTCTCCCTTGTGAATAACTTAGTTTTTTTATCTTTTGATAACTCTTGCAATAAATGTGTTTTGCATGCTCAACCTACTTTTTAATCTTCATGAAAAATGACTGAGTGAGTGTACGTGCCATCCTTTCACATTTAGTTTATATATTCGTCACCAGCCTTTCATGCGTGCGAAAAAATTGTCAACTTTCCAAATTTCTCTCCATATTTAAGAGACATGATTTCGCATGAGGTGGTGCCTAATTTTTCTTGAACAGCAGACCAATACAACCTTGCAAAATCTTTTCGCAAGCTTTTTGCATTTACTAATTTTCCTGATTGTACTTGGGTGCATCACCCAATAGCCTGATTTTAAGATTTTCCTTGATTCAAATGGGACATCGGCTCCTTGTGTTGACACCTGGACAATCTTTATTGAATTGGGCAACTTGAACAGAGCAAGTTGCAAATGTACCTGATTATTCCCTTCACTTCACATACCGCAACACCAAAAATTGAGGTCTGGCAAACAATTTTCCTCTGTCATAATTATGGCTTGCCAAATCAAATGAACCCCGGCCAGTCTATAAATAGGGTCATTAGCAGCATTGCAAATCACAATTATTCCTAGCATTCTTAGCTTATCAAGCTTTAATTACTTTAGCAATTTTTCATTTTCTAGCACCAGTAACAAGCAATATGGAGACGTCGATAAGACTTGTCTATAAAAAGACTCAAGCTGCTTTCCTAGGAAAAATTAGGTGTTGGCACTTAAAGCATATGACAGGCATAAAAAACCTGTTATATGTGAAAGTGATTAAATGGGTTCTTGGAAAGGATTGTGTGGCATATGAGGAACAATATTGGGTCAACACTATCATTTTCTCTCACTTCATCACCTCGCTGTTGGATATCAGTGTCTCCAAATGCAAGGTCTTGAAGCTGACAAAGCGAATGTTCCCATAGAGCTACCTCGAAGGACTGGAGCAAATAGTGTGTGTTGCTGAATTTGATCGTGGGGTCCCCTCAGTTTGCAACCTTCATTTGTTCCAGCTGCATGGAGGACTCGTGTCAACCAGGCCCTTCCTCTTTGATTTTGATTTGGAGAGTCATGAGGAGCATCGCACCAAGGTGTGTTCCAGCTACTACTTCCTCATGCGGGTGCATTATATCGAACCATTTTGAAACCTCCAGTGGTACCAGAACTTTGAAATAATGGTGTTCCCTAATCTCGCGCTGCTGGTTGCTGCCACCTCTGGTCCATCAAATGCCTGATAATTTGAGAACAAAAATAGTCACCAATTTTTTTTCTCCCCTTAGTATCTTTTTCTCCATAGCGGATATATGTATAAATTTTGATACAAGGCCACTGGCCCTTATCTTATATAATGTAAATATTTTGGCCACAATATATAATATATGTTTTTCACAAATCTTGGCTCATTTAAAATGTTTTATCAATTTCTTGCACTTATTGTTGTTATTAATAAAGCACTAAGAAGACCCAAAACTTAAAATAGGGGAAAAATAATTACATATTTACAATTTACAAAGTCATCACTTAAGGAGAATTAATTAAATTTCTTAAGATGTATTCCATTAACCGGAATACTTAAGGCATTACCTTCCATGTCTTCCAACTCGAAGGAGTTGAAATGTTTACACTAGACAATTTTGAAAGGTCCTTCCTAGAGACTATCGAATTTCCCATGTCGATCGGGCTTTGCTTCATGCTCGTTGAACTTGAGCACCAAGTCCTCGCATTGTAGCTCTTCATCTAATGCCTTTTTATCAAACCATTTCTTTACCACCCGCTGGCGGCTGTTCATCGCCTCAAGGGTGTGCTCTCTCTTCTCTTGAACCTCGATTAGCTTGGAAAAACGTACCTCCATTGCTGCATTTTGTTCAATCTCAAGAGATTTAAGCAACAACAGGGCAAGGATTTCCATGGCGATAGGCAACAATGTCTCCTTCTCGTACACCATCTCATAAGGAGATGTCTTTAGTATCTTCTTGGGTGTGATTCAGTCTGCCCATAGCATTGTCTGGAGGTTCTTATGCTATTCTCTATGGTGTTCTAAACCTATCCTCTTTATTAACCTGATGAAGTTTTTATTTGTAGACTTCATGAGGCCATTCCCTTGGGAATAATAGTTGGAAGAGGTTTAAAAGGAAAAATCCATACTTTAGTGCAAACTAGCTCATCTTAGAGCCGAGGAAAGCTTTGGCATTGTTGGAGATGATTTTTTTTGGTGGGCCAAATGTGGCCACCAACTCCTCCAAGAAGTTAACAATCTCTACTTCCGTTGCATTCTTCAATGGCACTGCTTCTGCCCATCTAGTGAAGTAGTCTATTTCCATCAATATCCACCTCTGTCTAGCTAAGGAGAAAGGGTTAATCATTCCAATGAAGTCTATCCCCCATTGAGAAAAAGGCTCCTCTACTACTATAGGCCTTAATGGCATAGCAACATTCTTTCTCTTTCAGACATAAAATTGACATTCATTGCAAGATTCAATTAATGAAAATGCATCATTGAAAATTGTTGGCCAAAAATAACTAGCACATATATTTGTAATTATTGTAGTCCTTGCAGAAAAATGTCCTCCAGCTGGGCCACTATGGTATTGATCAAATATTCTCTTTGCATGTTCTTCATTTACACACCTTAGTAGGACGCCATTAAAATTTGTTTTGAACAAGACACCCTCCAAGAGAACATAATTACTATTTTGTAAGCGATATAAATGCCTTTTGAAAGAAGGGAGATTGATCAGATACCTTCCCGTTTGCATGAAGTTCATTCTATTCTTCAGGTATTTACCCTGAGCGCTTTCTTTGTTCAATAATACAGTTTCTAAAAATTCAAACTCTATCGTTGGTTCACTATTTTCAGCGAGGTACTCGCACAGTCCCTTTCCTTTGATAGTGTTAAAAGGCCCGACTTCAATATCATGCTCTAGGATTTTCGTAATCCAATTAGCTCTTTTCTCTTTGATTTCTCCTTCCATGATATACTCTTGCACACTAGGATGCAGTACACAAACAATCACCTTGTTATATGATATCAAGTGTCGGAACTTCTTAAGTCCTTTCCCAATGGCAAAGGCCTACTTTTCTATAAAATTGTACTTCACCTCACACTCTTTTAAGGTTTGTGAGTAGAAAGCAACAAGAGACTCTCTTTTATCTTCATTATCTTTTTGCATAACTACAGTGGCAATAATATTTCCACCACCAAAAACACACATAATAAAATCTTTTGATAGGTCCAAGTAGACTAAAATAGAGGCAAAAGAAATAGCCTCCTTTATAAGCTCAAAAGATTTTTTTTCTTTCGTCATCCATTTAAAATTTTGGTCTTTTTTAAGCATCAAGGTAATAGGCCGAACAGTCCCTGCAAAATCTAAAATGAACCGACCAATGAAGTTGGCCTTACCTAGAAATGATTGCACTCCCTTCTTGCTTACAGGTAACGGAAGCTCCCAGATCACATCAACTCTTTCAGGATCAATGGTGATGCCCTCCTTTGAGACAACATACCCAAATAGCTTCCCCTGGGGAACTCCGAACACAAATTTCTTTGGGTTTAAAGAAATCCCAAATTCCTGGTACTTCTGGAAGACAAACTCTAAATGATCGAAATGATCATTGGAAGAATTTGAAAATACTGTCAAATCATCCAGATAGATGATTATAATTTTATGGATTATATCCTTGAAGGCAATATCCATGGCTCTCTGAAAGGTGGTTCTGGCATTTGAGATTCCAAAAGGCATCTTGGCATATGCATATGTTTCCCACTTTGTGGTGAACGTTGTTTTTTGTTGGTCATCTTCTTTTACCCGAATTTGATTGTAGCTCGAAAAACCATCCAACATTGAAAACATTTCGGAACCAGCTACATTCTATAGAATTACCTCCATTCAAGGTAGGGGGTAA
Source organism: Sequoiadendron giganteum (assembly GCA_007115665.2). Taxonomy (NCBI): domain Eukaryota; kingdom Viridiplantae; phylum Streptophyta; class Pinopsida; order Cupressales; family Cupressaceae; genus Sequoiadendron; species Sequoiadendron giganteum. The sequence continues at coordinate 154,552,127 of CM021107.1, read as the reverse complement.
TGATCCTTTAAGGATGCTCTATTCAAGTCTCAGAACTCTACACATGATCACATGTCTCCATTCTTCTTTCAGAGTGGTACCAAGTTTGACACCCAAGTGTTGTGTTTGATCGGAAACACTATTTGGGATGCAATCAATTTATTTTGTTCTTGTGACATGAGAGATTCTATCTTTGGATTCACAGGCCTCTATCTTTGATGAACTGTCTTCACCCCTTCCAATAGCTCAATTGTATGCTCAATGATCTTGAGATTGTACCCCTTAAGATCATCATATCACCAAGCTAATAGACTCAGATACTCTTCACAAAATTTCCTTAGTCTATCCTTATTCTTCTGAAAAAATTCCTTCCTGACCTTGAGCTTTCTTTCTTCTCCGATATACAAATCGGTATAGTCACCCTTGTTAGCTACGAGCCTTCTTTTGTCTCTTGTCACATCATTGAAATCAAACAGGCTCTCTAAAGTGACTAGGCCTCTCAGAAGCTTGTTGGATTTTAGTTGGATAATTTAATCCCCATAAGCTTTGACAATCTTTGGTTGTAGCTAATCAAAAAATTCCCTAGATGACTGGAGAAATGATGCAATATGTGCATCGCTATCGAACACTTTCCAATCTTAATTGTTGTTTGGAACAATGGGCCTTACAATTACTCTCACTACATGCTTATTTTTCAATAACTCAGAGGCCAGCTCAAATTGAATGTTAAATTCCTCAAATTTGTCAATAAGATCCCAGACTCTTTGTCAGTAGGATCGCATACAGACATTTTTTGTAGCAGAAATTCTTTGGATTTGGTTGACCACCAACTCTGAATCTTTGAATACATTTATCTATTTTACACCCATTTGTTCCACAAGGCTCAAGCTATGCACAAGACCCTCATACTCTGCTTCATTGTTTGAACATGCAAACTAGAAACGGTAAGACCTCAAGGTCTTTTCCTCAGATAGAGATGTCAAACATATGCCTACTCCAGCTCCGGCTCTGCATCTCACTCCATCAAAGTGCAAAGTCCATAACTCTAAGGGTGCTTCACCTCTGGACTCTTTAGTAACTCTAGACATAGACTACCCTTCCTCATGTATGACATAAGTACCGAGTCCAGTTGTGTGATAATTCCTAAAAGGGTCTCTATCAATAAAATCCTTCAACAAATTTTCTTCATCCTACATCTAGGAGTTGGTAGCCTCTTCCTCTTCTAGAAATTCCACATTGAACCTCTCAACTTGAGTAATTGAAGTATGTGCTACTTCAAATTTCAGCAAAGCCTCATCAACAACATGATCAAAATGCAAAGTTTCCGACAATAGTTTCATCTTGGCTCCATGTTTGGTCCTCAAAATCAAGTGTGACCAGTCCAATGCTAGATATCCTCCGACATTTATTGTGAATTATCAGGACAAGAAAATCCCAAATAGAGGAGGAATATCAATGAGTATGGTATCCTGATTTATAGTGATATTGGGGTAGGCAAACAATGTCATAGGCAATCCCTTGATTACCCCGACGGTATCAACCTTATTTAAGTCTAGCTACATGAATCCCTTGTTAAGAGGCTCATATTTTAAACCCAAAGTATCAACTAATTTCTTAGGCATGATAGTGGTGTTGGCACCAGAGTCGATCATAAAATTATGAAACAACTTGTCACCAATGATAAGTGTTAGAAAGAAAGGCTTGGGTTTAGGCTTAATATCTTTTTTAGCTTCTTTCTTTTCCTCGGGTTGATTTGTTAGCACTTTATCTAGGTCCGGCTTGGATATCTTTTCTTCATTTTACTAAAAAGGCCCCTTCCTATCTTCCTCTCTTGACAATGCCTTTTTTAATAGCACCTTCTACTCTAAAATAGCCAAGACATCCCACAAGGAAGCGTTTGTAGAGGACTTCTTCATTTTTTCCACCACATTTAACTGTGCTCGCAACTCATGAGTTGCAGTTGCTTGCTCTTTAGGTTTCACAATCGGTGTTGGCCTTGTAGATGGTGTGTCTAGCTATTTGGAAACAATTGGGATGATCATAGGAGCCTTTACCTTCAGAGGAGGAAGATTCAGAGAACTAAGAGGAACCACGCTAGTCTGATGTGTGACTGATGACGGGACTACTGGCAGACTAGGCATCGGCTGAGATGAAGCATTGGCTGGCAGAGATGTGAATTATCTGGTAAATATCCTCTTAGAACGTGTGTTATAATCAGACTGTACTCATGGAATTTGAGTTACAAGAAAATCATTCCGAAATGCTGACTCCTCTCCTTCCATCCATGAAAAGAGCGCTTGGTTTGGAACTATATCTGACCTTTGTTGAATGGACATCCCTTGCATTTTAGCAGTGAGGACAACATTGTCCATCTGCTGAAAGGCATATGATTGGTTGTTAGGATCAGGTGTGCCGCCTTGGCTACGTTGGTCTGTGATCTTTTGTTGCAAATTTCCTCGTGGATAATTTCTTGGCATGTGCACATCGTTACAAGGAAAACACCATGAATTTGTATCTTCGGCTAAGTTGTTTTGTCCAACCACCAACTCTTTATTTGAACTAGGATGGACGGTTTGCATCGGTAAACTTATCGAAACCATCTGATTACTCGGCTGAGCCTAAGTATTTCCATGCGATCTATCTTGCCACTCGTTTTGATGGTACGAAGCTTTTTCACCTTGGTAATTTTGGTATGTTGGCTTTTGATAGCTATATTGTTGTCACTTCATGGTACTCAACTCATTAGTCATGGCCCACATTTTTTCTCTCATCTCGTTCATCTCAGCAACCAAGGGATTAGGCACTGGAGCCACAACTGGAGTTTCGTTCGGGGTTGTTCCGGGATATACGTACATAGATTAGGGAGGAGTTGTAGGCACAATGGTCGAAGGAACTTTGTCTTCTATGGTGTGGCACTCGGGAAACAATGGCATGATGGGTCTTGGTACCAACTTTCCTACAATGATTAGATTATTTTCTCCAGCAACATCCAAGGCATAAGCATCAGGAATAGACTCTCCACTAAGAGCTTGTAGCATCATGGAAATATCTGGGTTGATGGACTTTAAGTACAACATAAATGCCAAATCTGGGGGCAACCGACTACCAACAGGCACTCTCTGCCAGGTTGAATGGAACCATGCTTTGAAATCTGGAAGAGCTAATTGAGGACCTTGCTTTATATTTTCCATTTGTTGGTATAGCAAAGATTTGTCACCAATGTTTGAAAAATACTATAAAACAAGGTTTCGAGCTGGTCCCAAGTAGCAATAGTATTAACCTCAAGAGTCCTATACTAGTTTAGCACCTTTCCTCGGAAGGTGTTAGCAAAAAATATGAGGGCTACATTTTCATTTGACACACCATGTACTAGACATACATCTACCACATCTTGCAGGTGTTCCATCGATGTCTTTGACTCATCCTCAGAATACTTAGGGATAGCTTTTAGAGCGGAAGCAATGATTGGGGCCCATACTACATGAGGCACAGGTGCTACTAGAGGACTGCTAGCATCTCAAGCCACGTAGTTTCTAGTGGCCATCAGTGCAGGAGAAACAGGCCACTACGAAGATGAAGGAGAAGGAGGAGGTGAAGGACTACCTCAGCGGCCTCTTAGATGCATATAAACTAATGGTGGTACGAGTTTGCCAGGAAATTGTACATTCTATGACCTAGTTATGAGCTAATGACTCATACACACTTATAAGATCAAGCGAACGTGCTAGTTCGTGTCCCACCGGGCATGCCAAAAAAAGAATTATTGACGCAAGATTTCTCAAGTTGCAGCAGTCTTACGGGAAACTTAGCTATTGTGGGACATAGTGTGCTAGCTAACTAACCTCCAGAATTTTATCGAAGCCGAATCTTCATTTATTGTGGAAGGTAAAAGGTTAGAAAGACAGAAAAATATTAAATCTACACTATAGGCGATGCGCTAAAATCATAGACAAATTTACCAAAGCACAGTGGAGGATGCAAAGGCTTGAACCACCCAAATGTTGTTTATCAATTAAATTTTCTCAAAAGCACTTTAAGCATAACAAATACCCTCTAATTTGCATAGCATAATCTAGCATAACCTTAGCTAACACAGAGGAGTCAAGAAAACATGATCTGTATTTATTGATCTATGAAAGATCATAAAAGTTGAAGAACAAGCATTCATACAATATAAGAAAATAAAAGCATAGACTAACAGTCTTACTAAATGCATGAAAAATAGAAAGGTCGAATTGATTTGGCATAGTCTGGAGTCTTCAAATTTAATAAAATTATTACAAAAGATTTTTCCCACTGCTTGGGAGTATTTTGCAACTTACCAACAACCTAATAAAAGAGAAACATGGCCGCATAAATAGGTCAGTCGACCACCTGAAACACCACAAAGGAAGAAATCCCTGAGCAAGGATTAACACCCAATATCACCTTGAGCCGCTACTAAAAACATAGATCACCCAGTAGCATGCCAACAAAGCCATTGCATGGAATGGAAAACTAGGCAGTATCAGAAATGAACATGCGGTGCCATAGACAAAAACATGGCAGCAAGCAAGTACAAAAAGTGCAACAGCAATTCCAAGGTAACCAGTGCAAAAATAACTACCATGTGTCGCATAGACAGAGACTAGCAAGAAGACAAAGGAACACCCATCAAAAATCTCCAAGAGAGGGCCATGTGGGTGATGTCGAGTGAAAGAAACTGCAAGGCGGGCTTAATTCAGAAAGTAGCCAGAGAAGGCCACATGTCGTGCAGACAGAGATTGGCAAGAGTGAAGAGATATGAAAAGAAAAAAGCCTCGAGAGGAAGCCATGTGGAGCATGCTGAGCGATGTAAGCAATTTAAATTTGAGGCATAGCCGCGAAGATAAAAATAAAAACTGCAAAGTTTGGCAGATTTTTATGAAACAATCTAGCGACTCAAAGGGATATTTTGCTCGCGGAATGAAGAACCACAAAAACCTTGGTTTAGCATCCTAAAATTGCTCACAACCACAACACGGCAGCTTGTAGACTTGTCCCAACTATTTTTGACGACATGGAGAGAGCTCATAGATTTTCATGTGCCAATTTGAGATCAATAATTGCCTTGAAAGGCAATCCACTAGATATTTCCGTCTCTAATTCCAGCTAGAAGAAGAGCTATGCCAACTAATGCACAATCCCTTCAATTTTATCGATGGTCGGAGATTGATCAAAATATTGGAAGATAGAAAGGTCCTGCTTCTTCTCCTCGATCCTTGCACAATGTGTTTAACACCTACTACCGCTTGGTCTGCAATGAAGGGCGAAGGGAGGCCTCTCTGAGTTAAGCAGAAAAAATTTTCCTACATATCACTAGTAACCAGGCTCAACCTGGCCCTACATTCTACCACCTGCTGGATAGCCTCATGCATATAAATGAGGATGTCGACACCCATGGCCTCCGTTGTTCGGTCTTCAATACCCATGCCGCTCAGAGCCTCATCAAAATTTGTATACAATTTTCCCAACAAAATCCTAGCCTCCAGAACCTTTTCAGAACTTACCTCATGTATCTGCTGGATTGTTTGACCTATTATTTCGCATAGGTTGGCTGCATGTGCCATAAATTTTAGGGTGGACTATAGATTAAGGCATAATGCCTTGACTTTATCCCAATATGACACATAAAACTCCTTGGTGATCTCCAATGAGCTCATCTGAGTTGAAAGAGGTTGGGTCCTCAAGATACTCAACTCTGCTTCTCTGCTACTAAAGTCTGCCTTTAGCTCTGATAGGCCTCTATCCAAAGAGGACACTTGTTCTTTCAGAGTGGAGATTTCTTTTTATTTTTCCTCCAAGGCCAATTCGGTCCACTTTGTTTTTTGAATCTCCAACTCTAAAGTGGCATTCATTTCATTTATTTCATCATCCGTGCTCTGTCGGAGCTCCTTGATACCTTCACTCAGTTGTACGGACTCAACGCGGAGCTTTTTCTCATTTTCTCGGCTCTGCTCAACCTCATGTTGGAGGGTCGGGATGAATTTTGTGCTCATAACTTGCACCTCCTTGATCTGGCATTCGAAAGCACTCCTCTCCTTCTCCAGGTGACTCATTTCATTTTCCTGGGCCTTGTACTTTTTCTCCCAAATATTGACCTTTCCCCTCACCTCTGAAATTTGCTCCTCTCTTTTCCTCACTTGGCAATTGAGCTTGAGGTAATCAGTGGTTACAATCTTTTGAGTCTCCTCCACTAGCTCGACCTTATCTCACAGAAAAGCCTGCTACAAGTCTAGCCCAATGGCGTTGATAGAGTAATCAGTTGATAGCATTTCTCCTACCAATTTAATCATGTTTGGAGTGATCTTTGCAAAAATTAATGAATTTTGGCTCTCATTGAATAGAGTTTGCAAGAGAGGCTTTATCTACCTGCCTGCATCCATTTGTCTCCTCTTTTGCATTCGGCTAGCTCAGGCATTTTTGTTTGCCTCCACCTGCAAGAAGTATTACCTCAAACCGCCACTAAAAATATCGATCGTCCAGGATCATGCCAACAAAGCCATTGCATGGAATGGAAAACCACACAACATTAGAAATGAACAGGTGGCGCCACAGATGAAAACATGGTAGCAAGCGAGTACAAAAAGCATAGCAGCAATTCCAAGGTAACCAGCACATAAATAATTGCCACATGTCACGCAGATGGAGATTGGAAATAAGATGAAGGGACACCCAGGAAAAAGCTCTGAGAGAGGGCCACGTGGGCGATGCCGAGTGAAAGAAACTACAAGGCGGGCCCAATTCAGAAAGTAGCTAGAGAAGGCCACATGTCACGCAAATGAAGACTAGCAAGAATGAAGTAATATGAAAAGCATAAAGCCTCAATAAGAAGCCACATGGAGCACGCTGAGCGATGTGAGCGATTCAAAGTTAAGGCATAGCTGCAAAGATAAAAATAAAAACCGTGAACGTTGGCGGTTTTTTTTTAAACAAAGAGAAGTTGTAAGTACTGTTGTGTACATCATTAATAGGGTGAATTTCAATAGTAATTTTAGTAAGACACCTTTTGAGCTATGGTTTGGTTATAAGTCGACTATCAATTATTTCAAAATATTTGGAAGAAAATGCTACATCAAGGGAGATGATGATATAGGTAAGTTTGATGCGATAATTGAAGCTGTTAGATTAATTCTTGCTTATGCTACTTTCAAGAATTACAAAGTTTATCATATGGATGTGAAGTCAGCATTTCTGAATGGTGAACAAGAAGAATAATTTTATGTTGAACAAGCAGATGGATTTCCAATTACTGATGAAAAGGACATGGTATGTCGATTGAAGAAAGCTCTTTATGGAATAAAGCAAGCTCCTAAAGCTTGGTATGCTAGATTGGATAAATACTTGTTGAAACTTGGATTCAAAAAAAGGTACTACTGATAACAATCTGTATTTCAAGCTAGATCAGAGAAAAGAACCGATCATTGAAGTCTTTGTTGATGATATTATTTTTGAAGGTCATGATGATTTGTGTATGAAGTTTTTCAATGAAATGAAAAGTGAATTTGAAATGTCAATGATATGAGAGCTGAAAATATTTTTGGGATTGTAAATTACTCAGTTAGATGATGGAATCTTTGTATCTCGGTCTAAGTATGTGAAAGAGTTATTGAACAAGTTTGTCATGGAAGATTCAAAAACAATTGGTACACCTATGGTGATCGGATGCAAACTTACATAGAAAAATGATTGTTTGAAAGAAAATCAGACAAGATATAGGTCAATGATTGGTGGATTACTCTATTTGACTCAAACTAGGCCAGATATAATTAATGTTGTGTGCATGGTTGCTAGATTTCAAGATGATCCTAAAGAGTCCCATGTGACTGTTGTAATAAGAATATTTAGATATCTAAAAGGGACAGTTGATCTTGGTCTTTGGTATCCTAAGGATGATGATCTTACTCTAAGTTCTTTTATTGATGTTGATTAGGCAGGGGATGTAGATGACCTAAAGAGTACCAGTGGTGGTGCATTCTTCTTAGGTAAGAAGTTGGTATCTTGGTTAAGAAAAATTAAAAACTCAATTTCATTATCTATTATGTGCTGTTAAAATATGTAGATTAATTAAACAATAAACTAACACACCAATAAGACATTATATTGAAAGAAACTAATCTAGAAAGCATAAATGCAATTCTAAACAATTGCAGCTCCTTCAAATTCATCCCATTGTCCTCTATCTCCAAGGATTTGATTAAAGTTGTTGGCTCTCAATTGTGTAAGCAGCAGCCTATTGAAATGACAACTTAGGAGAATGAGATTGTTTGAAAATGCATATCCATTGTTAATGATTTGAACTATGAACTTGAAATGCTATGATGCTATGATGCTATAATTTTGATTCGAATGCAACTATAGTAACTACCTATGAAATATAGGATGAAATATACTTAACAAATGGTTGTATTTATAGATTTTTGAAGGTCAAGAATCCAGTTGTCGGAGAACAACAGTTGAGATTCAAACTTGTTAGGATGAATGGTGAGAGATGGAGAAGTTGAGAGAAAGGTGGAGAGTTAAGAGGAAAGTGGAAGAATGTTTTCAACCCACAAGACCATCCTCATTAAAAAATAGAGACAAACATGGCATTTATCTTTCATTTATGAAATTTGGTTGAAGTTTGAAGATAACTGCTTAATTAATTAAATAAATTTATTTAATTTCTTGTGACATGTGCAAATAGAATTTTCCATAATTTAAATAATTCATATTTAATTATGTGGGAAATGAAAAAGAAAGGTAATTAAATATTTTACAATATTTAATTAAGTGGAGTGAAAAATATATTTAAATATGGGATGAAATCAAAATATTCCATTGTTTTGAATTTAAACATTCAAACTTTAGAAATGAAATGATAATTAAATAAATAAATTATTAAATTTATTTAGTTTAATTAAGAGGAAATCGACAATAATTAAATAAACTTATTTATTTAATTAAACTAGAAGAATTGGAAAAATGAAAAATATAAATAAATAATTAAATGTATTTATATGTAGATGACTTTAGAATATTAATTAAATAATTCATATTTAATTAATTAGTAGTTTGAATAACGGTGACCATTTTTAGATGTGTACATTTTTCCCCTCTTTGAAGTGATGTGTTTTACGCATTGCTTCAAAGAATATGCCCCTAAATTTGGAAAAAGTTAGTGATGATGCTATATGCCCCCTCAAGAGATAAGTCACATGGTGAAAGAATTGAAATGATTATCAAAAAAAAATTAGTGATTTAACTCTCGAAATAGCACTTTGTTTTGCAAAAATTTGAATATTTTCACACTTTTACCCCCTTAAAAGGTGGAATAGGTGAAAAGTCATTGTCATTTGAACAGTAACCTTTGGCAATTTTGAGAGCTCTAAGAGGTAAAAACAAGATGTCAATCCATTATGAGCACCACAAATTCGAGTGAGCCTGTCGGTATCAGAGACCAACCGCATACGAACCTTTGGTAAGTCAACTTGATCCTCTTCGTAATTTTTTTTTATTGATTTTCATGTTTTTTTAGATTTTTTAAATTTTTTAATTCCCGTTTTAGCGCATACAAGTCATAGTATAGCGCATAGGTTAGATAAAAATGTCCATACAAACTAGTGCATAGATGTGAAACAGGCACGCATAGAAGCGTAGATTTAGCGCATAGCATGAATTGGTGCATAGGATACCTAAAGTAGCACATGTAGAAATGCTTGCCACGTAGGATTGTTATATTAGCACATAGGGTAAATTAGTGCATAGAATGACTACTTTGGTGCATATACTTGATAAAATAGTGCATACAATGCATGTTTTAGTGCATACATGCTTTAAAGTTGCACATCCATGGTTTAGTGCATTGATTGACTGTTTTGGCGCATCCATGAAATTTTCCCGATTTTGAAATTTTGAAGAAAATTTGATAAGTGCTTGATGGTTGTTGCTAGATTAGACAATTGATTTTATGTTTTTGAAAAAAAAATCATGAATAGATTAGCTCGATTTGATAAACTTATCTTCGTGCTTGAAGAACAAATAGGTCTAATAAATTTTCTTTCCTGTTTGAAAGATAAATAGTAATGATGTTGATTCGATTGACTGTTAAATTTGTTTCCATGCGATATGAAAAACAAATAGTAGAAATGATAGATAAATTTCCTTTCGCTATCGAAAAACAAAAATAGATGAAAAATTTTACTTACCTTCCTTCTTGAAGAAACAAATAAGATTTAATTTGATTTGATTGAACTTGCTTGATGTACTGATTGATTTATGTATCCCTTGTTGATTGACTTGGATGATTTCTTGTTATGTCGTAAAGGACAAATTTAACCTCCTCCATATTAGAGAGAGATTTCCCCAGACATGGGAGATGATTCCTCGACTGTCACAGGATGATTTAGAGGTGATATACCAGTGTGGTTTGAGTCCACTATTGAGGATCCCATAGTATCGAGTCAACAGGGTGTTTTTGACCGCGTTAGCTAAGAGGTGGCATAGCGAGCATAACACCTTTAATTTGCCCATAGGATCCTAGGTATTCCTATAGTTGGTGAGCTTTTGACCTACGATCACAAGGAGATTGGAGGGACCAATGCTTTGAGATGAGTCTTCGAGGATCCTCATGTCTCCAGATATTAGATTCCCTGGAAGAAGATGGTGGAGAGCTATGCCCCATTGCCTTCAGTGTTAGCAAGATTCATCGATGGTTTCCTTTGTCCAGATCATAGGGCAAAGAGACTATCAGTTGGTTGGGGTAGGATGTTGGAGGATATGCTTCTCCAACATACTAGATATGCATGGGGATCATGTATGCCTACCCATCTGTACCATGATCTTCATCAGGTCATATATACAGCTGGGAAGAGTCTCTCCTACAAAGTTACTCTTCTACAAATATTTTCATGGGAGAATTTTTCAATCACTCGTCTCATTGTTCGGAGGGATCATCCCCTTGGGTTTCCATATATTTACGCCTACATAGGTTCCCTTATCCAGCCGAGGTTGGGAAAGTTAGAGTACTGGCGGTGCTTGCTAGATGATTTGGATACAGTCATCTGGAGACCGTATTTAGACTGTGATACATGGGAGGCAGATGATATAGAGTTTCCTTACTACACGAGGTCGAGATAATTGATTGGGCGGAATCCTTTTATTATTGAGCAGTTTCTGGCAATGAGGGTCCTGAAGCAGTTTAGATTAGTGTAGATGATGCCACAGGGTCAGGCACACTATGCTAGGCGACGAGAGGATGTGCTAGAGTGGGGTCCAGTTGTGATGATCGAGGCTACCAGAGCAGAGTATCTAGACCTGTAGCTAGAATTTTGGGCTATACATCCAAAGGTTTTAGATGTAGGGATGACAGATGATTATGTAGCATATTTTTACACACATCCATTTCCTAGATTTACCAATCCAAAGGAGCCTGCTCCATTATTGGGAGGACCAATGATACAGCGAGCACGATGGCAGCCAAAGGTACAGGTAGAAGCAGGGCAGCCATAGGGTCAAGCACAGGCACAGGTAGTAGCAGAGGTAGGGGCATAGGCCGAGGATATAGGTGGAGTAGCCATGGATGTGGATTCAGAGGATGAGGAGATGGAGGAGGAGGAGTCAAATGACTCAGGGGATAGCAGTGATGACAGGGATGATGGAGGTGGTGGGAGTGGAGGGCAGAGGTTTTTCTTTGATGTACCTTTAGTACGAGGCCCCATACATTGAGAGTAGTGGATCAGTCGAGTACTTCAACTCCATGGATCATTATCAAGTCTCCCTCATAGGGACAGAATGATACCTTGCAGGAAAAGATTCAGACTCTTCAGAGTTAGTTAGCACAAGCACAGGTGACGATCAGTCATCTGTAGGCACAGGTTGCACAGCCACCAACTCCTGACCCATAGGTAGCACATCTTATGGTAGAGCGATACAACTTCCGGGAGAGGTGTATACAGGTTGAGGGGGTAGCTGAGAGACTCCTTAGATCATTCAAGAGCACCTCCATTGGGGAGGTTGTGGTAGAAGGTTTGGAGACTGCTCGGGAGGCTGAGTATTACATGATGAGATACTTCAAGGCAGTACCACCTGAGAGGAGGTTTTCCTTCACACATCCAGGTACTCGGTCTTGGACCCATTCACGCAGTCACTCTAGGAGTGCTACCAGGAGTGTGGGTCAGCCATCCAGATGAGAGATCAGAGCCTCGGGGAGCAAAGATCCTACGAGACCTACTACCTCAGGAGATAGTAGCAGTCATGTGCCCCTACCAGATGCCCCTCAGTGATGAGCATTTTTGACACATTTATTTATTCTATTTGATATATCTTGTCAAAACATTTGATATCCTTGTACTCCTAGACATTTGTTTTGATGAGATTTATGAGATACAGGGGTGATTCGATTATGCACGTGTTATGGATGATTTATGATGTATGATTATTTCTATATGTATGTCATGTATGATTTTTTATTATGATACAAATGATGGTGTAATGTGAATGATGATGCTTTTATTTTATGTATTGATGATGCAATGGTGATTTTCTTTCATGATGAATGTAATGAATGCAATATGTAAGATGTAATGAAATGAATGATAATACGTCCTAAAAATGACATGATGTAATGTAAAAATGATATGATCAAGAAGTGATATAAATGGTTATGAAATGAAATGATAATAATGACCTAAATGATGATGAAATGATAATAAGAATTGGTAAATAATGATAATTAAATGATTATGAATGAATGAATGATAATGAAATGATACATATGGAATATGATAATATAGTAATACCTAATGATACAATGCAATTGATATGAAAATGATAACCTAAATGATAACCTAAATGATAATATGAAAATGAATGAGATGGATGAAATCTTTTTATTAATGTGGATTTATGATGTGAAATGAATGTGCAATAAATACAAATGTAAATGTTAATGAATGATTATAATAATGACCATGCATATGATATGTAAAAAAATGGATTATGATCATGATGAATTGATAACGAAATGAAATGATAATGCAAGTATGCAAAAACAATAATAATGATGAATGATGGTGAAATGGAACGAGATGTAATAAATGTCCAGTTGTACTCAATTTTTGTTTGAAAAAGATATACGATAATTTGACCAATCCCTCAAAAATCTATTTAAACAGCCCCCAAAATGTAAATGAATTATGCAGTCCTAGAATACAGTAATGAACCATTCTCCTTTTTGTCATTTCATGATGTGCTTGATTTTCATCATTCAGCCTTTTGATATGTTGAAAGTTAGTACAAGCATCAAAGGGTATGTTAGAACCAATGATGACCTGAGTACTACTTTCATAATGTTTGATATAGCAAGTTAATGCAAGCATTGAGGTATAATTGAACCAAGATGACTTGAGTATTGTTTGTATAAACAGACAAAAGTTGACCATTTTCCTATGCAAATTCTGAAATGTCATCAATGATACATTGTAGAGCATGTCCCATGACCAATTTGCATAATAATAATGATTAGCTTATAGAAAACAAGAAAATAAAAATCATACTCCTTCCTTGTGATTCTAGTTCAGTACATCATTGAACCACTCCAAAGATATGATGTCATCAAATGTTAAAACGACAAACCAACTTATGCTTTTAAGTTTGTCATTCATTTTATTCAGATTAAGATCATCCAATTTTTTTTTTTGTTATCTATCAAAATAGTCATGTAGTCTCATTGTAATTGGAAAATTTTGTTGTTTCCTGATATTCTGATTCTTGACATATGTTACCAATTTCCTAATAGAAAGCTCCAAGAAGCGAATTGCCCCCTAGTGACCTTGTACTTTAACTCCTATTGTATACAACTACTGCTAGGGATAACCTTAATCATCAAGCCATGATGAGATCCTTGTTTCAAGGAGATGTTGTAATGCATGATGTGAATGTGATGGTATGGCATGCATGTAATGCTAGTGAAAGGTGGATATGAAGAATGTATCCTAATGGATAAGAGAGCCAAACAAAATCACAAACAATGCTTGTTTACCAGGTTTTCACCATTTGTTTTTATTGCACTTTTTCCTGATTTTATGATTTTTTTATTGTTTACCAAGACACCTGATTGCCAGGTTTTCATCAAGGCAATGATTTTTTTCTATTTTTTCTTCTTCTTCCTTTTTTTGATTTTTTTTTATTTTTGCTCTTTTGATTTTTTCGTATTTTTTTCAAGACATTTTATATTGTTTTTGATATTTTCAGGCATAAAAATTCTTTAGATGAATTTTGTTGGTTGGATCTTCAAATAGGTCCCCTTTTGATGTTGACAAATGATATGCCTTTGATCCATATGTCATAATGATAACGAAAGGGCCCAGCCAATTAGGTTCAAAATTGCCTTTCTTTTCCCGATCCTGTTGATTACGAGGGTTTTCTTTGAGAACCAAGTGACCTACTTGAAAAGTTTGTGGTTTGACTCTGTGATTGTAGTTGTGGGACATAACTTGTCGATATCCCTTCAAATGATTAATTGTATTTTGACGCCGTTCATCAATAAGTTCCAACTCTTGCAACCTTGATACTCTGTAGTATTCATCATTGATTAACCCCTTTGGTGATACTCGAAGTGAAGGAATCTCAACTTCCAGTGGCAGAATAGCTTCTACTCCATACACCAAAGCATAAGGAGTAGCACCTGTTGGTGTGCGAATGCTTGTTCTATATGTCCATAATGCTAGATTTAATTGGACATGCCAATCACAACCTCCTTCATTCATTGTTTTCTTCAAAATATTCAAAATAGTTTTTTTTGAAGCTTCAGCTTGATCATTCCCTTGCAGATAGTAAGGCATAGACAACCTGTGTTGGATGTGAAATCTTTCACATAGCTCATCAACATCCTGATTTTTAAAGGGTCTTCCATTGTCTATGATAATGGAGTTGGGAATACCATATTGAAAGATGATATAGTTCAAAATAAATGAAGAGATTTGTTTTCCAGTAATAGTTGTTAGGGGAACAACTTCAATCCATTTAGTGAAATACTCAGTGGTTGTAATGATGAATTTATGTCCATTTGAAGATGACGGGTGTATCTTTCCAACCATATCTAATCCCCACTGAGTGAAATTCCATGTTGTGGTGAAGGGTTGTAATTCCTGAGTAGGAGCATGAATGAGATTCCCATGAATCTGACATTTTGCACATTTCTTCACAAAAATGAATGATTCCTTCTCCATGGTCGGTCAATAGTAACCCAATCAAACAAGTTTCTTGGCTAAGGTTAGTCCACTTGATTGTGTTCCAAAAATTCCACCATGTACCTCTTGTAAGGCCTTTTCAGATTCATCACATTTGAAACATCTAAGGAGGGTACCATCCAGACCATGCCGGTATAAGACGTCAGCAATTAAGGTATAATGGGAGGATTGACGAATGAAATTTCTTTTCTGATTCCTAGACAAGTCTAAAGGTAAAGTAGTATCCTTTAGGTAAGTGTAAATTTGGCCATATAAGGGAGAACTAAATTGGTTAACTGGAAAATGATTTGAGTTTTTGGATTTTCATAGGTGGGAGAAAACAATTGTTCCACCAGGAAATCGTACCGTGTTTGATTCTCTGTCAACTAGAGTAGAGATGCTATTGTAGCCATTGCATCGACTGATTTACTATTAATACATGGAATCTATATGAACTTGATATTAACAAAGTATTTCTTGAAATTGTCCACCATTGTTTTATAAGGTATCAACTTGTAATCTTTAGTGTGATATTCATCATTGATTTGATTTATAACAAGTTGTGAATCACCAAAAAATTGAAGTTCTATGATTTTCCAATCTACTACAATTCTCATGCCAATTACCGATGCCTCATACTCAGCTATGTTGTTTGTGCAAGGAAACATTAGCCGATAAGATTTTGGAATTATATGTCCTTCAGGTGTAATAAAAATAATCCCTGCTCCTGAACTATGTTGAGTGTAAGAACCATCAAAATAGAGCGCCCATGACTGCTTAATAACTGTTGTGAATACATCAGCATCAGGAAAATCAATGTGTATAGGGTGTTCTACTAGTATTGGTGCTTCTGCTAACTAATCCGTAATTACCTATCCGTTTATAGCTTTCTGATCCACATAATGAATATCAAATTCACTTAGGATCATAGCCCATTTATCCAACCTCCCAGTTATGGTTTCCTTACTTAGAAGATATTTAAGTGGGTTAATCTTAGCCACAAGCTTTACTATATATGCTAGCATATAATGTCATAACTTTTGAGAAGTGAATACCACATCTAAGGAAAAGTTTTCAATGAATGTGTAACTTATCTCATGACTTGTCAAAGTTCAACTGATGTAATAAATTGCTCACTCCTTTCCTAAGTTGTCTTCCTGTGCCAATAATGCCCCTAGGGACACTTTTGTGGTAGAAATATACAATATGAGCAGTGCACCTTGCACTGGTGGATTCATGAGATACTGCTTTATCTGATCAAATTCTACTTCACATTTTTCCTCCCATTTAAATGGAACATTCTTGTGTAAGAGATGTGTAAATGGTAAAATTTTATCCGCCAGTTGAGCAATGAATTTTCAAATGGATTGTAACCATCCTTGCAAAGAGCGTAGTTGACTAATGTTCCTTGGCGGTGGCATATCAATAATTTCTTGTACCTTAGCTAGATCCACTTCAATTTTGTTTTATGATACAATGTAACCTAGAAACTTTCCAGATTTCACTCCAAAAACACATTTCTTTGGATTAAGTCTTACTTTGAATTATTCCATTCTTTTGAAAATTTTAGATAAGATATCTATGTGTCCTTCTCTGGTGTTAGATTTGGCAAGGAGGTCATCAACATAATCTTCCATGAATGTATGCATCATATCATGAAAAATCATTGTCATTGCATGTTGGTATGTAGCTTCTGCATTCTTCAACCCAAAGGGCATTACGTTCCAGCAATAGGTACCCCAAGGACATGTGAACATTGTTTTATCTTGATCCTCTAGTGTAATCTATATCTGGTTGTATCTTGAAAATCCATCCATTAATGAGTACATTGCATGTCTAACAGTCAAATTAGCAATAATATCTATGTTTGGCAAAGGGAAGTCATCTTTAGGACATGCCTTGTTCAAATCTCTAAAATCTGTACAAATTCTAATTCTTTCATCTGGCTTTGAAATAGGTACGATATTGGAGATCCATTTTGCATAGTCAATAGACCAAATGAATCCAACATCTAAAAGATTCCTTAGTTCCTCTTTAACCAATAATGCAACATGTGGATGCATTTTTCTGAGTTTTTGTTTACAGGCTTTGCCCTCGGCATAATAGATAGATGATGCATGATGAGATCTGGATCTAATCCAGGCATATTTGCGTAGGACCATGCAAAACTGATTTGGTTGTTCTTGAGAAATCCGTGAATCCAGGTATTTACTCTTCTGTTAAAGATGTAGCCAATTGCAAGATCTTGGGATTTTCTGTAGTACCTATATTGAGTGCCTTTGTTGGTTCGATTAGAATAGAAGACCTTTCTTGGTAATGTTTTGGAAGAGTGTCAAGTTTCCCATCCTCTGGTGCCTTTGAAAGGTTTTCACCATTGGATATGCTTTTTATTTTTCTCTTTTCTTGATCTAATACTACCCTTTTTAGGTTTTCACCATTAGATCTTTCTTTTATGTTATTTATTTCATAGCTGAGAAACTTGGCACTTTCCTGTCGAAAACTCTGATCTTGTGATTCCCTGGTGGAACCTGTTTTTGGTTGGGATGAAAAAATAAAGTTTATTATGGTTTTGTCATTAGGAAAAGTTGGGACATCAATAGGTGTGACTTGTTCCCAATCGATGAGTTTAGGATGAACCAAAGGAAACGAATCATTAGGATGGGTAAGTTCATTGCCCGTTAGAGTCATGATACTATTGTTAACATCGTTATGGGAGAGGTCTAGGATGGTATCCTCCTATGGATGATCTGTCTCACTTTGAATCGAATCGGTTTCACTTGAGTCATGATCGCTTTGTAGAACATAATCAAGTGGAGGCCTTGAACTTTCCCCTTGTAAGAATGTTGGTATGAATATGTATAACATCAACCCTTTTCTCTGAGATGAAAGTATCATCAAAGAAGTCACCCCATTCATATTCATTGGAGTTAGTGTCAAAATTATTTGCTTGAATTCTCAGGATTGTTTCAGTTAACTCCTCTTTAGACATTCTTTGTATCACTTCTTCCTTTGTCTTCACCATATCCTAACACAGTCTTATCCTTTGGGTGCATTGTTTTCAGTTGGATAGGTTCAATGATACCCTCTTTTCTTTTACCTATAGGGCCATTTCCTTCATAAACCATTTGTTGCATGATCGCATAACCTTTTAAATACTATTTTGTGGGTAACTTGATATGTTGTACTGATTCTTTTTCGTATTTATAGAGCCAATCAAGGATAGCCCTATCTTCCATTTCATTTTCTTTGATAAATACCCCATTAAACTTGGTGATGGGAACTGAAGCTGAGGCTAAAGCTACTATAGCTTATTGTATGAATGTTGATGGTTGACCATGGGATCTTGGAGATATGGGTAAATTAGAGAGAGATAAATAATATTCTCCCACTCCATTATCTTTCAATTTTAGCTTGGTGCCAAAATTACTTATCATTTCTCGTGCTTGCTCATTGTACTTGGAGGTAGAGATGGCCAAAGCCTCTCTATTATGTGGGACGAGTGTGTCTTGAGTTACTCTTAGATTATAGCAAGTTTGACTGCTAATGTGATCAACAAGTATTGCTACCTCATGTCCATCATATGGAAACTTCAAGCATTGATGATAAGTAGATGGAACAACTTGCATGTCATGGATCCATGGATGACCCAAAAGTATGTTATAGGTTAGATCCTGGTCTAGAACCTGACAAAAGGTATTCTTCACAACAGGTCCCACTCTGATTGGTAACATGATAAGGCCTTTGGAAGTCCTCTCCTCATTATCATATACCTTGATTTTAATCTTTCTTCGTGGATCTATAGATTCTTCTGAATATCCCAAAGCTAGGAAAATTTTTAAGGTAAAAATGTTTAATCCAACTCCCCCATCTATTAGGACACGTCTAATGTGAGCTTTGTGAACCATGACCTCTAAGTAGAGTGATGAATTATGTGGATGGGTTATGGATGAGTCATCCTTTTTAGTAAAGGATAAACATGCAGATGAGGAGAAGTGTCCCACCATGGCCCAAAATTTATTGATATCCAGATTAGGGGATATAGTTGTATCAAAGAAGTTCCTTTTCTAGAATGTCCTTATGCGCAGGTGATAACTTTCAGAGCTCCAAGATAGAAATTTGGGCTGATGTTTTTTGTAGTTGATCCACCAAATTGTATTGACTTGGAGGGGGAATTGACGCTTTATATGAGCTTCCTTTTACAATGATTTTGGCTTGTCCCCTTTTCGTAGCATTGACCTCTCAATATTCTTGCTTACCTTTAATTCAGATGGCATTCATTTGATGATCATCAGTATAAATATGATTGATAATGGTTCTGTGGAGATAATTAACATTCTTGCCCTTATCACCTGAAGATTCTCCCTTTTGATAATTAGGGAGATGATCCTTGAATTCCTGTTGGTCATCACTGACATTATGTCCCTCAACCGTAATGGTGCAGTTATCAATTAGATCCTGAACAATATTCTTTAACCCTTGGAAATTATTTGTCTTATGACCTTTACATCAATGATAATCACAAAAGTGTGAGTCATTCCATGATGGTGGTTTGACTCGAGGCTCATCGTCTCTTTGTGGTGGCAATGTAATAGTGTTTTGATTCAATAATTCTTTGAGAATGGATTCCAAAGATTGGCCCAAGAGAGTAAAACTCTGTCGATTCGAAAAATTACCTTGGGTACTATAATTTCCAGCATTATTGCTACATTGAACACCTGACACATTAAGGATGGTAGGCTTCACATTCACGTTGTTAGCATCTGCTACCCCATCATTCACAACATTTTTATTTAAAGTCCAAAATCATGACATTTCATTGTTGTTACTATGGTTGTTGTTATTGTATGAATTTGAACCTTCTTTATCAATTTTCAGAACTCCACGCTGGACCAAAGCACCTTCAATAATAATTGTGTTTTCAATCAATTTTTGAAATTATTGAAGACATTGAAGGTTTAGTCTGTAACTCATCTCTTGATTCAGACTATCGATAAAGATCTCCATCTTTTCTATTTCAGGAACAGGGTGAGAGTATCTAGCAAACACCCTTCTCCACCTTTGCAAAAATGTAGTGAAAGATTCCCCTACTTTTTGTTTTACCTTACAAAGAACAAGCATGGTTATTTGGTGTTGGATGTTGTAGGAGTATTGTGATATAACCTTATTTATTAACTCCTCAAAGGTTTTGATTGGGGGGGGGTGATCTTTGAAATCCACTCCATGGAGTTTCCACTCAGACTTCATGGAAACAATCACATTAAGTAGGTATCTTCATGAGCGAATTCTAAGCTCATATTTCAGAAATCCCTCACATGTTCAATGGGGTCAGTTTTCCCATTATACCTATCAAATTTAGGGATTTCGCATTGTTTTGGAAAAGGAATCATTTGAAGACTCCTATCAAATGGATAAGGACATAATTCATCCAAAACATACTTCTTTGTTGCACCCCCTTGCATTTCTTTTATTTGCCATTGTAATTCTTTTATTTGTTGAGTAAGGGCACTAAAATCATTGGGAGGAGTTTTAGGATTCTCTTTAATCCCTTCTGTATCAAAATCGGCGGGTAACTTAGCTCTTTGATTAGCTAATGAAAGGAAATATCTTTCCTTGTTTCGTTCTAAAATCCTTTCCATAAAAGTATGGAATTGGGGATCATGCTCTACTTCTTGAAGCTTTTCTTCTGTTATCTCTTCAGTATGAAATGGATTCTCTTCCCTATCAATATTATCACCCATTTTTCTTATGGTACTTTCTCTTTCATCTTTTTCTATGTGCTTTTGAGATCTCGTGACAACAAGCATGAGCTTTGCCAAATTTCTACTAACTCTGATCAAATAAATGAAATAGTGCAATTTTGATGGATATGAAAGTCAAGGATAGAATGAAGATTCTATGACTTAAATGATTTCTAGTCTTTAGCTCGTGATTTCCCTGATTGAAAGGATGAAAATCCTATTTGCGGGAAATTAAACAAAAGATCACTAAAATAAAAATGATTTTTCACTTTGTGAGGTTTTGATCGTAGCTTTGTAAAAATATGGATTTGTGATAAATGCCTATTATGCTTTAGTTCTCTATTGCATAATTTGATTAGGATGAGTAGAGTATACAATTGTAGGTTGTAATATAAGAAGAACAGATACGCTAACTGTGGTTGTGCCTTTGTGAAAGGGCTCTTCTTTGAAACAAATCTCATGAGTATAAAGGTTCTATAGTATAATCATTAGTGAAACCTCTAAAAAAGTCGTGATATCGATGAATAAAGGTCTTGTGTTCAAGCAAGACCTTTCAACTTTGGTAAAGAAATTTCCTCTTCTTCAATAAATTCTTATAATCAAGAGATTATTTTGGCTTTCTAATCTTCCTCTCTAGGGATTTTTTGGCAAAAGTTGTAGACTTCCAAACCCTAAGCATGGAAAATACTAGACTGAGAATGACTGAGTTTCCAAATATCAGAAAAATACCTAGGCTTGGACCATACATGCGTTGAAACAGAGCATGAATGCACTAAAACAGACTACGTATGCGTCGAAACAAAGCACATATGCACCAAAATAGAGCATGGATGCACCGAAATAGAATAGCTATGCACCGAAACAGAGCATAGATGTGCCAAAACAGAACATGGATGTGCCGAAACAGAAAATAGATGTGCTAAAACAGAGTGGCAATACGTCGAAACATAGCAGAAATGCATCGAGATAGAGCAGTAATGTAACGAGATAGAGTAGCAATGCGCTGAAATAGAGTAGCAATGCGCCAAAATAGAGAAGAAATGCACCAAAATAGAGAAGAAATGCGCTGAAACAAAGTAGAAATGCGTCGAAACAGAGCAACAATGCGGTAAAATATTCATTTAAATTTCTGAGACAGACATGTTTGGACAGTTTGATATTTTTGGATGATCTTAATCTAATTTAACTGTGAAAAACATGGCATACAGTAGTAGACAGTTTGTTTTGTTAATCCTAAAATCTGAACAAAGAGTGTACATTCTTGAGATTTTCATAGGTATTGAACAAGATAAGAACTTCAATCAAACTAACTCTTAGTTTTTCAAATAGGTCATCATAACATCCACAACCCACATCTTAAAATCGCGTCAACTCACACAGCCATGTCACCCCCTAGAGGGTGCCCGTGTTTTTGTCTATTCTTGGTGTGTACTCAAAATGATGGAAGTGGATACCAAATCCCCTGAGCAAACAATCCATGGTGATTATATGGTGAGTGTCTTGGGGGAAAATTCTTCCCTCTCCTTGCATTATGTTTTAAATGATGTTTGGATACTAACACAATTGGCTATGGTTCGTAGTCAAGGTTTTCATTCAGCATGGCAATAGATAAGCTACCTCAGGAGACCTCCCAATCTTTAGAACAAATATTTTGGGGATGGTTATCTTTCTCACTTCCGTTGAATATGAGTTTCCCCAACATTCACTTTTGATTTTTGGAAAACCTGGCTTTGGTTGTTCCCACTTAGGTCATTCCTGTAGGGTGAGTAGTTTGTCCCACTACAAAAGGCCTTCTAAAGGATTTAATAAAGCTTGAAATGCATAAAATTAAATAGGTAAGCCAGGTGTTCTAATCACCTAGTAAAGGGGAGAACATATACCTACTACACCAAAATCACAACAAACAAGTGTTTGAGTTTTAAATCCAAATTGATAATTTTTTATGCTAAGTGAAGATTTTTCTTCACCACAAATATTGGATTCATTTTAACTAGCATGAAATGACGTTTGGTGACTATCGTAGGATTGATAAATTCCAGATTTTAAATTTCTATCCTAGGGTTGGTAAATTCCAGATTTTAAATTTCTATCCTAGGGTTGCTTTATTTTATTTAAAAATTGAAGTGAAAAAAAATTTATTCGCGGATGGTGTCAAAATCAAAATTTCTTTTTACAAACCCCCTGTATGCACTAAGACAGGCCCCCAATGCGCCAAAACAGTTGTTAAATGCACTAAAAGATCAATCTGGTATATGTGAAAAAAGGTCATCTGTGCGTTGAAACATTCCATGGATGCATCAAAACAGTCTGTCTATGCATTGAAACAGTCCATCTATGCACCAAAATAGTTCGTTTATGCGCCAAAACAGTCAGTCTATGCGCTGAAATAGTCTGTCGATGCACCGAAACAGTCCGTCTATGCATTGAATCGAGACTCGTATGTGCTAAAGCACAACTCTTGTCCATCACATATCAGAAATTTTTTGCAATAAAAAGATTAAAACGGGGGGATGCCCCACGGTGGGTGCCAAAAATGTGTGTTGTTAAAATATGTAGATTAATTAAACAATAAACTAACACATCAATAAGACATTATATTGAAAGAGACTAATCTAGAAAGAATAAATACAAACTCTAAACAGTTTCAGCTCCTTCAAATTCATCCCATTGTCCTTTCTCTCCAAGGATTTGATTAAAGTTGTTGGCTCTCAGTTGTGTAAGCAGCAGCTTGTTGAAATGACATCTTAAGAGAATGATATTGTTTGAAATGCATATCCATTGTTAATGATTTAAACTATGAACTTGTAATGCTATGATGCTATGATGCTAGAATTTTGATTCGAATACAACTATAGTAACTATGTATGAAATCTAGGATGAAATCTACTTACCAAATGGTTGTATTTATAGATTTTCGAAGGGAAAGAATCTAGTTAGCGGAGATCAATGGTTGAGATTCAAACTTGTCAGGATGAACTGTGAGAGATGGAGAAGTTGAGAGAAAGGTGGAAGGTTGAGAGGAAAGTGGAAAAAAAAATTCAACCGACAAGACCATCCTCATTCAAAAATGGAGACAAACATGGCATTTATCTTTCATTTATGAAATTTGGTTGAAGTTTGAAGATAATTGCTTAATTAAATAAATAAATAAATTTAATTTCTTGTGACATGTGTAAATAGAAATTTCCATAATTTAAATAATTAATATCTAATTATGTGGGAAGTGAAAAAGAAAGGTAATTAAATATTTTACAATATTTAATTAAGTGGGGTGAAAAATATATTTAAATATGTAATATTTAAATATGGGATGAAATAAGAATATTCCATTGTTTTGAATTTAAACATTCAAACTTCAGAAACAAAATGATAATTAAATAAATAAATTATAAAATTTATTTAGTTTAATTAAGATGAAATCGGCAATAATTAAATAAACTTATTTATTTAATTAAACTAGAAGAATTGGAAAAATGAACAATATAAATAAATATTTAAATTTATTTATATGTAGATGACTTTAGAATATTAATTAAATAATTCATATTTAATTAATTAGTAGTTTGAATAACGGTGACCATTTTTAGATGTGTACATCTACTGCTAAGGCAGAGTACATTGTTGCTACAAATAGTTGTACCCAAGTATTGTGGATGAAGCAAATGTTGAGAGATGTCAGAATTGAGTATGAAGAATTTGTTGCCATATTTTGTGACAATTCAAGTTTCATTAACATTTCTAAGAATCCAGTGTTGCATTCAAATACAAAGCATATATTCATCAAGTATCACTTCTTGAGAGATAAAGTAAGTGGCAAAGAAGTTAGATTGGAATACATACCTACCAAAGAGAAAATTTCAGATATCTTTACCAATTCATTTTCTAAGGATACTTTTGAGTACCTTAGATGAAAGTTAGGGGTGATTTCCCCTCCTGATCAAAACTAAGATGCAAGTATTTGCATTAGTCCATGAATTTATAGCCATGTCTCATTCCGGATTGATGTTGTGGTGGCTTCTACTCAGTGGGAGTATTCAGATGATTCAATTTTTTATCAGAGCATGTGTACCTTTTCCATTGATGCCAAAGGGGGATAGAAACAACGTGGAAAATGTGGGAAATAAAAGAAATAAAGGAAATAGGAAAGATTTTACAATCTCAAGGGAAGATTGTTGAAGAAGAGCTAGTTGGGTTGATGGTATTATTTTTTACATCATGTGTTGCCATCAATGCCAAAGAGGGAAATTTTTGGATGTTTTGGTTATATTGATGATATGTGGTTGTCATTGATGCCAAAACTATTATCATTGAATCTACTTCAGGTTGTATATGTCAAAGATATTGAGAAAATTGTAATAAATATAGTACAAGTAGCTAGTGGAGCTGAGAAGGTTAAAATATTGTAAAGCTCTATGTGTTGAAGATTTGAAGGTGCGCTTCAAAGGGTTTACTGTTGAATCTTTCTAGTATGTCATCTAAAAGTTTCAGAGGTTTGCATAAAGATTTGTGGAAGGTATGAAGATTTGCGTGCCTATAGTTACTCATTTTTTATAGATGGCGTTCTTGGTTGAAGCAGATGAAATTCTTTTAATTTCATGTGGTGTGCATGTACTTGTAATGTTCATGGATGAGTTTAGATTGTTCTCTATCATTGTTGTACGTCTGAATTGATTGAATTGTTCGTGATCGGAGATTCCTCTGATGTGTGCTCGAGTATTCATGTTCTTGGTCAACATGATGATGTTAGCGTGTTGCGAATCCATGAGGATTAATTTGTTATTGTTTGGCATGCTTGGAGGTGTTTTTTTGGGTCCTCACTATGTTGTGACCAACTTGTGTTGGTGCACATTGTAATTTATTCATGTATCAAGGCCGATAGTTGTAATTCATTCTTTATTTGTGGCCGACTAAATAGTGGTTGTAAATCCTTGTAGCAGATATATATATATATGAGATTTTTTTCCTCATTTAGAGAGAAGTTCTCAAGTGTACAAGTGATGTACAAGTGCTAATAAAGGTCAAATCATTCACAGAAAAGTGTGGAAGAGTTTGAGCAGAGGGTGGAAGAGTTTGAAGAAGTTTTTTTGCGCCTAACTAGAATGGTAATCAGGCTTTTGAAGAAGCTATTTTCTCAATTCAAATTCATCAGATGGATTTAATCTGATTACTATATATAAGGAAATGAGCCTTCCCTTTGAGCAGTGTGCTCTAGGCAATGCGCCTGAATGCAAGTGTAATCCCTTTTTATTCTTCATTATACTTCTAATAGGGTATAATCTTGTGGACTAACATCCACCATGGTTTTTCCCCTAACAAGGTTTCCACGTATACAATCTTGGTGTTCATGTGTCTCTAATTTGTTGCTGATTTAATGCTTGCACTCTTAATTTTCAAATATGTGATATAAGGTTGATTAATGTTGTATAAGTTTAATTTTCGTAACAACTGATTCACCCCCTTGTTTATGCTTGTTTTTCCAATAGTTGCAAACAAGAATAGGAGGATAGAAATATGTTCATAAAATCATGTGCCTCAATGAGTGCAAAAAGTAAATGATTGACAATTACACAAATCATCCTATTCATCTCAAAATATTATGGTCATCTAGCATAAAAGTCGTTATATTTTTTTGTCGTCAAGAGAATGAATTGGATAGCTGAGCTCATATACATGCAGGTTTTTCTATAGATGTACACAACAATATTAATGTTAAATGAAATGGTAGGAGAAAATAGAGAAAACAAATCGAAATAGAAACACAAATAGATTTAAAATTTCATATTGATAAAAATATACATTACAAATATTTTCCTAAGTTTTTTCTCATCCTTCATACTACCATTACTTTGATTCTCACTAATTCTTTTTCACTAAACACTTCCTACAAACACTATTACAAACTTATTACATTACATAAATAGACAACTATTCATACATAACACTATTTCATTCATTCTTAGAGTTGTTTCTCATTAACTGAAATTAACACACTACCATTCATTCTCGTAATAGCTCTATGGAGCTGGATTCCAGTTGGGAGTGCATACTAAAATGTAGACTCAACAATATATAGAATACTAAGCATATAATATAGATAAAGAATAAACATAAAATAGTATATTTTAAACCACCCACAAAATTTGTGAAGCCTGCAAGGAGTTAATATGAAGTCCTTTCAAATATTTTCAAATCTTACTTTAAAATCTTTCTTAATTTGTCTTCAATTCTAATATTGATTTAGATCCAATGTTGATATGGAGACTAACATGTACTCTCAAAGAACCTACCTTTATTACAATTGTTAGAATGCAATGGTAGGAGGAAATAGAGAAAACAAACATAAATAGATTTGAAATTTTGTATTGATAAAAAAAACACAAAGTTTTTCCTAAGTTGTTGCTCATTCTTCATACTACCATTACATCGATTCTTACTGCTTCTCTTTCACTAAACACTTCTTAGAAATACTATTTCAAACTTATTACATTATAGAGCTTCAAATCTTTCAGAAAGAGACAACAATTCATACATAAGACTATTTCATTCATTCTTAGAGTTATTTCTCCTTAACAAGCATCATCACACTACAATTCATTCTCCTTACAGATCTACAAATTTGGACTCTAGTTGGGAGTGCATACTAAAATGTAGAATCAACAATATATAGAATACTAAGCATATATGAGAGACATGGAACAAACATAAAGTAATACGTTTTAAACTACGCAAAAAACATGTGAAGCTTGCAAGGAATTAATATGAAGTACTTTCAAATCTTTTCAAATCTTACTTTAAAATATTTCTTCTTAATTTTTCTTCAATGCTAATACTAATTGAGATCCAATGTTGATATGGAGACTAACATGGAGGTAGCAATCAGGCAAGGGCTCTCAAAGAACCTAGCTTTGATACAATTGTTAGAATGCAATGATAGGAGGAAACAGAGAAAGCAAACATAAATAGACCCACAAATAGATTTGAAATTTTTATTGATAAAAATAAACATTACAACTTGGTTTTCTTGAGTTTTCGCTCATTATTCATACTACCATTACATTGATTCTTACTACTCCTCTTTCACTAAACACTTGTTAAAAACACTATTACAATCCTCTTACATTATAGAGCTTCAAATATTTTAGAAAGAGACAACCATTCATACATAGCACTATTTCATTCATTCTTGAGTTGTTGCTCCTTAACAAGCATCACTGCACTACCATTCATTCTCCTTATAGCTCTACGAAGTTAGACTCTAGTTGGGAGTGCATACTAATATGTAGACTCAACAATATATAAAATACTAAGCATATACGAGAGACAAAGAACAAACATAAAATAATATATTTTAAACTACCCACAAAATATGTGAAGCCTACAAGGAGTTAATATGAAGTCCTTTCAAATATTGTTAAATCTTACTTTAAAATATTTCTTCTTAATTTTTTTTCAATACTAATACTAATTGATGTCCAATGCTGATACAGAGACTGTCATGGAGGCAACAATCAAGAATCAACTCTCAAAGAACTTGGCTCTGATATAATTGTTACAGTGCAACGGTAAGATGAAACAGAGAAAACAAACATAAATAAAACCACAAATAGATTTTAAATTTTTTATTTGATAAAAGAAACATCACAAGATTTTCCTGAGTTGCTACTCATTCTTAATACTACCATTACATTGATTCTTATTACTTCTCTTTCACTGAACACTTCTTACAAACACTATTAAATAGACTTCCTATATTATAGAGATTTTCCTCTTTCAGAAAGAGAACATCGTTCATACATAAAACTATGTTGTTCATTCTTAGAGCTATTTCCCCTTAACATGCATCAACACACTACCATTCTTTCTCCTTATAGCTCTACAAAGTTGGACTCCAATTGGGAGTGCATACTAAAATGTAGAATTAACAATTTATAGAATACTAAGCATATATGAGAGATAGAGCATAAACATAAAATATTATATTTTAAACTACCCACAAAATGTGTGAAGGCTACAAGGAGTTAATATGAAAAATCATTCAAATCTTTTCAAATATTACTTTAAAATATTTCTTCTTAATTTGTCTTCAATTCTGATACTGTTTGAGATCCAATACTGATACAGAGATTGACATGGAGGAAGTAATCAGGCATGTACTCTCAAAGAACCTAGCACTAATATCTAGTTGTTAGAATGCAATGGTAGGAAAAAACAGAGAAAAAAAAAGAACTAGAACCATTTAAATAGATTTAAAATTTTACATTGATAAAAAGAAACATTACAAATATTTTCCTGAGTTGCTTCTCATTCTTCATACTACCATTACATTGATTCTTAATTCTTCCCTTTCACTAAACACTTCTTACAAACATTATTGCAGACTTCTTACATTACAGGGA
The DNA here is from genome assembly GCA_007115665.2 of Sequoiadendron giganteum. Lineage (NCBI taxonomy): Eukaryota > Viridiplantae > Streptophyta > Pinopsida > Cupressales > Cupressaceae > Sequoiadendron > Sequoiadendron giganteum. Next base: position 154,522,787 of record CM021107.1, on the reverse strand, counting down.
TTCAACTCTTTCATAAAGAGACAACCATTCATATATAAGACTATTTCATTCATTCTTAGAGCTACCGCTCCTTCACAGGCATCAACACACACCTTTTTTTTGGTTGCAAGTTTAAGAGAAACTTCTATGAATTCATTTTACTTACATTATAAAAAAAATAGTTTTAATACATTGATGTTAGCTTCACACATCTAGCATCAATTTATTGAAACCCATCTTGCTATAATGTAAGTAAAATGAATTTCTAGAAGTTTCTCTTACCCTTGCAAAGAAAGAAAAAAAAAAAAGGAAATAAGAGGGGGTGGATAATAGAGAAACACAAAAAAAAATTAAAAAATCATTCATTTAAACATCATTACAAGGCATTCATACATGGACAGTTACAAAAATCTTTTGAGCTACTGCTCATTGATACAAACGTCATTACATTCATTCATCAGACTATTGTTAGAGCTTCTACTCCTAGACAAACACATTACATAACTTAAAATCTTTCATACACATATATGCTAATACCATTGCATTCATTCTTACTACTATTATAACTGTTTCTCCTTGAAAGACACATACATCTGCATACTTCTTACAACTCCGTGGAGCTATAATCTTAAGAGAGTAGATAACAAAATGTTGTTTCAATAATATATAGAGTTAAAGAATCAAAGAGAGGATAGAGAAATAAACATAAATTAGTATATTACATAGCACCCAAAAAAAATGTGAAACCATTGTAGGAATTAATGTGATATCCTTTCAAATATTTTCAAATCTATTTTCCTTCAATGTTGATTCAATGCTAATAAGGAGGCTAAGATGGAGAGGACAGGACAAGCAAGAGTAGTTGAGATTATATTTCCAACAATTAAGTCTACCAAGATTTTGAATGTGTGTTAAAGCACCTCTGGTTTTAATTTTTTTATATAGTAGCTAATTGCATATGCTATACCAATCAATTCAAGAGATAGTTAACTAATAAATTGCATACATTATATATTAGATTATATTTCTTGTTCATTGATAATCATATACATTATATCCTGACCTGCTTGTACTAATATAACCAAATTAAAATTTATATTTTTATTATATGTAATCTACATATGATTATTATATATTATTTGCATTAATACTCTACTTCATCTGATACTTGAGCTTGAAGTGATTAAGCTATGAAGAATTTGTGATTTAGGAACAACATATAGGTTATAGTAGAAGTGAACAAAGAAAAGACAAATCATATTTTGTTAGCAGCATTAGAGAGTGGGGTAGAGGGGTTGGTCCTAATACCATTTAAAATAAAAAAGTATTATGCTTCGCCAACCCATATGAGTGAAAGGGTGCATTGAGGATTTTGAGAGTGCCAAAGGCTTATAAAAAGAAAATTGAAAATAAAAATAAAATTAAGGATAAAAACATTTTATTTTATTATTTTTTGTCATGGAATTATAGGCAATAAATTTATTAATTTCTTTTGATATGTTATATTTTAATTTTTAGAAAGTAAAATGTCATATATTTATCTTTTCAAATGTTTAATTTGTTTTCTCATTCTCAATTTTATTGACTAAAAATTTTAAGTGAACAGGATTTTTCAAATGGTGAGCATTAATTTTTTATCTCAATTTTTCAAGACATTTTTTGGAACAATTTCTTGGACCACTTTTTTGGACTAAAATTATTTTAATATACAAATTTTACTAATTTACATTTAAATATTATATATATATATATATATATATATATATATAGTATTAAATTATTTTTGATGTATACGAATCACATAATTGTTATTCAAAAAAAATATATAAAAAATTTAATATTCAAATTTAAATTATTTATAATATAATTTTACTGTAAGTCATCAAAATTAAATAAATTATTTTATAATCTTATAATATAAAAGTTGAAAGCTAATATTAAAATTTTAACTTATATAATATTTATAATTTTAATTTTAATTATTAATATTTACATGTTTTTATTATTATTATTATATTTTTTTAAGGAAAAGGGGGTAAAAAATTATTGAATTAAAGAAACAGAACAATAAGAAATAGCCACCAAAAACAACAAACCAAACCAACAACAAAAGTCCCCAAAGGAACCCAACCAAGGAACCAATTACGTATGAAGATCTCACATGATTATATTTTTGAGGGATAACGAGAGCTCTGAGGATAAAAGTCTTCAATAATCTATAATCCACCTCTCCACATGCTCAAAGGCCCACTTTTCCATAAGATCAGCCACCCTATTCCATTCCCTAGGAATATGGAAAAAAGAAGAAAATTCCAAAGAATTACGCAAATTCACAATTTGTTTGATCACAACAGCTAGTTTCTAGTTAACACCATCAAATATCTACTCATTTAGCATATCAACTATATCCTATGAATCAGATTCATAAATCATCCTCTTCCAGCCCATAGAACAACCTCTTTCAATAGCATGTAAAATAGCAAGATCCTCCATGAGATTATTTGAATGGTGACCCTAATAAATAGAAAATAAAAACACCACACCTCCATTACTATCTTGGCCAATACCACCAATCTCAACATGCCTATTATTCCCCTTAGAAGATCCATTAGCATTTATTTTTGGAACCCCTTATGGGGGAGGCTACCACCAACCCTCTCGATGAGCCTTCTTCTTGACCTGACGAGGGCCATTACTAGCAGAGAATCCAGACCCTCTACCCTCCAAGTGCATATTCCTCACAAACAATAGATCACTTGGTTCCATAGTAACCGATAGATCACATTTAGCTAAAATAATCTCCTGAATCTTGTTGTGGATCTTTCTTCATAAAAGATCTCCTTCCTGCTTCACATCTTGGAAAATCCTTCTATTTCTATCAAGCCAAAGGTGCCAAATAATAAACGTAGGACCAATAGTCCAAGAAATATAAAGAAAAGTCATCTTAGCAAGGGGTGTCCCTAAGATCTCCCAAAACTCTATCAAAGAATAGGCATGAACATAGGGATATCCACAAACCTCCCACAAAAAATGCCAAATACTCCTAGCATAAGGAAATTGAAAGAAAAGGTTTGAAGTACCACCCTCACTATTATTGCAGAAAAAATAGATGGAAGGAACCTAGAAGCCTCTTTACCACAAATTTTCCCAAGTAAGACATCTATTTTGATAAACCAGGGATAAAAATAAATTACATTTAGGCCATGAAAACTTGATCCAAACCTACTTCCACCAAGTGACCCCAACCTTTCCATACACCTACTTGTCCAACTCCATATACCTAGTGGTGACAGAGAATCTACCCTTTCGATCAGGACCAAAATATCATTATTTTGAAGAGAACTACACAATCTACCAGCCAAAATTCTAGCAAGCTCTTGCCTCTCCTCCTAACTACCTCCTAGAGGCCACTCCTAGAGATCCTTCCAATTCCACACCTGCACCTAACCTAGGGCTTGAATAGTTTTAAAGTCTTCCATATTGCACCAACTAGCTTTTGTCAAGCTATCATAGAGAGGTTGCAAATGAGGAAATATAGATATAATAGATGAATAACCATCCTAAGAATCAAACCAAAAGAGGGCTTTTGAACCCTTATTTCAAATCCAAAACAAACCCTCATTTCTCAAATTAGCCCCTTTTTTGAGAGCATCCCAAATCATAGACCCTTTCCCTTGGAGACAATATCAAGGAACATCAAAAGAGTTCACCCTATCGAGGTAATTATAATTGAGAATTATAGCCGGATCATGATCCTGACAAGTGCACTAGTGGTAGTACAACTTAGCAGCTAAAGCTTAGCCTATCAAACTAGTAGACTTGAGACCAAGACCACCCTCCTTTTTTGTCCTACAAAATATTCCAACTTCACCAAAATCTAATTTGAATTGAGAAGATTACCCGCCCAAAGAAATTGATGAGAGAGGGCATCAAAATCCCCAATAAATATAGTAGGAGCAACCTACACAAAGAATCAATAAATAGCAAGAGATTGAACCATAGATTTCAGTAGAACCACATTACTCGCGGAAGAGAGCCACTTGTGAGTCCAATGACTAACCCTCCTACAAAACTTATCCAACACATCCTACCAAAACTATTTTGGTTGAGGACCCATTGTAAGAGGAATCCCCAAATAAACCAGAGGAAGAGTTCCAATTTGAAATCAAAGAATCTAAGCAATCCCAGACTGAATAAGCCAAGGAGTATTGAAAAATTAAATAGAGGAATTTTTCTCATTAATATTTTGACTAGAGGAAGCTAAATAAGTATCCAAAGCCTTCCTTAAACTCATAGCTCCATTTATTTTGGCCACACCCATTAAAGAAGTATCATCAAAAAATTGGAGATGGGAAAAAGGTGGCAAAATGTTACCCCAATTCCACCCTTGAATCAACCCTTGACCAACATAGGACTTGATAAAACTCTCCATCCCCTTAGCCATAATGATGAATAGATATGAGGAAAAATAATCTCCTTGCCAAAGACCCCTAGAATCTCCAAATAGATCTAAAGGCTCCCCATTGATAAGAACCAAAAAATAATTAGAAGTCACAAAACTCATGATCCAATCAACCCACTCCCTATCGAATCCGAAAGCTAAGAGAACCTTCTATAAGAAGGCCCATTTGACTCTATCATAAGCCTTTTCCATATCAATTTAAATAAACATAGCCATGTCCTTAGAGACTTCCATAGAATGAATATCCTTAGTAGTAATAACGAACACATCCAAAATTTGTTTATCTACCACAAATCCCCCCTGCTCATTAGAAACCAAAGAATTCAGACAAGGCTTAATCCTTTCTACAATCAATTTAGTAATGATTTTTTAAACTGCATTACAATGATTTTATAAACTGCATTACAAATGGAAATGGGTTGAAACTAATCCAATGAACAATCACCTTCCTTCTTTGGAATAAGAGAAAGAAAGGTGGATTCCATGGTCTTCAACATTTCTTTATTCCTTTGAGACTCTTGAACTACCTCCAAAAGAGCCACCTTGATAATCTCCCAAAAAGCTTGAAAAAATTCAATAGGAAAACTAGTACGGCCAAGGACTTTACCTTTTTTATTTGAAACACAATAATCTCCAATTCCTGCAAAAGGATGGGTTGTAAAAGAGCCTAATTCATCTCATGAGAAACCAAAGAAGGAATGCAATCAAGAATAGAATTTCCTCAAAACTCGTAGGGGAAGAGTCCTTAGTATTTAAAAGAGTTGAAAAAAGATTAGAAGCCGAAGATTCTACTTGAGAAGAGAGTTGAACTCCCTCAGAAGAAACCAAAGAGCTTATAAGACTACCATTTCTTCTTGCGAAAATAGAGTGATGGAAGAAGGCAATACTTCTATCTCCCTCCTAAAGCAAATCAATTTGAGACTTTTTCTTCCAAAAGATCTCCTCCCTTAGCTTTTATTCCTCAAGAGCCTTAGATGCCATAGCCTCTTCCCTACTCAACTCAACCATGAGACGAAGGTCATGAATCTGGTGGGTGATAGAATCCAAATGAGCCTAAGATTTCAAATTATTATGATGAAGATTCCCAAAACATTACATATTCCACTTCTTGAGTCTATATTTCACAAACTACAATCTTTTGACGAAGGTATACTAGTCGTACGATAGGAAGGTCTCTGCTTATGCCACCAATCAATGATTAGATCATGGAGAGAAAGATAACATAACCACATGAGTTTTAATTTTAAAGAAGGGTTCTTATGGGCTCTAAAATGAACAATTGAAAGTTTAATTAGCCAATGATATAAACCTCTCCAATCTAGGATCTCAGAGCTACTAGTCCAACTATCCCCAACCCAAAAATAAGAGACAAGAAACCTATCAAGCCTCTCAGAAATAACATCACCACACCTTCAATTATTCCAATATAAAATTCCATTATTAGGTTTCACATCAATAAGATTCAAACTATCCATGTTTTCAATAAGAAGAAAAGACACAAGGTCATGCTTGGAAATACCCCCCCTCTTCTCCTCTAAACAAAAAAAAACTTTAAAATCTCCAGCCATAATCTAAGGATGACAAGGAACAAGAGAGAGGGAATTATTTAGATGATTCTAGATTTGTGACTTACCCATCAGATCACTGGGAGCATCAACATCAGTGAAAAGAGAAGATTCACCAGACTCTAAACTAGAAGCAATCATAGAGATAGAAGAGCAACTCAAGATCTAGCACAGAGGAAGAACCTTTCTTGGATCCTACAAACAAGCCACACCTCTAGAGCTACCAAAAGAACCAACACACTAACAAAACCCATGGGGCCAAGCACTAGAAGCTCTATTCAACATACCATCTGGACTGATAACTTAGTTTCCTGAATGAAGACAATATCAGGGGAATGACAACCAATCATCTCTGAAATAGACTTTTGTCTAGGAGTGTTATTCAAACCCCTCACATTCCATGAAATAACACTCATTTATGGAGATGAGAGAAATGAGAGTCTAGGGTTTTCACCAACCTAAATTCCACCAAAATCTCACCCATCAACTTACCCTTCTTAAGGTCTTTCTTGCAACCCACCTTAGAAGCTTTCTCTCAGGGCCCCTTTTAAAGGGATTTTTTTGCAAAAAAAAATCCTACATAACTCCACCATTTTTTGATGAATCCAAAGACTCATTCACCTGTGAAGGAGAAGAAACTACCACAGCTCTATCATCCTTCAAAACAAAAGATCCAACAATATTGGAGGCATCCTGCAGCTAGGGAGGAACATCCATTTCTATATAACCAACCTCCATCTAATCGACTTGTAGGTTCACCCTAGCTAGGTCTTGATTCCCAGTTTTTTCATCCTCTTGCAAGATTACTTCCAATAATATAGTACTAAAAGGAATCCCAACTAAAATCCCTTCTTCCTAAACATAGTCTCCAAAGCTTCAAACCTATTAAATATCCCATCATTTTTTCTATCCTTGAGAGTTCTCTTCTGACCCCTCCCCTTATTACGAGGCTTAACGAGAAAAAATACCTCCATATCTGCAACCCCATCCACCATAGGATCCTTTCCATTATCATTCTTAGGAGTACTCTTATAAGAAGCATTTTCTACAATATCTTCTTGGTTAATTTGAGGGCATATCCTTTTCAAATGCCTATATTCATGACAAAGACGACAGTGAAAAGGGAGAGTTTCATAATCAATTTTTTGAATCCAGGAAGAGGATCCAACACAAACTTATATAGAAATAGGCAAATGATTGTTTAAATCAACTTAAACACAAATTCGAGCATAAGAGATTACCTTCTTTTCCAAAGTTTTTTGGGCAAGCCCAATTGGTTTTCCAAGAAGTCAGGCTATCATATGCAAAATATCACTTCTCCAGAATTCCAATGGAAGCTAAGAAAGATGAATCCAAAATCGAACCCTCATAGGAATTTCTTCAATAAAATTGAAACCCTCATGCCAAGGTTTTATGAAGAGCCCAATGTGGTTGTATAAATATGGACCTCCTTCAAAATCCTTATTCCTATCCATCATGCATGAAAAGACAACTAAAAAATAATTATCAGAAGTCATCATTAACTCCATATCCCCCTCTGAATTCCAAACCCAACAAGTCCAAGATTCCAAAGCCTACAAATAAATATGAAGACCCATGAATTTATAGATCAACGTGTGATTACTCAAGTAAGTGACATCCTCCACAATAGAATCTAGCCAAACCATCGGGATAGGGTGATCCTCGGAACACTCCAAACAACCATACACTTTTTTAATTCTAGGAAAACTCCCTTTTGAGGAAGGCCCTTCGACATTCAAACTTATTTTTAAAATATCCATATAAATTATTAGAAAATGAAGGAAAAGGGACAAAGGATCAACTAGATCCCAGCTAGAGAACCAAAGCCCATGGGCTAAGCACCCCTTAGCTCCAAAATCGAGAGAAGATAAATAACACCAGCCAAATCAAGCAATAGGAAAACAAAGCCACACCAAGAGAACCAAGAAATAATGAGCAACATAAATGAAAGAAAAAACACCCTAGTTGGGCCCGATGCACATGCAATAGGAGGAATGAGCTTGACAAACTACATAACCAATACCTCAAGAAAATGAGAACACCAACCCCAAAAAGTAGAACAAGCCCACCCCCCACACAAAATGTAGTAATCAACACCAGTGATCCAAGCAGAAATAACATGTAATGAGGAGATTCAGCATGTAGGTCATGACGGTTGTGGGCCAACACCAACACCCACGTAGAGCTCCTCATCCAACATTTTTTGAACAAAACTCCAACAAATTATTATTAAATAGTTAATTCTATTATTTAAAATATTTCATAATTTTTAACTTTCAATAAATTATATATGATATTTGATAATTTATAATTAATCATTTTAATTTTTACAACTAGTAAATTCAAATAATAATCAAGTATTAAGTGAAGATTAAGTTTATTATTATAATTATATCAATTTTAATTAAATTGGAATATGAGTTAAAAATAATTAGAATTAAAATTATATAGAAGATTTTTATAATTATTTAGTTTTAGATTTAAAGCATATATAAAATATGATTTTAATTTGTAAATATTATTTTGAAATTTAAAACAATTATGAAATAACAATAAATATTTGAATCAATTATATATTCTAATCATAATCTTAATTAATAACTATTTTAAATTTTTAACTAAATAATTATTAAGGTTAGTATAATTTAAATAATTAACCATGACCCTAATTTAATAATTATTAATTAAATTATAATTAAAAGTCTAAATATTAGCATTTTAAATGCATTATTATTTTATTTTATCTCTATAATTATGATTATATAGAATAAGGTATAGTTAAAATTATATGTTAATTGAATAAATGCAATTAATGGTTTAAATTAAAAAATTTCTCCAACATTTTTTAATTATAAATATATTGCAAGTTCAATTTCTTAATAAAATTAAAATATATTATTAGCAATTCTTGAATTTTTAGTTAAATTAAAATAATATAAAATTTTAATTTCATAAATTAGTTATATTTAATTACAAATTTAAAAATAAATAACATAGAACTATAAAAGACTAAAAATATTTATTATATGGTAATAGTGTAAATATGAATGCAAACTAAAATAAAAATATAAAATATTTTTTAATAAATAAAATAATTTTTAAATTGTTCTAAGCTAAATACAAATATTTATTTAATAAACTAGTAGATATATTTTAAATGTATATGTGTGTGTTCCAATTTGTTGAGTTCTTGGAAGATTCAATGAGTTTTATTGTAAATTTTTTACTTCTCAAGTGAATGAGAAAAAAATAATAGATTAAAATGTTAAAAATATATTAATTATTTGAAGTTTTGTTAACATGATAAAAAATTTAACAAGTTAAAATATTAAAAGATAACTATTTGAGATGTTTTTATTTACACAATCACTCCATATTAACAATAAAAATAAATAAAGAAATAGAGAGGGAGACAAAGATATGGAAATATAAGAGAGAAAGAAAAAGATGAGGAAGATAGAAGGGGAGAGAGAAGATATGTAGAAAGAAAGATGGATAAAGAGATTTAGATAAAGGGGTGAGAATTAATAGAGATAAATATCAAGATTTAGATGTATATATGCAAGTGTAAATATCTCCTCATAGCATAATTAAATTTCAAAGCATTAAACAATGATTTTTCAATAATATAAGTTTAAATTGAACTAAATTTATTTTTGCAAAAGGAGAAGGATTTCAAATATTAAAATATTTAATTAATTTAAGTTATTTTTTCTTTCATTTCATTTCAAATATAAATGAAAACTTTATGTGCACACAAAGAATGTCACACCACAATTTTTTTTCAAAAGTGTAAAGAATAGTTGACATACAAGTGATATCATGTTAATGTGTAGTAGAAGACAATGATAGTATTCAATATTTTAAAATTATATTTTATATAATATTAGGTTTTTAATGAAAAAAAATCAACATCTATTTTGTTTGCAGCCTTTAATTATTTACTTATACTTGGATTCTATCAGCCATTACTTGTACTTGAGAGGCCATGCAAGAAAATTAATAAGTATTTTGTCATAAGATGGTCCAAGACATAGAGAGGGCATTTCAAATCAACTTAAATTAACTAAATCCTTTAATATTTCATATCCTTCCACTTTTGAAAAATAAAATTGGTTCAGTTTAAACTTATATTATTGTAAATCATTGTTTAATGCCTTGAGCATGGTTAAAATGTCATATAGATTACCGGTCTCCTAATACACATTTAATTATGTCATGAACTGATATTTACTCTTGCATACATACATTAACTCTTGATATTTATCTCTATTAATCCCCACCCCTTTATCTTTCTTTCTCTCTTTATATATATGTTTTCTATCCCCTTCTATCCTTTATTTATACTATAAAAAATGAATATCTATTTTGAGAGCTACGTTAAATTTTTAAAATGTGACATTTATTAATGTATATATTATTATATTATTATATTTATTACATATATAATACATATTAATATATATATATATATATATATATATATTAATATATATATATATATTAATATATAAAAATATGTATTAATATTAATATATTAATATAAATTTATATCATTTATTAATCTACGTCATATTTTAAAAAATTAAAGTGCTCTCCAAAAAAGATATCTATTTTCGAGAGCTATCCGTAGCTCTTCAAAACGGATATCCCTTTTTTAGAATTGATATCCGTTTTGGAGAACACTTTAATTTTTTAAATATGATGCATATATATGTATGTATGTATGTATGTATGTATGTATTATATTTGATGAAGGAGCATTCAGTGGTGTAGGGAAATCTTCCATCACCCAAAAAATGGTTTTCCTTATTTTCTCTAGTTTTTTTGAGTCCCATGATAGCACTTAAGGCATACAAGATAGGAAAAATTCAAAAATAGAAAAAACAGTCACTTACTATTTTTAGTAAGTCAGCCTAAATAGGCTCATAATGACCTAAAAATTTACCCCAAGGAGTAGAACTGAAAAAAAATTCCAATCACAAAATAATTGCCTCAATACCTTGCATGGTTTGCGAGAAATTAATGTTTCCATCTCGATAAATTTCTCCAATGTAGCTTCACATTCAAATATAAAAATTTAGAGGCCCTGAAACAGCTTGAAAAGTGGATGAACTAGCCTACATTAGGTTTTCAAACTGTAGATATCTTTGAGAGCTTTCCAATGATATTCAATAATATCAAATCACGCACCAAGATCATAATTTATGGCCCCGTGAAGTTGCCCCTCTAAAAAGTGAATTTCTTTAAAATTTCTTCCTAGGCTAGAAATCAATGGGCAAGACTTTTGGCACCAAAATAAAAGGGAAAGTTACACTTTCTAGAACATTCTAGGGCGGTTATTGGGTAAAATTAAAAGGGATATGAGGGGGTTGTAGAAGTTAGCTCCATTAGTGCAGATTGTGGCTCTAAATAATAGGACTTCTTTCAAAATTGATTTTTTTGTAATGAATCATGCCCACGAGGATGTTAGTATTGTAAGTTCTAAATCTATAATTTAATTTTCTGAAAATAATTCAAAGTGAGTTATTTTCTATCTTACATCTTCTATGTTGGTATCTATTTTTGTATTTTGTGGGGTCAGGTGACATAGCCCTCATCAAGTGGTATCAGAGAAGGAGTTCCTAAGTGTGTAGACAAATCACTAAACGTGAGGAAGTTTACACCAGAACTTGTGGTCGTGGGTCTATGAGAAAAGATGCCTCCAAGAAGAAATTATGGTGGAAGCAAAGTTAGGGTATAAAAAGAGGGTTTTAGAGCCCTCTAGAGACAAGTTCAAGTGCTACAAGAGGAGTTGCATAGAGGAGATATTGTCAGAAGAAGAGATGAAAGTGAGGATGAGGCTAAAGATGAGGAGTCATTCAAAGAGGAAGCACAAGATGCAATGGATCTTGGAGAATTAAGACTGATTAGGGCCATTTCCAAGATTGGAAAGAGGTCGAAGATAAAAGTTTCTATTTTTTTTGGAAACCTAAATCTAGAGGAGTTGATTGATTGGATCAATGACATGGAAGATTATTTTGAGTATGAAGAAATAGAAGACCCCAATAGGGTCAAATATGGAAAGGTCAAATTGAAATACCATGCTAGTATATGGTGGAAAGAATTCTAGTTAGAAAGAAATAGAAGAGGAAAAGAGAAAATAACAAGATGGGATCGGATAGTGGAAAAAATGAAAAGATAGTTCATTCTTGGGGACAATGAGCCGGATTTGTTGAAGAAGATGCAAGGGTTGAAACAAGTAGGAAAATATATTAGGGATTATATAGAATAATTCTACTAAGTCTTGATTAGAACAGGTCATTCTAAGGCCACCAAGGAGAAAGTTTCCCATTACATAAATGGGTTGAATTTGAGCATTCAAGAAGAGTTGAGTTTGGTAAGAATGTCTACCATTGAAGATGCATATCAGTTTGATTTGAAGTTAGAAGAAAATTTGAATAGAAGGTTTGAAAGCAAGGAAAGAGGTGGAGGTCACAGTGGAAGGACTAGTGGATGGTCATATGGAGGTCAAAATGAAGATCAAAATAAGGTCGAAGGAACCATTAGCAGTCAAAGCTAGAAAGGAGATAACACCTATCATCCTCGTGATCAGAATAATGGAGACCAAAGAGGAAGAGGAAGATCCGGATGAGGACCAAGGAGAGGAGGCTTTCATGGAATCTATTTACAGTGCAAATAAGGACATAGAGCCTATGAGTATCCTCAAAATCAAGGAAATAAAAATATAATACCTAAGGGTAATGCATGAGCTGCACATGTAGATGAAGATGTTGAGTCTTCACATTCTGAGGATGTAGAAAAAGAAGAGGTTCTTGTTACTAGAATACCCTTATTGAATGAGGAGAAAGAACCAACTGAAAGCAAGAATTTGTTTCACACCAGATGTAAGTGTGAAGGTAAATTTTGCAATGTTATTATTGATGGAGGTAGTACTAATAACCTCATTTCAGAAGAGATGGTTAGTAAGTTGCAGATGGAGAGAAGAAGGCATTGAAATCAATACCAGATTGGTTGGTTGCAAAAGGACCATAAAGCTTTGGCAAATGAACAATGTCTGGTAAAGTTCAAGATTGGAAATTACCATGATGAGGTATTGTGTGATTATGCCTATGGATGTTGTCATATGTTGTTAGGCAGGCCATGGCAATTCGATCAGCGAGCAGTACATGATGGGCATGCCAATACCTATTCTTTGACAAAGGATGGAGTTCATCATAAGTTGAAGCCCTTGAAAGAGGCAGATGAAAAGTTATGTAGTAATGCAAGAATTTTTTTGGTTGATGGAAGAGAGTTCCTAGAAGGTATGAGGCATGAGCATAAGTGTTTTGCATTGATCCTTGGAGTTGATAAAGAAGATACTAATGAGGTACCTATAGAGGTTTCAGATTTTTTGAATGAGTTTCAAGCTATTATTTTTTATAACGTACCTGAAGGTTTGCGTTGAGTAAGAAAGATTAGTCATCGTATGGACTTGATTCCTAGAGCTATTTTTCTGAACAAAGCTACTCATCGTATGAATCCAACAAAGAGTAAGATTTGAATAGAAAAGTGCAAGAGTTATATCAAAAGGGATTGGTCAAAGAGAGTTTGAGTCCATGTGTAGTACCTGTAGTACTAGCACCAAAGAAGGATGGGAAATGGTGGATGTGTAGAAATTCTAGAGCCATGAACAAGATCACCATCAAGTATAGGTTTCCCTTACCGAGAATGGATGACATTATGGATTTTTTGAGTGGAGCTGAGTACTTCATGAAGATAGATTTGAAGAGAGGATATCACTAGATCCAAATTAGAGAAGGATATGAATGGAAGAAAACCTTTAAAACCAAGGAAGGTTTGTATGAGTGGTTATTCATGTCTTTTGGGATAACCAATGCACCTAGCACATTTATGTGGCTACCTTGAATAGCGTTATAGCTCGGTAATATCATTTCATGGTCTATCAAGATTTTACAGAAATTTTGTTAATAATTTTAGCAGTATTTGTGCACCTCTAACTAAAGAAATGAGAGGGGATAAAAAAGAGTGTAAGTGGACAACAGGAGTAGCCAAAAAAAATTATATGTTGAAGAAGAAAGTTATAGAGAAACCTATTTTGGCACTTCTAGATTTCAGTAAGGTCTCTCAGGTAGATTGTGATATTAGTGGCACTACCATAGGAGTTGTTTTGATTCAAGAAGGTAAGCCAGTTGCTTATTTTAGTGAGAAGTTTAATGATGCTAAGAAGAAATATTATGTCTATGATCAATAGTTTTATGTTATAGTTTAGGCTTCGAAGAAATGGAGACACTATTTGTTGCAAAAATAATTTGTTTTATATACTGATCACCAGGCTTTCCAGTATCTCAATAGTCAAGGAAAGATAAATCAAAGGCACTTAAAATGGGTTGAGTTTTTGTAGAGATACTTTTCTTTTGAAACACATGAGTGGAAGGTAAAATGGGGTTGCAGATGCCTTAAGTAGAAGATAAAATTTCTTGATAGAGATGAATATAGAGGTTTTTGGGTTCAATGAACTCAAGATTTTGTATCCAAAAGAAGCTTGGAAGGATTGTTTGGAACCTATTAGATTAGATAGGACAAGATGGTTGGATTTCTTAATCCAAGAACGGATGGTTTTTAGATGAAGCCAATTATGCATTCCAAGGGGTTTTATGAGAGAGAATCTAATCAAGGAGAAGCATAGTGGAGGATTGGAGGGAAATTTTGGTTGAGATAAGACCATTGCTCTTGTTACTGAGAAATATTACTAGTCATGTAGTTAAAAAAGTTGTGAAGAAGTTTGTACAAAGTTGTAGAGTATGTCTAGTGGCGAAAGGAACAAGTCAAAATACTGAATTGTATCCGCCATTACCTGTACCCAAGAGGCCATGGGAGGATATTAGCATCGATTTTGTTCTTATCTTTCCAAGGACACATAGAGGGCATGATTCCATATTTGTGGTGGTGGATAAGATTTTCAAAGATGGAATTTTATTCTGTGTCATAAGACCAGTGATGATAGTCATATTCCAAAGTTGTTTTTCAGAGAGTTGGTGAGACTACTTGGTCTATCAAAGAGTATAGTTCTAGAAAAATATACTAAATTTTTTGGTTATTTATGGAGGAAATTATGGAAGAAGTTGAAGAGAGATTTGAAGTTCAATTATGCACACCATCCATAGACCGATGGAGAGATATATGTGGTGAAGAGGAGTTTGGGTAACCTGATAAGATGCTTAGTAAAAGATAAGCCCAAGGGATGTGATTTGATTATACCATAGGTATAATTTTCCTACAACAATTCTATCAATGAGAGCATTGGAAAATCACCATTCTATATTGTGCATGGGAGTAGTCCAAGAACTGATTTTGAATTGAGAAATATGGATAAGGGGGAGAAGAGTATTGGTGAGGCTAGAAATTTTGTTGAGCACCTGAAGAATTTGCATGAATAAGTGAAGAAACATATCAATAAGATGAACTCCCAATATAAGGCCAAGGAAGATCAGAAAAGGAGGCATATGGAGTTCCAAGTAGGAGATGAAGTCATGGTTCATTTGTGAAAGGAGAGGTTTGGTACATGAAACAAGTTAAAGATGAAGAAGTTTGGACCATGCAAGATCTTGAAGACGCATGATTCAGGAAATATATATGAGGTAGAGTTTCCTGATGAAATTCACATTTCACTTGTGTTTAACATTTCAGATTTAACAAAATATCATGAAGGGGGAATTAATGAAGAAAAAATAGAAGTGGAGTGGAATATTTTTACACCTACTTCGGAAAAAGGAGGAGCTAGAAGAAATTTTGGATAGTCATGTAGGTAGAAGCACAAGAAATACGAAATATGCAGAGTATTTGGTGAAATGGAGAGGAAGAAATGTTGAAGATTCAGTGTGGTTGTTTAAGGTTGAGGTTAACCATGTTGGTTTCACTCTAACTCCTCAGAAGTGACAGGGTCAATTTTCAAATTACCCTAGGTGTTTGATGTAGGAGCATCCAGTGGTGTAGGGCAATCTTGCATAACCCAAAAAAAAAATTCCTTATTTTCTTTAGTTTTTTAGAGTCTCGCGATGACACTTAAGGGGTATAAGATAGTCAAAAGTCAAAAATAGAAAAAAATGATCACTTATTATTTTTATTAAGACAGCTTAAATGGGATCATATGGACCTAAAAATTTACCCCAAGGAGAAGAAATGAAAAAATTTCTAGTTGTGAAATAGTCGCCTCATTATCCTGCATGGTTTGGGAGAAATTAAAGTTTTTGTCCCAAGAATTTCTCCAATGCAACTTCAAATTCAAATATAAAATTTTAGAGCCCCTAAATAGCTCGAAAAGTGGATGAGCCGACCTACGATAAGTTCACGTTTTGTAGATTTCTTTGAGATCTTTCCAACGATCTGCAATAATAGAAAATCGGACACCCAGATCAAAAGTTATGGCCCCACGAAGTTGCCCCTCTAAAAAGTGAATTTCTTTAAAATTTATTCCTAGACCAGAAATCAATTGGCAAGACTTTTGGCGCCAAAACAAAATGGAAAGTTGCACTTTGCAAAACATTTTAGGGTGGTTATTGGGTAAAACAAAAATGGATATGAGGGGGTTGTAGAAGGTGGCTCCATTGGTGTAGATTGTGGCTCTGAATGATATTTTTTCTTTCAGAATTGATTTTGTTGTAATGAATCAAGCCCATGAGGCTATAGCATTGTAAGTTCTGAATTTGTAATTTCATTTTCTAAAAACTAATTGAAAGTGAGTTATTTTCTATCTCACATCTTCTATGTTGGTATATATTGTTGTGTTTTGTGGGGTTGGACGATGTAGCCCACATCAATATTAGTATATATAGATTATATATATTATATGTATTATATATTACATTTAATATTATATATTATGTATACATATATTACATATATTATATATTGTATATTAATATGCATTAGTATATATCATATATTAATAAATTAATATATTAATATTAATATATTTTTATATATTAATATTAATATATTTTTATATATTAATATTAATATGACAAATTGATATTATATTAGCAATATTATATTATTTAAAATATAACTAATAACAGATAACGGATATTGTTAGGAGGAGATTTGGAAGGCTGGACAAGAATAGTAAGAAGAGGTTAATCATTGAGGATTCTAAGGAGGAGCAGTCGGACAACAAGGGTTACAAGGAAGAAGAGTCTGAAGATGTGGAAGAAGATTTTGTGGAGAGGCCCCAACTTACTCTGGTGGATAGAAAGCTTCCTTTTGATGGCTCTGGCTCGCACTCTACACAGTCACTGGTGGATGAGCCTAGTGAGGTTCAAGGAGCTATGGATGTTGGGGTGGATTCGTGCAAGGTGGCGAAGAGATTGGACACTCTTGACAAAAGATTTAGGGGGTTAACCCTCTTCACTATGAAATTGGGTCACTTTGTTACAAGCACTCTGTATAATGCCATAAAAGAGGAACTTAAGGGGAACAATAGCCAAGAAAACAAAGAGTGGGTGGGAGATGAGGCAGTGGACCTCCTGATTAAAAACTGGGACAATGCCAGTTAGTTGCTCCCGGTGCCTGTCTGTCGGTTGTTTCTCAGTTGTTGTTGTGCTACCTTTGGGTTGTCTCTATTTTTTTCCTTTCTATGTTAGCTATTTAGTCTTGTCCTTTTTTGGCCCTAGTGGCTCGTTGTGAGGGGTACAATGCCCTATAAATGTTGTTTAACATTTCAAAAACAGATAACGGATATTGATATCAGATATTTGTTTTTAGTCAATATGACTATTTTGTATTAGATATTTGTTATTAATGGATATCCATTTTTTAAAATAAGATATCTATTAATAACGGATATCTATTTTTCTTTGGTTTTACCATAGCAAAATGTACTTTTTAGCAACCCAAATAAAAAGTCAAATGTGATTTTCATGCTTTTCACTTCCTCATGTCGTTTCTTTTTGAATTTCCACTACTTGGCCCCTCATGATCCTATACATTATTGTTTGGCTACATTCTAAGAAAATTTTTTGATGCAGTGTGCGATTTCAATTTCTGATTCTTAACTTTAAAACATCTTTTATACATTTGGTGATACTCTAGAGTGAGAGCTCCAAAATTATTCATTTTGCATCTTTACATTATCGGTTAGCTTTTTATCAAAATTTGGAATCCCCCCACTAAAATCCCACATATCATTTTGAAGAGGTTAATCGAGTCTTCCTCTTCTTGAGAGTGCTTTAGATAATGTTTTCTTATCTAGATTTAAACCAATACAAGTTTGTCTCATTAAACAAGTCTTTCTCAAATGATGGCTTACTAGTGATGTTGTAATTACTCTACGAGTAGCTCTTTTATATTCTTAATTACTAGTATTTCCAATAGAATTTAGAGAATTAAAAATATTTTTTACAATAATCCTATTTTTTCTAACTTTTTGGTGACACGAATCTTCAATTTCTTCAATAATGGTCTCATTTTGTAAGAGTTTAGCAATTGCACAAAAAATTGGCGTTGCTCAGTTAATGTATTATTGAAAAAATATTGATTGAACATACTGGTAGCCCACAACCAAACCATTCATGGTGACATTTTCCCATCAAGATTATCTATTATGTTCTTGTCTATTTCAAGTAACCATTTAGGAGTTTTTGAACATTGGGCATTTTCATTAGGTTCATTACAAATAGATGGATTTAGGATTTCATTTTCTTATTGATATATATCATCTATTCTTGAAAAATTAGGAGATACATTGACATTCATTGTTTCATTTTTACCTATTTCATGTTCAACATTAATATTTTTAATTGAGTGTTCAACATTTTGAATTTCATTTTCATGCTCAACATTTACAATTTCATGTTCAATACTTTGCACATCATTTTCATGTTGTAAAGTTTCAATTTAAAATTCAATATCATGGTTGCTTTGAATTTCACTTAATGAGCCTTCCCCTTCAAGATAATTTGACATACCTTTCCTTTGCAACCATTTCATTTCTCTATCTTTTTCTCTGCTTGCCTCAATTGCCTCTACTTGACAATTCCTCTTCCTTTTCACTTTACAATGATAGTTGCTTCCCATTATCCCAACCCAAAGATGTACCAAATTATTGAAATAATATTTTGTGAAAAGGAGTGTTCCAAAAGTGATTTCTTATTTCTAATGCACAAGAATCACAATATTTTTGATAGAGAAGATAATGTGGGGGCTTTTGGAATAGAAAAAATTGACTTTAATTTTTTTTGTCCACTCTCACAAAATGGGTATCAATTATTTATAGCTTTTTATATTAATATAATATATATAATATATTTGTATTCATATTATCTATTAATATACTATATATAGTATTAATATATTAAACACTTAATATTAATATTATATTATATATAACATATAATAATATCATATCATATCATATTATATTATATTATATATATAATATTATTTATATTATATATAATAATTATATTATTTATATAAAATAATATATAATTTCAAATGTGAAGAGAAAATATATATTTTTCAATAATGGATATCCATTACCAATAACTAATATCCATTACTTAAATCTCATAGTGGACTGCGCTTGGCTTCGTGGAAGCATGAAGTCAAAAATGGATATCTGTTAAATATCAAAATTAAAAATTCTATAATATATTGAATGTGATGTTATATAATATGTATTATATGATATATAATATATATTACATATTGTTATTAATTTTAGTTTATAATATAGATTATATTTATATATTGTATTGTGTGCTTTAGTTTCTCCCTCCCTCCCTACCTAGATAACTCTCTCTATCTCTCTCCTTCTCTATCTCTTAGGTCTCCTCCCTTATCTCTCCCACCTTACATAGAAAACACTCTCTCTCACTCCAACCCCCTCTCAAGTATCTCTTGGGTCTCTCCATCTCTCTCAAGTATCTCCCTCTGAAATCCCTCTATCTCACTCCAACCCCCTCTAAGGTCTCTTTGGGGTCTCTCTCTTGTCTCCCTCCCTCTATCCCCTCTCTGTCTCATATCTCTCCCTCCATCTCTCCCTCTCATTCTCTCTCTATTAGGTATATATCTCCCTCTACCTCTCCCACCATCTCTCTCTATCATTGGTTTATCCCTCCTTGCCTACCTATATAGCTCTCAATCTCTCTCCCTCCATATCTCTCATGTCTCTCCCTCTCAATTCTCTCTCTCTATCTCCCAATTATCTCTCTCCCTCTTTGATATCCATCCATATGTCCCTCCCACCCTCTATATCTTTGTTTTATCCCTCCCTCCCACCCCCTCTCATGTCTCTCCCTCCATTTGTCCCTCCTACCCTCTCTCTCTTATGCATCTCACTCCCTCTATCCCTCCTACCCTATGTCTCTTTGGTTTATTCCTCCCTCCATACCTAGATAATCTCTCTCTCTCTCTCTCTCTCTCTCTCTCTCTCTCTCTCTCTCTCTCTCTCTCTCTCTCTCTCTCTCAGGTTTCTCCCTCCCTTGATCCCTCCCACCACCTCTCATATCTCTCCCTCCATTTATCGCTCATACCCTCTCTTTTAGGTATATCACTCCCTCTATCCCTCCCACCCTCTCTCTCTTTGGTTTCTCCCTTCTTCACTCCCCCCCTCTCTCTCTTTTAGGTCTCTCCCTCCCTCTATCCCTCCAAACCTACCTAGACAACTCTCTCTCAATCCAACCCCCTCTCAGGTCTCTCTTGGGTCTCTCTCCCATGTCTCTCCCTCTCAAATCTCTCTCATACTCTAACCCCCTCTCAGGTCTCTTTTAAGTCTCTCTCTAGTCTCCGTCCCTCATCCCTCCCACCCCCATCTCTCTCATGTCTCTCCCTAAATCTATCCCTTCTACCCCCTCTCTCTTAGGTATCTTTCTCCCTCTATCCCTCCCCCCTCTCTCTCTCATTTCTCCATCCCTCCCTCTCCTTCCCTCTCTCTCAAGTCTCTATATCTCTCTCTCATGGATCTCCCTCCATCAATCCCTCCCACCCTTCTTAGACATCTCTCTCTCACTCCAACCCCCTCTCTCTCACACTCTCTCCCTCTCAACACTCTCTCAAATTCATATAATTATATATTATTATTATATTTAATAAATGTATTATATATTATATGCTATATATACTATATATTTTATATAATATATAGTATATAAATTATATTATATATTATATTGTATGCATAGGGCAAAGCTTCAAGAGATTTGAATTTATTAGAAATAGAAATTTGTTTTCAAATAGTAGATATCTATTGCATAGATCACAAACACCCTATGTTTTAAGACATTAGGGATTTTGATTTGAGCTCCAAGTAACATATATCCATTATGTTGTATAACAATGTTATGGACAAAATCGGTACCCATTTTGTTTTGTGTAAATTATAAATATGTACACATTATACATATTATATATAATAAAATAAATAATTTAGTATTATAATATTATATAAGTAACATTATATATTAAATTATTAATATATAAATATATATTAATATATTATATAACCTAATATAAAATATATATAAATATTAATAAAAATGTGTCAATAAACAAACATTGGTTACAATATAATGGATATCCATTATTTTTTCGATATTAACGAATATTTGTTTCATATCAGATATCCGATTTGGTCAAAATGCATATTTCTTTATATCAGATATCCAATTTTCTTCGGTATTGCTTTGGTACTTGGCTTGGAGACTACCAAGAATAAAATTAAATAGCCCCAACATGTTTACAAGGGTTCTAAGAGTTTTTTGGACTTCACCCTTCATGTTGACGACTTTTTTATCATCAAATTTTGACAAAACAAAAAAGGTTTATTCAACAAATTGTCAACATTCTACTGATATAAGATTTTCTTTATTTTGAATTGAATAGATAATTATTATTGGTTTTCTACATCCACTATGTGTAAATTTATGATTGATAGACCCTGATTGAAAAACATCTATAACTTTTAAACATTTATAGATTTTTTGAATCTGAAAGATACACCACACACTATGCTTCACAAACTATTATTTAAAAGAAATGAATATCATAATTTTTTGACCAAGTTGTGGTGGCCGAACAAATGGGTTTTAATATTTTAAATTATTCTTACTAGAAAATGGTGTAGTCATGGTAAGAGGGTTCTGTTGATGGTGTTTTTATGCACTTCACAACATAGGTAATACGTAGGTGCATTACCTCTCTTGAAAGACAATCTTCCACAATCAAATTGTAGAACACTATCCCAAGGTCTCTCGGATGTCAGGTCATGACAATGCTTGCAATATTTCAGATGATTTATGTGATTTGCTAGAATCACAAGGTGGACTTACGGATGAGTTACAAAGCGGGAAAGTTGGATCTGCAAATGGAGTTCTTAAGATGGGAGAGTTGTTGAGTGTTTGTTGCAGGTTCAAACAGTAGTCTAGAACTTCATTTCAACATCTGATTTGGCTTTGCAATGTGCAATGAACCTTGCCTAAGGCTAATTATTAAAAAAAAGGAAAAAGGGCAAGGAAGAGAGAAAGTTTTTGGATCTAAAACTATGAATGAACAGTGATCATGGAGGTTGCTATAGTAGAAAAACTCCCTAAACTGGGTTTTGCTTGGCCCAGAGGATCCTACAGTTACACAAAACTAGTGCAATCTTCTAAGGACTGCAGATTTTCAGTTTGCATACACATCATGAACATGAAAATAAACTAAGTTGCAGCAATCAAATAAAGAAGACCAGGCTAACTTTGCACAACAGCTTGCCATCAACAAGTGCCAAAAGTATGAGCTGGAAATTCATCAAATATTGTAACAACAATCACCATTACCACTTCCATTCAAGAAACTACAACTAAAACTAGCTTGGAAGGTAGAACCATGCACACATAATGAGAAAACTCAAAATTAATACCCATAGATCATGCAATGCTACTTTCTATTGTTGCAGGATGTTTTTACAACAGCTCTTCAACCCTTACAAATGAGGGGAAGACCCCTATTTATACTTTTCCAAAGCCCAAATGAATGGGTAGGATTGATTTAAATTGTGTGGCTCATATTCAATTACATTAGGGCTTCACCTACCCCACAATAGTCAATAATTTAAAATACATATGTTGTCTTTTCCCTATTTTGTCTTGTAGTGGCTGGTCAGTGTAGCGGTTTTGTCTTCTAGCTGATTTCCCCTTTACTGTAGCTGAAATTGCCTGTAAGCTGCCTCCTCCTGATGGACTTGTAGCATTCTTCATTGGATCAAATGGGTCAGTCAAAAATTGGCATCGATGGATTGGTTGCCCCTAATTTGAGCGAGAAACCCCCAAAGATCATCATCATTTGGTGAAAAGTAGGACAACCCCCCTTGCATTTTGTCATTGACTTCCTTGGCATACGCCTTCTTCTGATGCCAGCCCTATTGATGTGCACCATGAGGAGAAGTGGGCATAAAATGAATGATGATAGGATCCAAATACTTTTCCTTGTTCAAATTTCTCAATGGCTCTCCTGACAGACCCACAGTAGGCTTCTTGAAACCTACATGCATGAAGTGTTGTAAGTGATTTCATCCACAAATCAAGGTAAATTTTAATCAAATTTTGCAAACTCCTTGTTAGATCTACCCATGCATCATCAAAACATCATAATATTCAGTGTGAATTTCCATTAGTAGTTTATTAGAGAGCGTTGGAACATTCTAGGACCGAGAGGCCGGAATGTTGTTTTAAAAACGATGAACAAAGCACGAAACTCTAGATGGTATCTCCTGACATAAAATTTGGAATTTGAAAGGTCCAAGGAGGATAAGATCCAATTTTAGCATCTGGGTTGAAGTCTATTTTGGATTAGGAGACCATGAAGGTGATGACAAAAGAGGGACGGACTTTCGGAAACGGCCACAGAGGGGCCGAGCTCTAGAAGCCGGAATGCCTAAGGAAAATGGATGGAAGAAATGGAAAAACGGAGACGGAATCCTGGATATGGCATTTCGGAGGTGAAATCCCTAAAATGGCCATGGAGGGGCCAGGCTCCGGAAGCCAGAATGCCTAAGGCAAACGGATGGAAGAAATAGAAAAATAGAGACAGAATCCCGAAAATAGCATTCCGAAGGTGGAATCCTGGAAACGGCCATAGAGGGGCTGGGCTCCGGAAGCCGGAATGCCTAAGGCAAATGGATGGAAGAAATGGAAAAATAGAGACGGAATCCTAGAAATGGCCATGGAGGGGCCAGGCTTCGGAAGCCGGAATGCCTAAGGCAAACAGATGGAAGAAATGGAAAAATGGAGAGGGAATTCCGAAAACAACATTCTGAAGGCAGAATCCTGGAAATGGCCACAGAGGGACCGGGCTCTAGAAGCCAGAATGCCTAAGGCAAATGGATGGAAGAAACAGAAAAATGAACATGGAATCCTAGAAACGGCATTCCGGAGGTGGAATCCTAGAAGTGGCATTCCGAAGGCAAAATCCCAGAAATGGCCACGAAGGGGCCGGGCTTCGGAAGCCAAAATGCCTAAGGCAAACAGATGGAAAAAATGGAAAAATAGAGACGGAATCCCGAAAATGACATTCTAGAGGCAGAATCCTGGAATCGGCATTCCGGAGGCTGAATCCTGGAAATGGCATTCTAGAGGCGGAATCTCGGAAACGGCCACAGAGGGGCCAGGCTCTGGAAGCCGGAATGCCTAAGGCAAACAGATGGAAGAAACAAAGAAACGGTGACGAAATCTCAAAAAATAGAATTTCGAAGGTAGAATCCCAGAAATGGCATTCCAGTGGTGGAATCTCAGAAACGAAATTCCCAAGGCAGAAACCCGGAACAGCCGAGGATGGACGAAGTTCTCGGACGTTCCGGAACGAAAATTTTGCAACTTCCCGAAACGTAATGAAACTTTGGCAGTTCACTTAGGCACCACAAAAAAATCACAAATATATGGGAAACTTGTCCCCAAAGTCAAAAATGAAGGAAAAAGCGAAACAAGCAAGCGGGGAGGCGAAGCCCAAAAAAACCCAAGACTTAGCAATTTTTTATAATTTAGGGGCAAAATATGGTCAACCAAAAATGAGACTTGGAAAGGAACATTGACTAACTAGGACACCAAAACAAGTGGCACAAAAAATGAGATGCACACAAAATGAGGGGCATGCAAAACGAGGCAAGAAGAAAATGACCTGAAAAGGCAAAACGAAAGAGAGGGTTCTTGTTTTGAACAAGGCATGTGTGCAAAACAAGCACAACAAATGGCGACTCGCTGGGGAAATGCTCTAGAGCATTTCGATGAAAAACTGGAATCACGAACCTAGAATCTCTGGTTCTGACCTTCATGCTAGGGAAAACAAGCCAGATGCTCAACCAAAGGATCAAAACCACTAGTTAACCCAACCTTCAACGTGCTGAAAATCCAAGTGTGTGCAATTGCATTAATTCCCATTCTTTAGTCACTGCAAGAAACCAAGCTCAATCAAGTTAAGCTAAGTATTTTATTCTAACTCCAAAAGCATCTGGGACATTGCCTTGCTTCCAGTCAGGCGTCCATAGCCCCGATGAGGTTGTCATTGTGATTCTCCCGAACATTGCTCTACTGCCAGTCGGGCATCCATAGCCCCAGTAGAGTTGCTCGTACAGCCCTGAAAAGTTGAATTTCTCTTCTTTTGATTTTCAATATTTTGCTTTATTTCTTTTGTTTCTTCTCTCTTTTCAGTTCTTTTATTCAACCTGTAAGCAATGAAGCTTGTGCTTAGGGCTGAGAATCATAGTGGCGCTAGAGCAGAATTTTAGATTTTTCACTTAACTGGACTTCACAAAGGACCTACAGTGACCATCAGATCCTTAAAATTTGTGAGAGATATAAGATTTTAGAACACTTCAGAATCAGACCGACCAACGACTTATCCACTTTGAATCAAACATCTAGATCACTTGATACTAACTGAAGATCCTCACCATCCACTCTGAAAACGTGATTAGAGTTTGACAAAGAAATACATAGAACAACCCCAAGTGATAAGAATAATTTTTGTGTGCAAAAATGTGCCCAGCCAAAAGTAGAGGGACCCCAAGCAGAGAAGCAACAAAGCGAGATCAAACAAAATCAAACAAGAGAAAATGAAAATAAAACAACAAAACCAACCAAAGCGGGACAACGAAAGAAAACAATGAAGAAACTACTCTAAAGCAAGAAACCTACAACAAACAAACTAACCTAACAAATCAGGAAAAAAAAGGATTTACGGGAAACCTACACTACTCAAAACAAGTTATGTACAAAGATATTTACAAAGAACTATGTTTGAGTAAGGTGAGTTGATACTCATGCCCATTGGATTTTGCAATGTGTGCACAAGCAGACAAGCAATTGTTATAGTTCTCAATAATGCAGATTTATTCTTATACTCAGAGGGAATAAATTCAATATGGCAGCACTCAAATTCTACCCCAACATAACAAAGAATCAACAATTGAGGAGGCTCATTAAACCCATTATTAATCCATAAACATGTCCATTTTTTCTCATTCCCATAATCAAAATGATAGGTGCAGCTATGAAAATTAATAGGAGCAAGGAAGGATAAAACATGGATTCCGTTACATGGAGGTGGCAGCATTTGACAATCAAGAGAAAGCACTACATCATCAGTCTTTGCATCAACAACCTTGAGCGGGCATGGTGGAGGGTGCCGCATCTCAAGAATCAAGTCTGCATAAGTCAGGGAGAATGGGGTAGCAAACACTTCTTCCATGTCTTGTGTGGGATAATCAATCCCCCCTGGAAGTTCATCAAAAAGAAGTACTTCATCTCATTGATCTTCTACAAACCGAGCATCCACATGATTGTTGTCCTCGAAAGGAAACACGTTGTCCCACTTCCTATCCCAAGTGTCAAACTTATCTTCATGATGCTCAACATCATGGGATGATGACGTGTACGAATCTGTCCTATTGCAGCCATCTAAATATGAAGGAGGATCAACAATAATCATGGCGAAAGGACTCCAAGTTGCATCTTGTAGTCGACTGGGTGCTTCATCTTTGTTGGCAGCTATCTTAGCACCCCCGCCTTTGTCTTCTTCTCTTTGTTGTTCATGCAACTCGTCATGTTGTTCACTCATTTCCCCTTGTTCACTATCGTTGCAAATGGAGAAGGAACCCCTCTCCCAATCCAAAAAGTCTAGTGCATCACCGTTCAGAGGTTCAAGGAGTATGCCTTCATTGCTACCATTTTCTAGGATATGCTCTTCCTCGGCATGAGCATACCTCCACAGTACAACTCCCAACGGAAAGAAGTCATCAATTGATGGCACCTCATCAAGGGGACCAAAATCCACTATGCAATCTCCCTCCAAGGAATTATCATAAAGCCTATCGTCCATGGTGCACAAATGCTCTTGAAGAGGAAGAAATTCTTGATGACCTGTGGATAGCATTCTTATTTGATCTACTACATCACTCGAAAGCTTGAGACTGTATTATTGTCCTACTTCCATTGCTGTCCCAACATCCTCTTGAGGACTGCCTTTAGCTGAGTTGTCACTTGGCTCAGGCTCTTGGTCCTCATGTTCCATTCTTGAAGCCACTGCAGGAAGTGGTGTGCTCAGCTACCTTGCTTGTTCTCTAACTTGTTGGACAACCTCTTGGCATAGCTCACATGTGAACTCCGAGTGTGATGAATCATGGAGCCTACACCAATTTGGTAGTAGCAATACCTCCAAATCCACCTGACATTTTAGCTCAAACCAATCCTTTTCTAGCCTTGACACTAGCTCATTATATCTATCCATGATTGGGTTCTCATCATTGTTTGAAACACAAAACTGGTAGTGAACAGTTGCAACCTGTAGTTGTTCCCACTCCTCCAAGTCTGCATTTTTAGGTGCTTGGTCACTATCATTGACAAAGGAGATTTCTTTCAGTCTAATTTTAGATATGCCTTCATAATCATTTTCTACTATCCCAAGGCTATCAACCTCTTCCTCTTGCTGATTTTTAGCATCTTCATTGGTTGCCCCAGCATACACTGCTGCAAACTTGATTGACTCATCCTAAACTACCAATGGTTCCTCTTCCTGAGTGGAGGACTGTCCTTTACTGGTGAAGGAGAGGCTTTCCAACTCCATTCTTAGTGAACCTTCACCAAAGCTTTTTTCTGTCCCAAGGAAATCAGCTTCTTCCTCTTGATTTTTAGCTTTTGTGTTTTCTGTCCCAACATTAGTTTGTGGCAGATTTCCTGGTTTATCTTGAAGGTTTTGTCCTCCATATGTTGATAGCCTTTCTACCTCATGGGATGACTCATTCTCCTTGACATTTGGCTGCTCCAACTTGTTCAAATTTCCTTTGACTTGGGTGATGATGCTTGCACACGACGAACAAGTAAATTCAAAATGTGGTGCATTGTGAAATCTGCACCAGCTTGATAGTAGTGCTTCCTCCAATCTTGGTCCGTCTTTGCTGCCCAAACA
Organism: Sequoiadendron giganteum; assembly: GCA_007115665.2. Lineage (NCBI taxonomy): Eukaryota > Viridiplantae > Streptophyta > Pinopsida > Cupressales > Cupressaceae > Sequoiadendron > Sequoiadendron giganteum. The sequence goes on along the minus strand of CM021107.1, from coordinate 154,494,323 downwards.
TTCTTGGATCAACTCTTCAAATGCCTTGGCTTCCATGGTTGTCAATTATTCCTCTGGGTCTGCAAGATGATATATTTCCCAAAAGGGAATCTCTCCTTGCAAGACTTTTTCAATTCTGGTCAAGAAAGTTAGACACTCCAATTCATTGTGCCTGCAAGTGCAATGGATCCTACACTTATATGCCAATGTAAATTTCTGCAATGGTCTCTTCAATCTCCTATTTAAATCTACATGTAGCTGAGCAATGCTGATTTGTACATGCTGCTCCATTTCGACTCAACTTCTTTTGCCTTCAAAATTTTTTGATTTTATGATTCAGCATTAAAAGAGATCACTCTATCTCAGATTTCTTCTTTGAAAGTGCTCTTACCGATTTACAACTTTCAGCTTTGTAGCCACAACATGTAAGCCCTCCTTCCAGTGCCAATTCTGTTGATGGTGTTTTTATGCACTTCACAACATAGGTAATACGTAGGAGCATTACCTCTCTTGAAAGACAATCTTCCACAATCAAATTTTATAACACTATCCCAAGGTCTCTCGGATGTCAGGTCATGACAATGCTTGGAATATTTTAGTTGATTTATGTGATTTGCTGGAATCACAAGGTGGACTTACAAATGAGTTACAAATTGGGGAAGTTGGATTTGCAAATGGAGTTCTTAAGATGGGAGAGTTGTTGAGTGTTTGCTGTAGGTTCAAATAGTAGTCTAGAACTCCATTTCAACATCTGATTTGGCTTTACAATGTGCAATTAACCTTTCCTAAGGCTAATTATTAAAAAAAATGAAAAAGGGCAAGGAAGAGAGAAAGTTCCTGGATCTAAAACTATGAATGAACAGTGATCATGGAGGCTGCTACAATACATAAACTCCCTAAACTAGGTTTTGTTTGGCCAAGAGGATCCTACAGTTACATAAAACCAGTGCAATCTTCTAAGGACTACAAATTTTTAGTTTGCATACACACATCATGAACATGAAAATGAACTAAGTTGCAGCAATCAAATAAAGAAGCCCAGGCTAACTTTGCACAACAACTTGTCATCAACAAGTGCCAAAAGTATGGGCTGAAAATTCATCAAATACTATAACAACAATCACCATTACCACTTCCATTCAAGAAACTACAACTAAAACTAACTTGGAAGGTAGAACTATGCACACATAATGAGCAAACTCAAAAGTAACACTCATAGATCATGCAATGCTACTTTCTATTACTGCAAGATGTTTTTACAACAGCTCTCCAACCCTTACAAATGAGGGGAAGACCCTTATTTATACTTTTCCAAAGCCCAAATGAATGAGTAGGATTGATTTACATTGTGTGGCTCATTCAATTACATTAGGGCTTCACCTACCCCACAATATTCAACAATTTAAAATACATCTGTTGTCTTTTCCCTATTTTGCCTTGTAGTGGCCGGTCAGTGTAGCGGTTTTGTCTTCTAGCTGATTTCCCCTTTACTATAGTTGAAACTGCCTGTAAGCTACCTCCTCCTGATGGACTTGCAGCATTCTTCATTGGATCAAATGGGTCAATCGACAATTGGCATTGATGGATTGGTTGCCCCTGATTCGAGTGGGAAACCCCCAAAGATCATCATCATTTGGTGAAAAGTAGGACAACCCCCCTTGCATTTTGTCATTGACTTCCTTGGCATACGCCTTCTTCTGATGCCAGCCCTATTGATGTGCACCACGAGGAGAAGTGAGCATAAAATGAATGGTGATAGGAGCCACATGCTTTTCCTTATTCAGCTTTCTCAATGGGTCTCCTAACAGACCCACAGTAAGCTTCTTGAAACCTCCATGCATGAAGTGTTGTAAGTGATTTCATACACAAATCAAAGCAAATGTTAATCAAATTTTGCAAACTCCTTGTTAGATTTACCCATGCATCATCAAAACATCATAATATTCAGTGTGCATTTCCATTAGCAGTTTACTAGAGAGCGTTGGAACGTTCTAGGACCGAGAGGCTAGAATGTTGTTTTGAAAACGGCGAACAAAGCACGAAATTCTAGATGGTATCTCCTAGCAGCAAATTTGGAATTTGAAACATCTAGGGAAGATAAGATCCAATTTTAACATCTGGGTCGAATCCGTTTTGGATTAGGAGACCATGGAGGTGACAGTAAAAGAGGGATGGACTTCTGAAAATGGCCACGGAGGGGCCAGGCTCCAAAAGCTGGAATGCCTAAGGCAAACGGATGGAAGAAACAGAAAAACGGAGACGGAATCCTGAAAATAGTATTCCAGAGGCGGAATCCCAGAAACGGCCACGGAGGGGTTGGGCTCCGGAAGCCGGAATGCCTAAGGCAAACGGATGGAAGAAACGGAAAAACGAAGACGAAATTCTAGAAATGGCATTCCGGAGGTGGAATCCCGGAAACGGCCACGGAGAGGTCGGGCTCCAGAAGCCGAAATTCCTAAGGCAAATAGATGGAAGAAACGGAAAAACCTAGACGGAATCCCGGAAACAGCATTCCGGATGTGGAATCCCGGAAATGGCATTCTGGAGGCGGAATCTCGAAAACGGCCATAGAGGGGTCGAGCTTTGGAAGCCAGACTGCCTAAGGCAAATGGATGGAAGAAACGAAAAAATGGAGATGGAATCCCAAAAATGGCATTTCGGAGGCGGAATCCTGAAAATGGCCATGGAGGGATTGGGCTCCGGAAGCCGGAATGCCTAAGGCAAACAGATGGAAGAAACGGAAAAATGGAGACGGAATCCCAGAAATGGCATTCCGTAGGTGGAATCCTAGAAATGGCATTCCGAAGGTGGAATTCCGGAAACGGTAACAAAGGGGCCGAGCTCCGGAAGCCAGAATGCCTAAGGCAAACAGATGGAAGAAACGAAAAAAATGGAGACGGAATCCCAGAAATGGCCACAAAGGGTTTGGGCTCGGGAAACCGGAATGCCTAAGGTAAACAGATGGAAGAAAGAAATATGTAATCCTAGAAATTGCATTCCGGAGGTGGAGTCTCAGAAATGGCATTCTAGAGGTGGAATCCTAGAAACGAAATTCTGGAGGAGGAAACCCGGAATAGCCGGGGACGGACGAAGTTCCCGGACGTTCCGAAACGAAAATTTTGCAACTTCTCGAAACTTAACAAAACTTTTTCAGTTCACTTAGGCACCACACAAACATCCCAAAGCTATGGGAAACTTGTCCCCAAAGTCAAAAATGAAGGAAAAAGCAAAACGAGCGAGCGGGGAGGCGAAGCCCAAAAAACCCAAGACTTAGCAATTTCTTATACTTTAGGGGCAAAATATGGTCAACCAAAAATGACACTTGGAAAGGAACGTTGACCAACTAGGACACCAAAACAAGTGGCATATAAAATGAGATGCACACAAAATGAGGGGCACTCAAAACGAGGCAAGAACAAAATGACCCGAAAAGGCAAAATGAAAGAGAGGGTCCTTGTTTTGAATGGGGCTTGTGTGCAAAACAAGCACAACAGGTTCCAGAAGGAATAGTCTGGACCATGTAACAATTAGTCATCATAGCGGAAACAACACAAATTTGAGATGTGAACATGAATATTCATAAATATAGAATGCTTACATGCAACATTGGCCACAAGGGTGAATATCCAGGGCTCATAGGCCTTTCCTAACTAGCTTACAACATATAATTGGCCAACAAGCCTTATTACATGCCCTCGATGGGTTATTGTGAAAATATATTGAATTTATCTAATAATTAACTACTAATTGATAGTTGATTCTGTATAAATGATTAAAATTATTATAAATACGGTCTTCAAGATTTAAAATAAATCCATGTTGTCCATAAGGGTTGATAACTCATTAAATGATCAAATATGAGTGTTGGCCTCAAGGTAAGAAGAATTAATTCCATGCAAGATAAATTAACTAGTGGGTCTCCATTGTAGGTCCCAAATGAACCCATTGTGTTTGTATGATGTTTAATTAAGATTCATATGATCTGGAATAAGTCCACACTTAGAAACTGGACCAGGTCAACCCCCAAACACTCTAGCTGGGAAATGTAGTGAAATTCTGAGAGCAATAACTTTTGGTAGGTAAGTGAAAATGATATAAAATTTGGGTATGTGATAGTTGTTGATTTTTTGATGTTATATCCTACTCCACAAGCTGAGAAAAAATGATATAGTAAAATCCAAAATGAACCGTTTATTTACCACTATTGAATGTAATGCAAGAAAATAACTGTTTTTGGTTGATACAGGATTGCTTTACAACCAAGGATGCTCCTACATCAAACACCCAGGGTTGGAAGAATAGTGAGTCCCTCACTTTCTAGGGCTAATAGGAAAACCAAAATAGTCCACCTTAGCCTGATAAATCCATTATGAATCATCCACTGGTATTCCCTTCCACTTCACAACATATTCTTTGTACTGCTTATTACTAGTGCTTCTTTTAGTTTCGGTATCCAAGATCTATTCAATCCCCTCTGGTTCTTGATGTGGTAATTGATCCTTCAAATCTACTTCATGACTACTGCTACATGATTCTCCTTTATAAAAATCATGTATGTCTACCACATTGAAAATAGGTGATATACCCAATGTCTCTAATAACTCCACTTCATACACATTTCAAAAATCACACTTCCTCAAAATATTACATGGTCCAAACTTCCTCATGTTCAATTTATTATATGTGTCAACTAGAGATCTCTCCTTCCTCAAATATACCATCACTTCATCTCCAACAAAAAATTTTGTATGTCTTCAATGTTCATCTACATCCTTATACCTATTCTTTATATCTTCTGAATTCTTCAGGATCTAATTATGTAGTATCTCCGTGAAATCTACAAACTCTTTTTCCTTCACACTTCTTTTATTTTCCATATTGATGTTTCCTAGCTTTGCAACTCCTCTAGGATTTACTCTAGTAACAATCTAAAATGGTGTCTTCCCTATACTCCAGTTCTTTGAATTATTGTATGAAAACTCTTCCTATGGTAAAACTCTATCCCAACTTCCTTCCTTATCTCCAATCAAACATCTCAATAAATTACCCAAACCTTTGTTCACTACCTTTGTTTGTCCATCTATCTATGGTTAATATATTGAACTAAACTTAAAATCCATTTTCATCTTCTTCCATAATGTCCTCCAAAAGTATCCAATGAATTTGGTGTCTTTGTCTGAAACAATACTCTTAGGTAATCCATGCAATCTCACAACCTCTTTCAAAAATAAATCAGCAACACACATAGAATCATTAGTTTTCTTACAAAGAATGAAATTTGTCATTTTAGAAAATCTATCCACTACTACCATGATAGAATCATATCCTCTTTATGTTCTAGGTAATCCTAAAATGAAACCCATGCTCAAATCTTCCCAAGGTCTCTCTAGTATTGTCAAAGGTTTGTACAATCTGGTATTCTGACTACTTCCTTTTGCAACTTGATAAATTTCACAACTTTGAACATAATTCCTCACATCCTTACTTTTCTATGGCCAAAAATAGTGTTGACTTACCAAAGCTATTGTCTTATCCGCTCCAAAATTTCATACTAATCCTCCACTATTCTTATCCTTAATAAGATTCTCTCATTGAATTTTGCAGTATACACAACTGATTTCTTTTGTACAACATAACTTCTTGAATGAAATAATCCAACCATTGGATTCAATTTGTCACTACTAGCTATTTACTTTCATTCTAGGCTTCACCAAAATCTACATCTTCTTCATGCATATGCTTCAATTCTTCAAATCCCAATACTTGCATTCTCATCACTGTCAACAGATTTCTTCTTTTTCTCAATGCATCTACAACGTTGTTTTACTTTCCACTCCTATGTTTCAACACAAATATATAACTCTTCATGAATCCAACCCATCTTATATGTCTGATTAAACTTTCCTTTACTATTCAAATATTGCAATGCTTAATGATTTATATACAATACAAAATCCTTAGGTAACAAGTAATGTCTCCACTTCAAATATTGAATTATGTCATAAAATTCCTTATCATAAACTAAGTATCTTCTTTTGACATCATTCAAATTTTCACTAAAATAATCTAGAGGTCTTCCTCCTTGACTCAATATGGCTCCAATTGCATTTCCACTAGCATCAAAATCAATTTGAAATACTTTATTAAAATCTAGTAGTGCTAATACTAGTTGTTTTGTCACATTTTTCTTCAACAATTGAAAACTATTTTGTACTCCAAACGTCCATTGAAAATCCTTCCTATCTCCTCTCATTGTTTCTATCATAGGATTATAAATTCTATTGAAACTCCTAATAAAATTCTAGTAGAAACTCACTAATCCATGAAATGATCTTACTTCCACAATATTTACCAGTGTAGGCCAATCTAAAATTTCATTCACTTTATTTGAATCCATCTTCAATCCTTCAATAGAAATAACAAATCCAAGATATAACAACTCTGTCTTCATGAAACTACACTTCTTGACATTAATTAACAACTTCTCTTTTCTCAAATTTTGTAATACTTGTTGGATGTACCACAAATGTTCCTATCTAGTCTTACTAAAAATAAAAATTTGATCCAAGTAAACAATCACAAAATTACCCAATAATTTCTTTAATACTACATTCATCAATCTCATGAAATTTCTTGGTGCATTGGTTTGTCCAAAGGCATCACTAACCACTCATATAATCATTCATTAGTCTTAAATGTAGTCTTCCATTCATCTCCTTCTTTGATACTGATATGATGATATCCACTCTTGATATCAATCTTTGTAAAATACTTTTCTCTAGTCAAGCAATCCATAATGCCATCCATCCTTGGCAATGGGAATCTATACTTGATAGTGATCTTATTAATTCATCTTGAATATGTACACATTATCTACTCTCCATCCTTCTTCAGTGCAAGTAAAATAGGTACTACACATGGTCTCAAACTTTCTCCGATCAATCATTTCCTAAACAACTCTCGTATCTTTTTGTTCAACTCTGTGTTCTCTTTCGATGTTATTTTATGTGCTACATTATTTGGAAAACTCACTCCTGGTATTAGATCTATCTGATGGTTGATACTCCAGACCTCTGGTAAACCATCTAGTACATTGTTTGAAATGATGTCCTTATGATCGATCAACAACTCTGCAACTTCTTCCATTTCTCTGATGGGATTCTCTTCTCTTAACCATTTCTTTTCTTTGGAATCAATGTAAAACACATGTTCTCGTGTCTCAACCCATTAATAAATTTTCTTCCATCTACCAAACATAGTTTGGTAGTGCCACAAAATTAAGTCTTCTCCTATTCCTCCAAAGATATCAACTTGATTCTTTTTCCATCATGAATTACTTTCTTTATCATATTTCTATGGTCTTCCTAATAGTAAATGGCATGCATCCATCGGCATAATATCACACAATACTTCATCCATATATGATCCAATATGAAATTTTACCAAGTATTGTTCATTCACCAATATCTTACATTCATCTTGAATCCATGCTATCCAATAAGGGTTTTTATGTTTCAATTTCTTCAAATTCAACTTTGTTACCATCTCCTCTCAAACTAGATTATCAGTACTACCACTATCAAAGATAACTTTAAATACCTTTCCTCCATACTTACATTTGATTCTGAATAGACTTTTCCTCTATAGTGGTTCCTCAATTACTTCCTCATGCATCAAATATCTTCTCATTACCAATTATTCACCTTTCTCTAATTTCCTATATGAATTAGGGGATTCAACATGTTCTTCCTCCACATAAGTTTTTCTTTCGATATGCTTAGGTTTCTTTTCATGACTTCCTTGATGACACTCAAATGCTTTATCCTTCACCTCCACACTTGAAACGCGTTCCTTTGAATGGTTTTCTCCCAAATCCTTTATTATGGTAGTAATTATGACCTCCTTTATTTTTGGGGTAGAAACTATTTTGTTCTCTTCTTCAATGTTATGAATTAGCATCCTTTTCTTCACTTTGATATGGTTTTGAATCTAATTTCTGCTCCATATAGGCTCTTCTTTCTCCAGATGGTGGTCCATTTTTTCTAACATCTTCCTCTTGCACTTCTTTATCTTTGGTTAAACTTAGTTTCTCTTCTACTTTTAATGCAAACTGGTATGCTTCTTCGATAGATGTCATCTTGACTAGGCTCAATTATTTTTGAATGCTTGTCCTCAACCCATTGATATATCTAGAAACCTTTTCTTTTCTTTCTTCACTATGACTAGTTTTGATTATCATCTTGTATAATTCTTCAATGTACTCCTTCATAGATCATTATTTTTGTCTCAGGTTCTGCAATCTTTTCAACAATTCAAGTTCATAATCTGTTGGTATGAATTGATTCTTCAATTTTGCAACCTTTTTGTCCCATTTGGTGATTCTTTCTTTGCCTCTTTTGTTTCAATCCAATTGCACATCTTTCCACCATAATGCAACATGGCCTTTCAACTTTATTTTTCCAAACCTAACTCTTTATGTATCTTCAATTTCTTCATATTTTAAGTATTCTTCCACCCCATTTATCCAATCAATCAATTCCGTAGGATTCAAATTTCCCACGTAATTTTGAATTTTGACTCTACATGTTTTCCCAATATTTGAGATCACATTTAACATCTTTACTTGATATGATTCTTTTTCTTCTTCTAAGGTTTCTGCAATTTGATTCACATGTTCTTCTTCATCACCACTTTCATTTTTATACCTAGGGTTTAGGCTCACCTTTGATCTTATTCAACAACATCTAATCAAGCTCGCATCTCGCACATTATCTCCAAAATTTCATCAATTCTTCCAGCAACATTCACCATAGTAGGCACTCTTCTTGGTGGCATTTCTCCCCTTGAATCTAGTTCATCTACCTCAATTCGGCTATTTGGCTACAACGGTTTCAATAGCCTCATAGTTGGCAATCGGTAAAAAAAATTGCAGTCTACCTTAGGTCAAAAAAAAATTCACCTCAAGGAATACCTTTAGGAATCGAATCCCACTCTAATACCACTTGGTGCAATCACGATAGGAGGGTTCTAGAAGGAATAGTCTAGACCATGTAGCAATAAGTCAACATAGCTGAAACAACAACAAAATATGATATGAGAACATGAATCTTCATAAATATAGAATTCTTACATGCAACATTAGCAAAAAGGTTGAATATCCAGGGCTCATAGGCCTCGTCTTACTGGCTTATAACATACAACTAACCAACATTCCTTCTCACATGCCCTCAAAGGGTTATTGATAAAATATATTGAATCTATCTAATCATGAACTACTAACTGGTAATTGATTCTCGAAAAATGATTACAATGCTTATAAATATGTTTCTTAAGCTCCAAAATAGATCTGTGTTGGCCATAAGGGCTGATAACCTGTTGAATGATCAAATATGAGTGCCAGCCTCAAGGTTATAAGAACTAATTCCATGTGAGATAAATTAACTAGTGGATCTCAAAGGTAGGTCCCAAATGAACCCATGCTACTTTTATGATGTTTAATTAAGCTTTGCACGATTTGGAATAGGTACACACTAATAAATTGAACCAAGTCACCCCCCAAACGCTCTGGCTAGGAAATATAGTGAAATTTTGAGAGTGATAACTTCCGCTAGGTAAGTGAAAATGATCTAAAATTTGGATATGTGATAGATTTTGATGTGTCAATGCTATATCCTCCTCCATGAGCTGAGAAATAATGATCTAGTAAAATTTAGAATGAACTATTGAAAATTCTACTGCATGTAATGAAAGAAAAAAAAAATTTTGGTTGATATAGGATTGCTTTACAACCAGGGATGCTCCTAGATCAGAAAATTCGTAACTAATTATTTACTTGCAAAAAAATTACAAAAAAAATATGCATCACATCCTAAATTTTTTCCTCTACTAATATTGAAATATTCAAAAAAATAATTAATTTTTGCTCATGATTAGGGTGGTTGGACAAACACCTGCTTTTTTTTTTTCCTAGAAATTTAGTACTACTACTTTGAAATTAAAATTCTTAACCAAATAGATTTATTTTTTTCTAAAAAAGGACTAGTAGCTTAGAAATTACATTCAATTTTCTACAAATTCTATTCTTACATATTTTTCAAATTATGTTAATAACCTATTCAAATTTTTATGTCAAAATTTGTGTAACTCTATTTTTTTCTGAATTTTCATTACTACTCATAGGCCTATTTTTACACCTCATGATACTTCATTGACCCTTATTCCATCAACCAAAAAAATATTTGCATTACTACATACATTTTCGTCTACCTCCTTCAAGGGTTTCAATTTATGGTGAACGCCATCCTTTGTCAAGGAATAGATGTTGGCATGTCCATCATGCATCGCTCACCGATCAAACTACCACAGTCTACCAAACAACATGTAAAAAACATCCATAGGTATAATATCACACAAAACCTCATCTAGATAGTTACCAATCTTAAACTTTACTAAACATTTCTCATTGACCAAATCCCTACATGGTCTTTCTAGAACCATGCAATTCGATATGGATTTGGATGCCTTCTCCTCTCTAACTACAACTTAGTAACCATTTCCTCTAGAAAAATATTATGAATGCTACCTCCATCAATGATGACATTAGAAAATTCTCCTTCGTACTTACATCAAGTGTTGAATAGGTTCTTTCTTTGATCTAGTTCTTGCTCCTCATTCAATAAGGATATTTTGACAACAATGTCCTCTCTTCTTTAAGAATCTTCATAATATAAAGAATTTTCATCTTCATCTACATGTGTAGCTCATGCATTTCCTTCATGTCTTATATTTTTCCTCCCTTTATGTTGATGGCACTTGTAGGATTTGTGTCCTTCTTCTCCATATTGAAAATAGGTTCCATAGAAGCCTCTTCTCAATCCTCATCTAGATCGTTCTCTTCCTCTTTGGTCTCCATTATTTTCATCTCAAGGATGGTAGGTATTTTCTCCCTTATGGTTTTGACTACTACTAGATCCTTCAATATTCTTTTGATCTTTTCTTCAACCTCCATATGACCATCCATTAGCCTTTAAACCACAACCTCCACCCCTTTTCTTTCTTTCAAACCTTTTTTTCAATTTTTCTTCCACCTTCAAAGAAAATTTATATCCATCTTCAATGGTAGACATCCTTACCAAACTCAAATCCTCTTCAATTCTTGGTTTCAACCCATTAATGTAATAAGAAACCTTCTCCTTGTTTGCCTTAGAATGGCATGTTTTAATAAAAACCTTGTTTAATTCTTTTGTGTACTCTTTGAAAAACTTCCCTACTTGCTTCAATCCTTTCATATTCTTTAGCAAATTCAATTCATAATCTATAGGAATGAATTGCCTTTTTATTTTATCCACCATCTGATCCTATCTGGTTATCTTCTCTTCACCTCTTCAGTTTCTCTCCAACTAGACTTCTATCCACCATATGCTAGCATGCCTTTTCATCTTGGATTTTACAAATTTGAGCCTCTTGGGATCTTCTATTTCCTCATACTCAAGATAATATTCTATGTCATTGACCCAATTGATCAAATCCTCTAGATTTAGGTTTCCAAAAAAAAAAAAAAACTTCTTTCTTCAGCCTCTTTGCAATCTTAGAAATGGCCCAAAGCAATTTGACTTCTCCAGGATCTATTACATCTTATGCTTCTTCTTCGAATGGCTCTTCATTTCTAGCCTCATATTTTCTTCTGACATCAAATCCTATATACAAATCCTCTTGTAGTGCTTGAACTTGTCTTTGGATAGCTCTAAAACCCTCTTTTGTTTCCCTGAAATTTATTATGCAATGATTTCTTCATGGAGGCATCTTTTCTCATAAACCCACAACCACAAGTCCTAGTGTAAAATGCCTCACATTCGGCGATCTATCTACACACTGAGTAACTCTTGTTTTGATACCACTTGATGAGGGTACTCCCCTTACAAAACCACACACACATAACTAAACAAGAGAGATAAATAGAAAATGCAAAAAGAAACAGTTTCTTTCTATTATCTTGATGAAGTGAAATTAAAATACTCAAAAAATAACATACTACAACCATATGAGCCTTCTCATTACAAAAATATGCAAGCCAAAAACAATGATCTACACCACCAGAACTCCCTTTTGTAACCCTTGTTCTCTCTCTTTATCCATAAAGTGTGACTTCTTTAGAATATTCTAGAAGGTGTAACCCCATTTTGGCACTATAAATTCCACTATCTATTTCTTTCTCTAGAATTTTTTAATTTTTTAATTTTATATTTATATATATACAACTTCTCAGGGTCATAAATTTTAATCTGGCCATCATATTTTCAATTGTAATTTATCGTTGGAAATCTTGTGAAGAGATATACAACCATATTTCACTAAATTTTTTAGATCAACAATTTTGAACCTTGTTTCAAGGCTTTAAAGGGCCTCAATTTTTAGTTTTAAAATTCATTAGAGAAATTCCTCATGATGAAGATTTAATATCTTCCAAAAGGTATAGGATTTTGGGATGATTATTTCACTAAAAATATTATTTTCTAATTTCACTCCTTGGAGTCATTTTTTGTGACTAGAGGAACTTGAATAGGACAACTTACTAAAAATAGTATGTGACTATTTTTTGTTGTTTCAAACTTCTAACAATCCCAAAGGCTGAATGAGCCACCATGGGCCCCAAAACAACTAAGGAAACTACACACAAAATGAAAATAGAATATTTTTGGGTAATTCAAGATTGCCCTTACACCACTAGATGCTCCTCCATCACACTTTTTCCATAAAATTTAAAAAGGGGGTAGCTCTGGATCATTCTTTTTCATCCTTGGTTTTGATGACTTCCTTTTCCACTAGGATTAGTATTGTTCAAATTCTTGCAAGTTTCTATTTGTAGGGATTTAGTACATGGTAGTTTAAGAAAATTTTGAGAGCATCATCCCTATGAATCTTACATGGGTGAAATGTCTGAAAAAGAGTGGGTTCTTATTCCCCACAAATTTTGAAGGTTTCAATCTTTTTGCAAGGTCGATGAGCCTATATTTTCTGCAATGTTTGATAACCACTAATTCTCTGCAAAAATCACTCTTTTATTTTTTTTGTAATTTTCTTTGAGTGATGGAGTATAATATTGAACATGGAGCTAGTTGAGGATATTTTCAAGGTTTTCTAGTAATGAATGGTTGTATTAATTGCATATTTATTATGATGAGAATTTTTTCTATGGATAGTTAGGCATACTTGATAATTATTAAATTTTAATTTTTCTCATTACTTGATGTGTCATGTAGATTTTATGTTAAAGATTGATCAAGCAACAAAAATGAAGTAAAAATTCAAGGGAGTCATTCCTCCCTCTAATATCACATCAAGTTTATTTTTGGTTAGTGGCACTAACCTAGGTTACATTGATATGGAGGAATTCAAGGATAGCATCTTTGGAGATAAGAAGACTAAACTAGCCACCAAGATCAAGAAGATTGGAATTGCATAAGTAGCTAGGTTCCCATCTTCAATGCTATGCCCAGAGCTAATTATGGGGCTCAAGAGTTTTACCACAAGGATTATCAAAATATATTTGTAATAGATGAGAGGGTATTGGAAAAAAAATTTACTAATTCTATTTCTCACACCTTTAGAATCCCCTCATTCTCTCACATGACTATTACCAGTAAGGAGTATGTAGCTAGAGTCTTCAATAGAAACCCTAAGGAAATTATGCAAGTTGTTAATGACTTGTGGATGAAGCATCCAAAAGGAAATCCAAATAAATTTCCCAAGCATCTATATCAGAGTGACTTTGTAAATGAAGTCAATGATTTGGTCACTCTTTTGAGCAAAGTAATGGGAATTTCATCTGCACCCAATTTAGAGAATTGGATGTTCTATTTTGTAGAAAATATTAAGAGGACTAAGAAAATCTGATTGGGAAAAGATAATTAGTGATAACTTGCATAATCATTTTTTTCTTGTGAAGAATCATTCGATCTTCTTTATGACTTCCTATATTGTCTACCTCTTCAAAATAAATTTTAGGTATTGAGGTTTGACATGTTTGGGTCATGTGGATGTTAGACATAATTGAATCAAAGATAAAATAGGTGGGGGTAAGAGCCCACTATTCTCCCTTGGTCACTAAATTATGTCAATTCTCAATAAGGAAGACCTAGGAGGGGTTATTCTAGGATTTGAAGGGTTCACCACCAAGCCAAAGCTTGGAAAATATAGCTAAGCATTCAACTCACAAAACCTAGTAATGCAAGCTAAATGATGGATGAAAATGATGAAATTATGCAACAAAAAGTTACGATGTGTGTTCCTGGGAAGTCTAAAAATGTGATGAGGATTCCAAAAATGCAAAAATACAATCAAAATGTGTTATGGAGGACAAATACTCCCTTACTGTTGTCTAAGTCTTGCTGCTACTTTTCGAGGCAGATGAAAAATCTTTAGATGTCGAAATTGGATTTGAAAGAATCTCAGGAAAATTCCACTTGGATGACTAAGAGGCCCTTGTTGTCGACTTAGTCTCACTATGAATTTTTTAAAATTTCTAAATGTGAGGTTGAGGTCCAATATCTACACTTCCTTCTTCACCAAGTCTTTAGATCTAAACCTGCAAATGACCTGCAAAATAAAGGAAATTTGATTGATTGTTTATGGGGGTTTTCCTTGGTCAAGCCCCTTGTTTGGTAATTAAACCTTGATGAAAATGCATAGATCTAAAAATTGAAATGTGCGTGTGCCCTAATCTTAAGTGCGTCTAAGAATATGTAAGCTAAAACATGGAGAAACCCTATTCAAATGTGTTAGAATGTAATTCTTAAGATGAAAATGGAAGTGACATACAAAGGAGATCTCAAATCACCCTAATAAGTCATAAAAATGAAATTTACCTTCCTTAGGCAAAAAATAAAACAACAATGTAAGATGGAATCAATAAGAAACAAGACCTTAGGCTTGGAAGAATGGCTAGTTGTATCTCCAACCTAGAATCTCTCATGACCCTTCATAGAAATCCATTATTAGTCTTTGGCAATGCTAGATCTTGGCTTGAAAATGGGTTTGAAAAACCTGCAAAAACACAATAGAAGGTTGCTCCAAGACTTCAATTCATTGCTTCTTGAAACTCTCCTTCTTTCTTGATTACCTATTTCAACTTCAACTCAACTTAACTTCTATGAAAATGGGGTGTGAATCTTACTTTTATAGGCATTCCTATCTAATAACCCGATAATTAGATCCTAAAGGTTGACAAAATGTCAAATTAATTCAAATATTTTCATTTCCTACTCTTCATTCCCAAAAAATTAAGCCCTCAAGACTAAGATTCCCTAGGTGGCATCTTGGTCCCACTAAGGGGGACTAAGCTGCTACCAAGGGAATATTGGTTCCACAAGGCTTATTTTGCAATTTTAAAGGTTGGTTACCAAGATTAAAGGTTGTTTATGGATTTTGGTCAAGTTTATAGTTGAAATATGCATCGAGACGGACAAAAAGGGGTCTTAGGGGCCCATAATAAGTGACTTAAATGGAATTTAATGCAAGAGGTGCTAAAATAGGTCCAAATTAAGTGTGAAAATGCAAAAGTATGATTTTTTCTACACTACAATAACGAACACAAAGTATATAATTTTTACCATCAATTGTAGGTGCAAAATGTGAAGAATACGTATAGAAAGGTGTGTTGGTTTTTAAAATAACAACCTAGCTAGACTTTGAAACTCTCTAAGAGGTAGCCAGCCTCTACTTTAAAGAACAACTAAGGCTAGTGGTCAACTAACAAGATTCAGTCAAAGACTGACATCTCCTACACTTCTAGCTCTGCAGGACCAAGGTGGGTAAACCTAAACAATGCTCAAAACTTAATTCACTCATACACTGACATTGTTTTACAAAGCAGACAATTCCCAATGAAACAATACTAAGGGAAGCATTGACAACTTTAAATTTGGCTAAATTCTCAACAATTCAACCCTCTCTCAGCCATTGGAAAGTAGGACACACAATAACACAGTAAGATTAGAATGATTTTGCATTTAATTTTGTTTCTGAGATGCACAAAACTGCATAATAGATCAGTGCCAATTTTGGGCCATGGAGTCAAACACATAAAATGAATTCTCCAGAAAACAGTCTTCAACCAGTGGATTTAACTGGCTAATGTTTTGCATTGACTATTAGTGCCTTGCACCAACAATCCTTCTCTTGATATCAATCAGATTCTTCTTATCAAATCCCATCTGCACACCTGAAATCACAATCACCTGCTCAAAGCATTTTAACCATTTCCTTGAAACAGAACAATGAACAGAAAAAATAGTCTCATGAAACTTGAGATGATAAATTCAAAGACACTTTGTATTATTGAATTTATATGACTGAAAGTGTACAAATGTGGAGACAATTTGATGACATTCATGAATGTGGAAACACTTCATTATGTTAATTGCATAAACTGGTTGTATCTACTCATGAATTCATAAAATTACAACTTACAGACTCAAACAATGACTCAGAAAATACAAATCTCTATCTACCCAGCCCAATACAAAAACTCAGAACCTTTTTCACAATGAGAGAATAATAGAAGATATAGAAGAAGAGAAGCAAATAGAAGCAACCCTAAATTCGATCTACAATTGCCATCTGGAAACTCCATTCACCGTTGATCATCAATTCTGCAAAATAATCTCTCATCCCTCTTCCTGCAACAAACCTTACCTCTCAAAATTGCCTTTGCTCATCATTGCCCAGCAACATAAACTATGCCCATGTGGAGAATCTCATTATTTTATCTATCTGCAAAATATCTCCTCCCATGCAAAATATGTTTTAGCTCTCCTTCATAATGTTTCACTTTATATATCTCTAAATATTAAAGTTTCATAACTTTAATATTTAGGCTTTTGACTTTATTTAAAATCCTCCAAGTATAAATTGAATATAAATTTATATTATATTCATTTACATTGTTTCTGTTCACTTGATTTCACATTTTAAATAAATTACCCATATGCAATTTGAAGAAATCCATTTCTTAGCTCCAAATATTTCACCCGCAACAAAATAAAATATTCTTCTCATTTTACTATTTACCCACTGTGGATAAAAAATACTCCTCCTCCCAGCAAAGAAAACCCATAAAATGAATATTTAATTCACTCCATTTACCTCGGCAAAAACAAAATTTACCCTGTGTTGTTTTACGTGCATTATTAAGGTATTTGTCATTTTTTACCTTTCATAGGAAAAACACATTTCCCGTGCAACCAATATTTTTTGATGAATTTTCCAGCTATCTATATTAAAAGAGATAAAGTTACAAAATTCACAAAAAAGGGTTGGGTGGTAGGAAAGCACACCCTGAAAGTCACATGGGCCTAGCCTAGAAATAAAATAATAGAAAGAAAATTAAGTAGCTAGAGCAATGCCAGTAGATCCTGGGGGATCCTGGTCATCCATATTTTTTCCCCATACATCAGCGGGGTTAGGAGTGACGTCAAGAGGAGCACCCCAACCATCATCATTCTTATCTTCTTTATCTTTATCCTCGCGTCGAGGCGAGATTGCGAGAGCAAGCCATGGAAAGCTTTTACCAATGGAGGGCCAGCCAGTGCCAAAGTCAGGAGGAGCATCCGAAGGCCACCCAGAATCGCCACCACTGCTCCTCGATGCACCACTAGAGTGCCAGCCCTGACCAGGACGTGGCAGAGGAGACTGAGCCCGACTAGGAGGCCGAGAATGGGCCCACGTGGAATCACTCCGCCTCCGGCCCCAAGAGGGCGACCGACGGCGGGAGGAGGAGGGCAAGTCAGGAATCCGAGCCATAGTACAAGGGGCATTGCCCCAGTGGTCTAGGAGAACCTGCAGGTGAGCCACTTCCAGTGCAACCTTGTTGGCTTGCAATTGAATCTGTAACATAACATTAGAGCATATAACAACTTTAGCATAAAGAGATACATTAATAGCTAAATGTGAATGAACAAATATACAAGCATTTCTGTCTTTCCAGATACTAAAAAGGATTTCCACTCTGAAAGTGTGCCAAATCTGGGTGAACTTAGCTAGGGTTCCAGGCGGGTCCCCCAGCAGAACCATATGCCACGAAAAGGGTTCAGGCCTAAAGGGTCGAAAGAAATCATGAATCCAAGTCCAGAGCTGCTGAGCTCTGGGACAAAACCAAAAAAGGTGCTTGAAGCTTTCAGGCTACCCACAAAACGGGCAGCGAGGGTCAGAGACCCCCAAATGAATCAGCCGAGAACCCATAGGCAAGCCTTGGAAAAGAATACACCAAGCAAAGTGGGCCAGCTTCGGATTAACAATTGCAAACCAAATGGCATCAAACCTCCTACGCCAAGTAAAGGTCGACGAGTTGAGAAGCCATCTCTGGTTCAAAGAGCTAAGCATAGGGAAATGGGGTGAAAGCCACCTGTAACCAAGCCACGGCTTGTAGCCCCTTAGAGGAGTATCTGGAAACCATTTCCAGTCTTTCCACTAAGGTTTGTGCCCACGAATACCAACTTTGTGAAGAATCTATGTCGGAATCGCATTCACCAGTCCGTCAAAAGTAGGATGGTCCTGGTTTTGAAGGTTGTAATGAGCTTTAAAAGCATCCCACTACAGAATACTCATGGAAGGTCAGTGGAAGAGCTGGTGCAAGGTCTGAATGCCTTTCTTATGAAATCGAAGAGCTTTGAGCCAAGGCGACTTGGCCAGGGATTGACCATTTTGGGCCAAAAGGGCAGACCACCAGAGATTATGCTGGTTAATGGAAAGCCCATCACGAAACCTAGCCCCAGCCCAACGGAGCCAAGGCTTGATATTTTCCCAAGAACGCCAAATGCTTTTAACCACAAAGGAACCTATAATTTCGACCGGCTCTCTCATAACCAGAAGGGTTTGGAAGCTGATACCTTTCCAGGCAGGTTTGTGAACAGGAAACCCAGACTAAATAAAATGTCTGAGGAGAATTTTCTAGGCTTCATCCCCGATAAGTGCACGGATGATCCATTTGACATAAAGGGCAGTTCCCTGGCATTGAGTGGAAAGCAAGCCGAGCCCTCCCAACTCCTTTGGAAGATAGCAAAATTCCCAAGCGACCCAATGAAATACCTTATGGATCTCAGAAGAGGCCCAAAGAAAATCACGAAGCAACTTCTCAAGCCTGTTGTAGGCTACTTTAGAAGGAGCCCAACAGAAAGAATAGTAGACACAGGTGGCAGCCAAGATTTTAGAACACACCTAGAATTTTCCTACCAGTGATAGAGGCTTGGTAATCCAATAGGCCATCTCCTGCTCAACTCTGGAGAGCACGGCTTGCCAGAGCTCCCAAGGGGAAGCCTGGAAGGCGAAAGGAATGCCCAAGAAGTGAAAGATTTCCCCTTGACCAATCCATTTCCAGTTATAGGGTTGAAGCCACGTAGGAGTGGGAAGCATAGACTGTCTGTAGCACAATATTTTGTGCCATTGAATTGCAGATCCATACGCAAGACAAAAAGTGTCAAGGCATTCAAGGGCAGCAACAATCGATCCTTCATCCTCTAAAAGAGTGAGAAAGGATTCATCAGCAAAATGCCCATTGACAAGCTGCTATTGAGAGTCTAGGAGAGTGATTCCTTTAACACACTGTTGGGAGATAGCATTGGCCAGGAGATAACCAAAACCCTCAACTGCCAGAACATACAAGGTAGGGGCAAGAGGGCATCCCTGGCGAATAGAACGAAAAAGGCCAAAAGCAGAGGACTGGCAGCCATTAATGGAGATGCAAGCCGAGGCATCGAAAAAAAGTATGCGAACAGACTGAAAAAAATTAGCTCCAAAACCCAATGCCTGTAACATCAGAAGAATGAAAGGCCATTCAATACGATCATAAGCTTTAGCAAAATCGATTTTATTAAACACAGCTTTCTGGTTCAAACGCCGGGCCCACTCCATGCCTTCCCAAACAGCAATAATGTTGTCAAGAATGAACCTGGATTTGATGAATCTAGTCTGCTCAGGATGCACAATCTGAGGTAAGAGGTGGTGGATTTTCAGAGCCAAGGCTTTGCCAATAATTTTATAAGAAACATTTAGAAGCGTGATGGGCCGCCAATTACAAATATCCTCCGGATCTCCAAATTTATGTACGAATTTAATATTGCCTTTATTTATTAAATTTCCTAAAGAATTGTTGTGAAAGGCTTCAAGATAGAGATGATGAAGGTCACTCCCAATACAGTCCCAAAGTGCTTTATAAAATTCACAAGGGAAACCATCAATCCCAAGAGCCCTATCATCGGCCATGGAGGAAATAGCTTCCTTGAGATCATTAATTGTTAATAATTGATCACAAAAATTAATCTAGGCCAAAGAAAGCCTATGTGGCACAACAGCAAGGCAGCTCTTAAGGGCTTGCTGGCGCGTAGGCATGGGGTCCTGAGCTGTGAAAACTTGCTCATAGTGACGCACAAAAGCTTGGAGAATGTCAGGTAGCTCAGAGAGCACTTGAGTACCATCTTTGATGGCTTTAATGCCTGGGGAAGAGTGCCTAGCATGAAGACCAAAAAAAACTCTTTGGAGGCACAGACCCCAATTTTGAGCTAGTGGAGCCAAGCCTTGATTTGAGCACCCTTGGCAGAATAGCTATCTGCCACTTGCTTCTGGTGTCTTAAGTCTGCCACGTAGACTTGATGTGACGAGGAGAAAGGACAAACCGCTAAGGCCTCCGTAGCAGCACGCAAGTCAGCAATGGTGGCTTTGTAGGAGCATCAGTGGAAGATAGCAAGTTGTCGCCCATAAATGCGTAGGAAGCGCACAGTACGAATAATAGCATCATTCTACCAAATAATCCAACCAATATTGCCAGATGGGCGGCACTCTAAATTCCACAGTCGAAGAATGTGGGCCATGGTGGGCTTGTGTCGGAGCAAAGACGTGTTCAAGAAGAATTGAGTCTTGCACATGCGAGGTTGCCAAGACACCCACTCAATGCGAAATTAAATGGGCAAGTGATCCAAGAGGGTCACATCCATTAATGGCTTCACAGGAAAGGCAGAGCTTTTGAAAGAAAAAAAAGATTGTGCCGAGATCATGGCACGATCAAGGTGCTTAAAGACTATGTCAGAACTAGCCCTATAATTACACCAAGTGTGCCAGAGGGAATGAGAATGGCAGTAGCCCAGATTGGGATCAAAAATCCCCAATTTATTGCGCATGTAAAACCACGCCTCCCTTTCACCTGCAGCCCAACGAAAAGGCACAGTGCCATTTTTATCATACACCATTTCAACCATGTTGAAATCCCCACAGTGCAACTAGGTGGCAACTGGTAAAGAGTCGGCAAGCCAGCGCCAAAGCAAGCAGCGCTCCATAGATTCATTAGAGGCATAAATATTAATAATCTCGAAGGAATGGTTCTCAATATTGAGAAGAATCCAGACAGCCCACTGGGAGGGATCCACCCCATGGTCAACCATATAAGGAAGCAACCGTGGAGCCAAGAGAGTAGCAGCTCCACCACGACCAGCCTCATGTAGCATACAAAACATAGTGCTGGCTGGCCAAATAGAGCAACAAGCCAAAGCAAGCAAAAAACCTAAAATTTTAACTTCTTGGAGACAAAGCACTTCAATCTCTGGATAGTTCTTCAAAGTATTCCTAACATAATACTTTCTTGAGAGGTCTGTGAGACCTCGAACATTCCATGAGAGAAAATTCATGAAAAATCTTCCATACTTGCAGAATCCCGGTCCTCTTCACCCAGGGAAGAAAAGTTATTCTTCAAAAATTCTTGCGGAACTGAACCCAATTGAATAGGGGGGGAAAATCTATGTTTTTCTGGCACATATTCACCTTCTTCCAGTGGAGGAGACCAGCTGCAAGAGCGCTGTTGGGTTTCCACAGTGGCGGACGAAGCCGGTTGAGCACATAAAACTGTAGCAGCCTGGGCTGTAAAACAATACAAGCCACTCCTGAGGGAGTGGCAATCCCCTTCGCTGAAGGGTTTGAAACCTGCTGGGGCAAATCCGGGGCTTTGGGAGCCGACCCAGAACCATGCGACTTATTTTTTCGACTAGTGACCATGGTCCATTTTGTGTCCGCCTTAGCTAAAAGCTCTATCTGACAAGGCTTTTCAACACCCCGTGGCTGAGAAACAGTACGGGGAACTGACAAAGGGTAGTCCCTGATCTTGTGATCAGCTGATTGGCACTGGTAGCACATGTTGGGAAGGTTAAAATACGTGATTTTCTGGGAGTGGCGAATATCCCTAATTTGAAGGTGAATAGACTCTTTCAAATCCTTGGATAAATCAACTTCCACACAAACCCTCTTTTGAGGACGGGCTTGAAAGAACTTATCAGGTTCAATGCAAACAAACTTCCCTAGAGAGGAAGCAATATGATGCAAGAAGGGCACACATGGCAAGGGCAACCCAAGAAACTCAATCCAAACCGGAACATGCATTTTGGTGTCCTCTGAGATAGCAAAATCCTGGGTCCAAGACTGGAAAACCAACAAGGAGGAATGGACATACTAGGGTCCATGACCCAGAATAGCTTGGACATGATTGACTTCCGCAAAGCGAAACAAGAAAAAACCCTTGGTCAGATTTTGGACCATATCAAGGCAGACCCCATGAGGGACCCAGGCCTTCTTAACCCAGTCTTTTAGCACACTTTCATGGGGAGTCCTCCCAACAAAATAACCCACAAGGGTGTGTTGTTCCAACCATTGACATGTAGAATCAAAATCAGGTAAAGGTAAAACTACATCAGCAGGGGCGTTAGAATGCTTACCTTGTGAAAGACTTTCGAAACCAATTTTCGAGGGCATTTGTTCAGTGGGGGAGCCATTAAACTGCACCGACGAACCGCTAACACCAGCAAAAGTTGTTGGGTTAGAGCCAGTTGAAGGCATAATAAACCCCTAAACCACAATAAATGTGGTCGTACTCAATGAAGGAAACAATTTCCTACGCAAGAAGCGCAGTATGACATAGGAGGGGCCACGAATGACCTCAGGAAGCACAAAACCCTAGCAGAGTTCATGCACTGCCAAAACCACCTCCACCAATAAGATTTTGATCAAAACCAGTATTCAAGTTTTCACTTTGGAGAATTCTAACCTTACACGTTTAAAATATTCATTTAAAATTTCCCCATTTTAAAACTTTTACTCACTGACAAGCAATTTAAAAAAATATTTTCTAGTAGCCTTTATCTTGCACTATTTGGCAAATATTTAAAAGTTTTACCCATCTTGAGTAAAATATTTACTCACCCTTTATTAAAATTAAAATAGGCCTCTTTTACTCGCCACATTTTGTTAGCATTTTCCAATGAGAAAAAGAATTTGGGCTCACCCATTATGCTTTCTTGCACACCTCGCGGGCTTTTGCCAACGTCATTAAAACTCTTGTGAGGCTTCCGAGCAAAGGTTAAAATGCTTGTGCCTTATTTCACCTGGGCCCACCCCGTATTTAATCACAAACTAGGCAACCTTTGAAAAAAAAAATTAAAATGGCACCTCCCGTGCATACTCACTCACCTCACACTCCTTTCATGATGTCACAATTTATTGTGTGAGGCTTGCGAGCAAGGGTTGAGGTTCCCATAATATCCTCTTTGCGCTATTCCTGTGCTTCCACTTGGCCGCCATGTCTCCATATTATATTTGAGCCCAATTTCTTGAAGAGAAAACCTCTCTGTATTGGTGTGTCCCATTTCTTCTATCTAGCACAGTGGCTGCTCCAGAACAACATTCCCTCAAACAATTATGATACAGACTACCGACAGTGCAGACCTCCCCATACTTGCTCCAAGTCGCGCCCTGCCCCTGTTGCATTTGTTTTAAAGTTACTAAGGCCATTTCAATGAATACATTTTGTGCATTTGCTGCAACATGGTATTCCATGAGATCACATTATTCTTTATACTCTGATGAATCTCCATACCCTGCTACAATGTGCGCACCCCTCCTTTGCCAATTTGTATTTTCTGGAAAGTTTCTAAAGCCTGTGCAACACATTTATTTTGTGCGCACCAGTCATGGGATTCCATGAGATTACATTTGCTGAGGCATTGTTAAAAAATTCATACGCCTCTTCTCCATCTTCATTTTATTTGTATTGTTGGTAATGGCATTACAAAAACCATATTTAACAAAGGTCAGAGTGAAAGCCATGAAAGTCGTGTCTCAGCCAATCAAAAGCAAGAATTAAACTTGCTTATGATTAAAAACATTTGAAAATTCACTTATGTTTGCCCTAAATGTCTCATTTACAAATACACAATATTTAAAATATTCACACTATTTTAAATATTGACATTTGAGAACATTAGAAAATAGACAAATTTTAATTACGTCTGCGGGTCATTTGCAGAAATTGATTGTGGGAAAACCGGGACACCTGGAGCCAAGATTTTTGCATGCACCCATAATCAATTATTTAGATAAAACCCATTTTCTCCAATTTTGACCAACTCCTAAAATTCGGGTACCTCCTTTGTAAACTAG
This sequence comes from Sequoiadendron giganteum, assembly GCA_007115665.2. NCBI lineage: Eukaryota > Viridiplantae > Streptophyta > Pinopsida > Cupressales > Cupressaceae > Sequoiadendron > Sequoiadendron giganteum. The sequence continues at coordinate 154,469,876 of CM021107.1, read as the reverse complement.
CTCCGGAGACTTCTTTTCCGCAACTAAAACACATTAAAATAATGCATCACAAGACATTCAATCTTGATGAAAATGGAGATTTAGAGGGTTTAGACTGAAATAAGAAATGGGTTGTCATTAGAATTGCAAAATTTGAAATTTTTTGAAACACCATTTATGGCCCTGTCACGATCAGAAAACAATTAATTAACCCATATGAACTCATCTTGAGACCCTATCACTAAGAAAGAACGCACACATTTGATCTAAGAATTCAATGCCAAAGACAGTTCGAAAAAAGAGATCCTAAGGTGCAAGATATTAATCGACAAAGTTGCTCAATCCATCTTTTCTAAAACAACAATTCTGCACCAATTAAAAACTCATTCAATTGCCAATTTGTAAAATTAGTGAATCAACTCCTAGCGAGCTTCCATCAGACATAATAGATCATTTAGGTACCGTGAGCACAAGTGCTAAAGTAATTTCCTTGAAACATCATTGATCAAAAGTTATTAACGATCAAAGTTGGCCTCTTAGAAAGGCTGTCAGGAATGCAGATGTGAAATTGAACAAACTGCATCTGGTTCCAATCTGCTAAAAATAGAAAATCAGATCATGAGGCTCTGAAAACTGATACCCGAGATCACTTTGATATGGGGAATATGGAACAACATTTTTTTTGACATGACAGTGAACTGGTTGTGAAAACCAAGCTCAAATAGGAAGCAACTTTGCTGAACAAACAGTCTACAAACAACAAAACAGTGTCAAAACCCACCAGTTTCACTTTTCGAAACGTTGTCAAAACTTATCATGGGAAGCTAAAATTTGACATGCCTACTCACATATGTCTACTAAGTATGTTTACAAATTGGTTTTGCACGACAATCAATAGGCTTCAAAATACAAGCCTCCAAAGTGGGTCAGTCAAGTAGACTTGTCAGGTACACCTCTGAAAGTGCAGAGACAATTTTTGAAATAGGCATCTCAAATTTGCAAAATTTGAGAGTGCCATCAAGGTGAGTGATGATTTCACCATGTTTATTGTTATGAATTTGGAAGGGGGTTTGATTAGAATGCTTTCTTTCTCAACTATGGATATTCTTTAGAGATTTGGGTATTCATTCATTTAGTTCCAAAATTCTCCTATTTCAAAATGAAAAGCTTCATAGGTTCTCCATATAGACTACCCAAGTAATCAAATGACTAAATTGTTATACTAGAAATGACTAGATAATTGTGTGCTTCACACCAATTATTATAAAGTAAGTATATGGTTGGAGTTCCTTTTCCACTAAAATTTGGGATGGGTTTATCAAAGAGGTAATTTTGATCCTTACAATAAAATTAAGAAGCAGTTTGGGAAACAATATGACCACTAGCTACACATTGTGGATTTTTGGGCCAACTACATGAATGATCTTGAGGTCTAAAAATGATCATTCATGAGGTTGAGAGTGGACTATATTAGGACATTTTGTCTTTATTTGATTCCAAACTAGGTAAGAGAAGATGGCCAGTTTTTGGATGAAGACAAATTTAATAAGGTGATTGATTAGCCCATCCCATTGCAAGACTATATCAAGGAGGAGGAAACTGACATATATATTATCACTCAACCTCTTCTTAAGAAAATAAATAAATGGATGGAAGATTAGTGCTCTATTATTATGGCTCAAATAATTGATTTTCTTATTATAAGTAAATGATGATGCTAGCTCTAATGATGAGGAGAAATCCAAAGAATAGGTAGTCCCTAGTACATGTTCCATGGGGAAAGAAATTGAAGCCAAAGGGAAATTAAGGAATAGTATAGAGGAGAGGAAATCCATGGATAAATCTTGGATCTACAAGAGGAAGGCTACTATGAAGGGAAGTAGGCATCTAGCCAAAAGGACTAGATGGGTTGGAATAAAAATTCTAAATCCTATGCAAGAAGATAAGGGTGGTTCATCTCCTTATCTACCTCCATCATCTTCCATTCATTCATCTTTACCACCCATATCCACATCTTTCACAACATCCACTATTCCTTCCACCACCCTCAATTCATCTCCTACACTGGATATCTTAGTGGACAACACTATATCCATGTCCACTCCTTCCACTACCCCTATTTTTATAGAGTCATATTTCTAAGATGCATAGAGAGGTAGGTTCCATATTACTCTCCAAATTTAATAGGTCTTTTTTAAATCAAGTGACACAATCTACTCCTCATTACTCTTCCCAAATAATTTTTGGATCCTCCCACCATGGATCGTGTGGATAAAATTTTGGATAAAATGTAAAGACAAGATAGGGAATACATGATTGGTCTCTTGATGGTAGACAGAGATTCTATAAGAACTAAGGATTAGCTCTATACCCAAGACCACCTACAAAAGAATAGATTCCTTCCACAAGAGGGTATGCAAGACCATGAGCTTTCTTGATATTAATATCTATCAAAATGATGATAAGGTATGAAGTATATTACATATGAGTACAATGAACTTGCTTATATAGGAAAGGTGAGGAATAGGATTAAAAATTATTGACATGTGTCTTAATCCTATGACATTTCACAACTAGAAGCCTAACAACCAATGAATCAAGCATTAAAATCTAGAAAGATAAGATATCGACATGCCAACTAAGAAATCTAGAAGAAATATTATATCCTAAGTAAGCTTAACATGTGAATAAGTCCCCTAACTCGTTACCAAGGTAAATTACTAGGTAAAAGACATATATTCACACCAACAACCCCCCTTAAGTAAAAATTAGGGAGAATATTATTATGTAAATGATGTAAAAAAGGATGCAAAGATGAGTCCCAACTACAAGGCCATTTTTGGTACCCATGTAAAAATGCAAATGCAATCTCTCACAAATAGAGAAAAGGAGGAAACCCAACTCTCCCAAAAGAGAAAATAAAAAAAATAAAGTGAAAAAAGATGGAGGACTCCATGATACCCCAAAGTACACTATCCATCACATATACATTAAAAGTGATCCCCTTAAGAGGGAAAGAAAGAGATCGCAAAGCCCCCATAAAGAAGTAGTTCCAAAACCACTGAAGAATGTCTAAAGAAAAAAGAGAATCCATTTCCTACAAACAATATATCTCCCCTTGGGAAAAAGAATCTAATGGTTGATGCTGAAGAAATATCATATGCATGAATAAGAAATAGGGAAGAAGTATCAAGAATGAAATCTTTGAAGATGTATCAATTGTCTCCTAATATTTCTCAACAAAATCAGGTGTAACCCCAATCAAGGGAAAAGACAAAGAATGTGAAGACTCAAGAGAAACCTCCAAAGGTGAATGATCAAAGAGGAGAGGTACCCCCACAAATATGTGCTATGAATATTTAGAAGATGAATGACAAACCAAAAATAATATACCTATATCATGAAACCATCCCACAAAGAAAAAATTGGAAAACAAAAAGTATCCTACTCATCTCAAGACTTAGAAACCAAGTCTATAGTAAAATCTGAAGAAGTAGGAGTTGATTGAACCTCATCAAATGGTTTATGAATAGCGAAGTTCAAAAATTCACCAAAACCATCATGTGAAGAACTACCCACATAGGACCTCGGAGAGTGATCCTCAGAAAATTAACCATCAACAATCAAATGAGAAAATTAATAGATCTTTTCCCCATGATTAGAACTACCTATTACAATAACTTTTTTGGTATGAAAGTCATAAATGAAGACTGAATCTAGAGTGAACTCAATAGATTTGCCAGTTTGTACTATCTAATATACTGAAGGAAGAATTTTCTTCATATCAGTTATACAAAGAACAATATTAAAACTACTATTTGGCACATCAATAACCCCTTTACCAAATACATCTAGATAAAAATCTTTAGCATCAAGATCCTCATGAGTGAAGTTTGCTTCAAGGGTGAAAACCTAACAGGTTGTTCTAATATATAGTATGAGGCTCTAGGGTCAATAATCCAATTTCTAGAAAATTCAACATGTGTTATAACAAGAGCATGGAATTTCATATTATGATCATTTACCTTATCAATCCCATAAGAGATTCTTGCAATACCTATGTGTGTAGAAGATAATGGTTGAGAAGAATAAGATGATGAACTTGTAGATTTTGAGGGAAAAATTGTTATGTTCCATTAGAATTTGCCTCATTCCATGTAACTCTTTCTTGTAACAAGTATGTTCACCGTAACCTGGTATTTTACTGTAACCACACCTAGCCTTCTCCTTCTTAGGTTTATCCTCTCTATGAGAGGTGGGAGATTCAATAGATTTTTTCTTAGGTTTATACTTCTTCTTTCTTTTATCCTTAGATGATAATGTAATCAATGCATGACTCTTGGAATGCATATCAAGTTGACTAAGTTTATCATTTTCCCTAGTCAACCTATCACAAAATATCTTAAAAGAGGGCATAACAAAAGAGTAATCTAAACTATCCATAATAACTTAAAATGAAGTAGAGAATAATGAAAATGAGCCATCTATAAGATTCATTCCTTATCAATTTTATCTTTACCACAACCTTTCAATTGCGACCTTAATGATTTACATTTTACCAAGTAGTCTTGAATGATAGGAAATGAATTTGTGCATAATATTGTGAATTTTTCCTCTAATTGCATAGCATGAATTTCGCTAAATAAACCAAATAATTACTTGTACTTATCACATACCTACTTAGGAGTAGTAGAATCCTCAGTATGGAAGAATAATTTTTCAGAAACATCCATAGCAATCAAACCCATAGCCTCATAACATTCATTCCTATGAGAAAATATTTCATACTCTCTAGAAAAATTAGGGTTTTCATCATCTAATGTAGACCACAAACCCTTGGACCAGAGAAATTTATATATTATCACCTTTCATGTATGATAATAATGAGTTAAAAATTTAAACCCTGGTTTAGCCATTATATCAACAAGTATCGCGAGTTAAAAATAGAAAAATATCTAAAGAAAACTAATATGATACTTCCCAAATCTAAAAATATAACTGAAAATGACCCCCCATTAATAGATCTTCTCTAGGAGACAGGATTTCCAAGTTATTAACCAAAAATAAAATATGCAAAAGTCTAAATAAATTACACTTGGGATTGAATCTAAATAAAAGTATGAACCAAATTACAAAGCTTTTGAATACCTTCCAACTTGAATTAAAATCACCAAAAATGGATAAACTGGTAAAAATTTGTGAGCTCAAAGGTCCAAAGGGTTAAAAAAACTTCCGTTGCCAATAAAATATTTCAAAATTACTTGCACCACTATGAAGTACATAGAACCAAATTTTCATCGATATCTCTTTTGTAAAATTTTGATATCCTGGTGAAAAGATAAGCCTCATTGAAAAAAAATCTTATGAATTAGGGTTTGACAAACTAATTGGGTGTAAAAGTGTATTTCCTAGGTGCTAATTCTTGCTTACCCATGTAACCATAAGTTGTGTAGAGAGAAAAAAAGGCTCATCATGAGGAGGGTGGTGGGGTGATAGTGGCACAAGTCAGTGGTGGTGCCACTTGCCACCCAAATACTATAGTCGCCCATTGGGTGAGAGACCACGGGTGAGACTTGAAAATGGAACTAGGGGCTCAATGGTATTTTCAAGGGTTGGCACTCAACAACTGTAGTTCATAAAAGGTGCAGTATGACCCCTACAATCAAATTATTATATTGACTACAAAAAATTTTAATAATCCAATAAAATATTTTCTAATGATCAATAATAAATAAAAACCCATAGACTATTTAAAAAATATTTATGTGTGAAATTTATTTTTTATTTCTTTCCAGCAAAATATAAAATTGTATGCATTTACCTGAGTGGTCATATGACCTGCCAAGGTAAATTTTATTTGCCTCAAAAACACCTAAAGATGAATATAAGTATATTATATATCAAAATTTGTCTCTCAGGACTTTTGAACATGATGGTAAGGTCGATTTGGTCTCAAAGTGCACCAAAAGCTCTACTACCTCCAGATCTTGAAATCGTCAAACCCTTGTAACTTTGGTAAAAATTATCAAATTTAGATGAAACAAAAGTCAATATTGAATTTTGAAATAAATGAGAAATGGAAAGTACTAACTAATGAGCATTGTTTGAAGTAAAGAGAATGCTAAGAAATAGAGAAGCCAAACCAAGCACCACCAAAATGCAAATGAGACACAAGAATTTTATAAGGGGAAAAAACCCCAATATTATGAATGGAAGCAAAATTCCTAAGAATGATACAAAGAGAGAGAGAAAGAGAGAGAGAGCTTCAGCCTTAGTTTGCTTGCTTGAATCTTGAATAATTAGAGGAGAGGCACCTCAATAAGTAGAGGTGAGAATGAGGAGTTAGAATGCAACTCCCAACTCAATGAATGCCACCATTCATATATGTGTGTGCAAGGTGTCACCTCTTAAGGAGGTGGTTACAAATATTCCTTAATAAAGGAATTAAAAATGATTCATCCTCACACATGTATGAGAAGATAAAAATGCAAAAGACTTGTAGGGATTCCTTTGAAATATTCCTACAAGTTAATAAATAATTACAAATAAGGAATAACCTTTACCAAGTAAAGATTAATCTTCTAACATCCCCCCTTAAGATTTAACTGGGGAGGTTACATCAAACCCTTCAATGGGTTGTAATCCAAGATTTTTACAATGAAAGAGAAATTTATCTTTACAAAGAGCTTTGGTGAAAATATCTGCAACTTGATCTTCACCTTTACAATACAAAAGAGACATTTTCTTGTCTTCAATTTTCTCTCTAATGAAGTGATGTTGAAGAGAAATGTGCCTGGTCCTTGCATGAAAAAATGGATTCTTTAATAAATCAATAGCACTTTGATTATCACAATATAAAGGAGTAGGATCCATTTGAGGTAGACCCAAGTCTTCAAGTAATCTTCTTAACCATAGTGCTCCTTTGGATGCATTATTATTACCTTTATATTTAGCTTCTGTAGAACAGTGAGACTTGATAAAATAATAATCACAATATAATTTTCACTATAAATTTGGATCATTGTTACTTCTAATGAAACCATGAGAAAGAAAGAAAGCATAGCCCAAATTATAAAATGTCAATATATAGACATAACAATAATAGATCAAGGTTTCCTCTCCCTACATCATTATATTGTAAAGGGAAATTGTATCAAGATTAATAATAAAGGACTTTTAAAAATTGGTCCTAAAGATTTAGAAAAAAATCCCATATTTCCTTCAATAAAATAATGAAACAGAAAAGTTTCAAGAACTTGATCCCCATCAATTAAGAAAATAGATTTAAGTTCATCATAAATAAGTAAGTGCATACCATCAAAGTGGATGTAAATATTTTTCATGGGTCCCAAAAAGAGCTCCAATGAGACTTGATAAAATATATGATTCATTATAGATAGGGCTCCTTATGCAATAGTATTGCAAATGTGACTAGAAAATAAAATATATATGTAAAGGATCCATTGAGACTTGATAAAGTGATTAATTTTCAAAACATATATAGATGAAATAAATCCATCAAGAAGGAAAATACTGCAATGAGATTTTAATTTTTTTAAATATGTAAATGAGATAAATCCATCAAAAAGACAAATTTACCAATAAAAAAAACAAATTCCTTTTATCAAAACAACATAATTGTAGATGAGAAGGAAACACTAGGTTTGTTTTACATATTGTAATAGATCAAGCCTTAGTTAGAGAGAATGATAATTTCTCACAAAGTGTGATAGAAAGATCTTAGAGATATATTTAAATATGAAGGGGCACAAATCAAGCCACCTTGAATTAATAAATTAATACTAAAAAAAAATTATGATGGAAAATGAGAATTTCGTACTAAGATGAAGGATTATTAAGTATAAATAATCCATTAAGATGATATTCATGCATTCATGACTACATGAATATCCCCTTTTCATATTCCAAATATAATTGAGTAAAACAAGTACACTATTATTGGGTTGATCAAGTCCAATAATAAAGTACTTGTGAAGTTATTTAAAAAAAAACTTTTTATGTGAAGTAACATGTCGAGATTTGAATCAATAACACATTCAAAAGGTTTAGAAATATTAAAACTACATGTAAAAGCATATCTAGATTGATTACCATTGTTATGAAACTGTTGATTATTTTGATTCATAGGCTTTTTTCATTTTTCTTTTTAAAACAAGTATTTTGCCAATGACCATCCTTATTACAATAAGTGCAATGTGGTCTCTTAGAAGAGTTAAAATCTCTAGGATCATTGCCATTATTATAATGAGGTTTAAATTTTTTCTTATGATTAGACAAAAAGGCATATTCATTAGACTTGAGAATATCAAACTAAATTAACTTAGTCTCTTCTTGTCTTAATAAATAATTAAAAATATCATAAGTTAATTGAGTATCTAAAGAAGGAATAGCTAATTGAGCGTGAATATTAGTAATGAATTGTTGAAATTTTCTAGGAAGATGTTTTTTAAGAATACGATGAATTAATCTAAGATTATTTAATTTTACTCCTAAACCATGCAATTGACTATTCAAAGCATCAAACGTCAATAAAAAATCATCTATAGATTTAAAATCAGAATACCTTAAATCCTCAAGTTGATCTTGAAGTTGAATTTTTCTAGATTCATTGGAACTATCATAAATAGTCTTGATTTTGTCCCATGCTTCATAGGTTGTTGTGCATATCCCAATGTGAACATATAGTTCGAGTGACATGGAAATACCTATGAGGCCAAGGGCTTCCTCATTTTTGAGCTTCTATTTTTCTTGTTCATCTTGGGATGCAAACAGACCGAGTTTCGATTTGGGATCCATAGCAACATCCAAAAGATGTTTAAAACAAAAAATAAAAGAGATATGAGTTTTCCAAGAATGATAGCTAGAACTAATTAATTTAATTTCATGAATTAAAGTTGACATGATTGCAATTAAAAAAAATCCCTCTTGATTGAATTAAATCTTTAAAAACCTCTTTTAAAAATAAATTGACTAAACTTAGGACAACATATGTCCCTTTAAATAAATTTTAAAAATAACTTCCTTTAATAAATGAAAACTAAATGCTTGATAAAAATATCCAGCGATACATTTTTGTAAAAGTTGATTGAAAAAAAAATATATTATAAAAAAATTAATTGATGAAATTAAATTAATAATATTAATTGAATAATTATAAATAAAAAATTGAGTAAAAATGACTAAGCCAATAAAATAATTATTAATTGAATAATTTTAATTGAATTTATATGAAATTAAAATTAATAACATTAAATTGGAAGAAAAAAAAACTAATATTAAATTATTATGATGAATTAAAAAAATATGAAAAGAAACATAACATAAAAAATAAAAGCAAAGAGCTAAATATTAGATTTTCATACAAAAGAATATTTTAAAAAACTTAAATACTAAATAATTAAAAAGTAAAAGCTTTTATTTCTGACTTTTTCCTTATACAAATGTGCCTATGGAAGCTTTTTTATTATAAGAAAAAAAAAGGTTTAAATAAATTAAAGTTGAATGAAATTAGATTCTATTAAATCTTTCAAGGAGTGGAAAAAACAATATTTAAAATGAGCTTGAGAGTAAAGATCAATAGGCTGAAATGATTAAGAGTTGCATACATGGTAAAGAGCAATAGGCTGAAATGATTAAGAGTAAAATGAAGTTGCACAAATGTGGTTGGGCAGAAGGTCACAGACTCAACAGTGAAAGAGGAAGATCATGGCTAGAGGAGGAATGGCAGGATCTAAAGACCCTTTTTACATTTATGTTTTATTTTTTTAATTTTTTTAGTTTTGATATTTTGCAATGCTTTTTTTATATAAAAAAAAAAAAATTGAAACAAAAAAAAGATTATTAGATTTGTAAAAGGGGTTGAACCCAAAGAAATAAATAAATAAAATTTAAAGAAATTTGAACATGCACATATATAGAATTTTTTTACAAATTTTCAAAAAAGAAGATTAGCATTTTTTCTAAAAAAAAAATTGAACTAGGGTAAGATACCTACAAAAAAATGACTTTTTTTGGTATTTGATCTATTAAATAGATTTAAAATATTTTTTTACAGATTTAATATGGAGAATGGAGCCTCAATTTTTGAATTCTTTTTATACAAAATACAAAATATAGTGATTTTTTTTACAGATTTAATTTGATATTGTAAAAAATTATTACAGAATGAATGAATTGTTCTAGAAAAAAATAAAAATAACCCTTTATTAGAGTGTTTTAAATTTTTTAAGCAAAAAATAAAACATGCATACAAAATATATTTCACAGATTTGAAATTTGAAAAACTTAAAAAAATATTTGTATGAAAAAAAAACCTGCACAAAAGTTTTAAGAACTATGAATTGAAATTTGGAGAACAAGATAAACCCTTATTAGGTTTTCTAAAAATACTTGTTGTAAATGCTTATAGAAAAAAAATTATTTGAAATCTTTAACAATTATAGAAAATTGTGAGATTTTCATGACGCTGATGGTTTGTGTTGGTGTTGCAGTTGTGCATGCCTGCATCCAGTAAGGGACACGGCCTACATGTTATCGATCCTCTCTTTTCTCGACGGTGGGGGTTGGTGTTGTGAATGTCATGTGGGTTGTGCTCAGGGGGAGGGGTCTTTTTGGTGTATGGGGTGAGGTTGTTTTGTTGGCTGGTATTCTAGTTTGGTGGGAGGTTTTTGCATGGCGGGGAAATCTTTGTCTTCTAGATTGGTAGTGGTTGATGGTGCCAAAACTTCGAATGGATCTTCCTCGGGCTTGCATGCGCAACGGACAAAGACATACTATACCAGTGAGGGTTCAAAGTTAAAGAAAATCAATGGTTGGCCTCAAAGCTAGGATCAACCAGTTTTTTTCCTCTCCCCTAAATCAGCTATTGAGGATGTTTCGTAATAGAGCCGACATGCTCTCATTTGAAAATTTCTTGGGATTCAGATTCCCTTGTCTTCTTTGGAAGCCTGGATCAAGCATTCATGGTAGATTGAAGGGGATATGGAGATTATGCTTGTTGCTAACAATTATTTTATGGTTGTTTTCTCCAATATGGCTGATCGGAATCAAGTTTTTGAAGGAGGGCCTTATTTTTATAATCATGTTGGTTTGTTTATTAAACCCTGACACATGGGTTTTAATTCAGCTAAGGAGCTACCTTCTCGGGTTCTTATTTGGGTTTAGCTATTGCGGCTTCCTCTAGAGTTTTGGAGAGAAGATATTTTAAAATGAATTGTTGCTCTATTGGGTAAGCCTACAGCGGTTTCCCAACAAACCCTTTACAAAAAGGTGATTACTTTTGCTCGCATTTGTGTGGAGGTGGATTTGAATAATCCACTACCAAATTTCTTGGAGATTTTCCTTGGCTCTTCGTCCTGGATTCAACATTTAGATTATGAATCTCTCCCTTTCCATTTTCAACTTTGTCATGAGTATGTCCATATTCACTGGCATTGCCCTAAGGTTCATAAAGATTCATGCTCCACTAATTCCCCCTCTTCTTTGGATTTGTGGGCAGGAAGTGCAGACAAGGGGAAAGCACCCATGAGGGAGGGTGTTGTAGGCAAGGATAAGAATGGTTTTATGCTAGTTCAATAGAAAGCTAAGGGACGAGACCTAAAGCAGACTTTCAAGGATCGCCAATTTGATGAGTTTTTTAAGTGATTTGAAGTGTTAAAGACTCTTGCCTTGGAGGAGGGGATTCCACCATCTATCACTCCTATGGATGCTAATGTGAGTATGGTGGTTGTGTCAGTTCCAGAGTTAGTTCAAGATGTATTTGGAGTGTCAACTCCACAGGATGCTTTCAATGAACATATGCAATATGATATTGTGTTGGTGGATTTGGCTAGGGAGGTATTAGCTTCTAATCCAGGTAAGAGGTCTTCTCAAGGCTTGGGGTTGCACCAACGCATCCTTAAGAAAGGTCCTTCTGAAAACTCTTCAAGAGGGTGCAAGACAAATTAAGAGAAGATTAAGGTTGTTGGGGATTTATTGGTGGAATCAAGGTCTATTAAACCCATTGATGTTCACTTCTCTCAATCCCCTCCATGATTTTTCTCTCTTGGAATGTCTGGGGGTTGAATAGCACCTCTCGTAAACAAGTTATTCATGATTTGGTTGCAATTCATTCACCGGACATCTTTTGTGTTTAGGAGACTAACGTTTTTGTTGATGTTATGCTTTAGTTTGTCTATCATATTTGGAAGTTTGGTTAGTGTGAGTGCATTGGATGTCAAGTAAATTCTAGAGGTTTGGCCCTTTTTTGGAATCCATAAAATATTTTTCCTCTTTGGTGGATTTCTAGTCAATCTTTTATCTCCATGGTTGCATTTGATTTGGATTCTGGTGAGACTATTGTCATTTCTAATGTATATGCTCCAATTGACATCCATGGTAAAATCAAACTATGGGAACATATAAGGTATGTCCGCACTTTCACTCTTTGTTTTCCTTGGATCTTAGGTGGTGATTTCAATTCTGTGTTCAGTTTGGAGGAGAAAAGAGGGGGTGTGCCTAGGTTAGGTCTTGCTTTTGATCTCTTTCATGCTCAGGTGGATTCTCTTTCTTTATTGGATGTTAAGTCCTTTAATGGGATTTTAACTTGGAACAATAGATGGGGTGGATAGGAATCAATCTCTAAACGACTAGATAGGTTTCTTGTCTCCTATTTTTGGGTTAGTGGGGGTTTGATTACTTGTTCCAAAATCCTTAACTAGAGAGGTTTTGATCATTGGCCCATTAAATTTTTTGTGTCTTCTTTGGTTGTTCCTAAGAATCATCCCTTTAAATTTTAGCTTATGTGGCTTCGAGATTATTCATTGTATGATTTAGTGGCCAAGTGGTGGGGAGAGGGAGGCTCAACTTTTGGCGTAGCTATGTACTTCTTTGTTAAGAAACTCCAATATGCTAAATATCAACATAAGAGATGGAAAAATATTTGTTTTGGTCACCTTCAATCCAAGAAGAGGGATGCTCTAGACCGGCTTGTTGTGATTACTCACCAAATTTAGGATAGTGGTTTCATAGATGGTCTTGGAAGAGCGGATTCCCACGAAATGAGAAATGTGGAAGAATGGGAGCTTTGTGAAGAGATTTATTGGAAACAGAAGGTGAGGGGTAATTGGATCTAGGAAGGGGATAGGAATAATGCCTTTTTTCATCATTATTTGTAGGCTCATCGTAACAAGGGGCATATTTCTTCTTTGGTGACTTCAAATGGTCTGGAGATTTCCTCTCTAGTGGCTATGTCTCGGGAGGCTCGTCAATTTTACTCTACTCTCTTTGTCGAAGATTCCCCTCCTGTTGTTGAGGGGGAAAACTTGGTACTCTCTTGCATTCCTTCTCTGATCACCAATGTGATGAATGATTCTCTCACTCGTTCGATTTTGATGCCAAAGTTAGAAGAGGTCATGTTTGGGATGAATAAAGGTAAAGCACCAGGTTCGGATGCCTTCCTTATTGATTTTTTTTAGGAGTTTTGGGATATCATCAATCTCGATCTATTGGAAGTTGTTCGGGAGTATCTTCATAGTAAGAAGATGCTTCAGGCCATGAACACTACTTTCCTAGTTCTCATTCCCAAGAAGTGTAGGAGTTGAGAAAATACAACTTCACAAACCCCGAAGATCACCTGCATGCAAATAACCTATCACAAAAGAACAGATGGAGACAAACAAGCAAGGGTTCTCTGAAAACTTGAAAATGTATATATCAGAAAAAATGAGAGAATGAATTGATATGAAATACAATGGGATCAATCCTTATAAAAAGGAGATCATGCAAACCCTAATAGGAAAAACCCTAATAGAAGCCCTAATAGGATAACATTTAATAATTAATATAATTATTAAATGTCACTTTATGCAAACTAATGTGAAATCTTAAGAAGGGAATAAAGGTAACTTAATCAACATAATTAAGTTAAGACCTTTACTCTAACACCCCCCCTTAAGATGAGCAACAGTGTAGCTACAAACAAATGCAAGAAAGCAAAGGTAACTACAATGCAAGAAGGCAAACATGGGTCCCGACAACTAGGCCAGATCAGGTACCCAAATACAACCAAATCTTTGTAAAGAGGAGAAATAGAGAAAACCTCATGGGAAAAAGCTCTACTCCAAAAAGAGATGCAGAAGGCCAAAAAAGAACATTATTGAAGTAGAAGAAGCTGTAAACAACTGTCAAAATATGATTTCTATGGTGCTAAAGAACCTCCACTGAAGATAGGATGATCAAGAACAAGAAGAAAACAATCTGCATAAGTGCCCATACGACACTACTCGAATCAGATGGCAAACAAAGGTAAACACCTGGAACGAAGATACAGATGGCACAAGAACCAATAGTCTGAAACACTGATCAATTGAGAATGGAAGATCCCTTAAAAGGTGAAACCAAGGAAGAATTAGCATGAACAATATAATAACCCCCCCCATAATGCTGAACTAGGAGAGCTTGACAGATCCACTAAAATGATGTGAAACACCCTGAAGTGCATGAAGGAGAAGAAACATCTGAAAGTGTGCAAGATATCACCTACAACTGAAAAAGTGGTGTGCAAAACAAAGCACACATGCATGAGTCTAGAATCATATGGATCCATGGTCATCATGGAGGTACACTCACCGGACAAAGGTGTGATGGCAAACAAAGGCAAACTACACAACCCCCCATGGTATGGAAAAATTTTGTCATGGAGGGATACTCACCAGACAAAGATGTGATGGCAAAACAAAGGAAAACTACACAACCCCTCATGGCACTTTATAATATCAGTGCGAGTACAAAATATGGCACAACCTTATGTGCAAAATCCCCAAAAAATACATGTATAATAGTGTGGCACTTTATCTCAGTGCGTTTACATAAAAGATAGCTTACAAATGATGCTCAAAATGTCCAAAAAATGACAAAACTAGAAATACATGAAGAACAGCCAAAAACAAAGCATCCCATGCAAACAAAAAGTTTCCAAGAGCAAATATGTCCAGGTAATCCACCAGAGTGTGAAAACACAAATAACTGAATAAAATATACCTGGAGTGAAATCTGGAAAAATTACATGGATGAAATTGAAGAGCTCTTAAATACGGTCCCAATGTCGCTGAGATTGTGAAAAATAGAGAAACTGATCAAAAGTTATGAGCTTGGGACTAAAAATAACCCCTTTGTCTTCAACTGGCTGTAGAATGTACCAACAGAAAAATCACTAAAAAATAACTATTCCATCAGAAAATTGGGATCACCAACTTTCCAGCGATATCTTATTTGCCAATTTTCGACACCGTGGTGGAAAGTTATGGCAAAAAGAAAACAAATAGCTGGATTAGGGCACTTTGGGGTACATCAAAGGCTAACTGGGAGCAAAAATGGAGCTCCTGGGCGCTGGCCGGCGGTCCCTCATATGACCACACTCTAAAAAAGAAAAAAAGAAACCCACCACTAGGCAGGTGGCGGGCGAGCTGGGCAGTGGTGGCTGGAGGTGGCGGCACTAGTGGCACCACCACCCGACCTAGCACCCGGCGGTAGCCATATGACCGCGGGTGAAGGACAGTGGGGGCACGGGGTTAGCGAACCGACAAGCAATAACCACCGGTAGGAGGAAGAAGTGGTGGCCAAGGAAAGGCTAAAGATGCCGGCGGGAGAGTGGAGGAAGGTCGGCAGTCGGCGGAATATGCCGGTCAAAGACCGATAGAACTGTCGGATATGACAGTTTTGTGGTATGAATGTACCGCAGAAATTTAAAAAAAAAAAAACCCCCAAATATAATAACCCCCCCAAATTTAATTTTATGTCACCCAAACAATAATATTTGCAAATAGCCCGAAAAGAATAAATATGCAGAATAAGAAAAATTAAATAATTTTTTATTTTGCAAAATCGTACTTGGCCCTGGGTGGGCCGTACGGTCATCCAGGTAAAAAAAATTTGTTGCAAATTTCGACTTTGTCCAAAATGGACGAATGAATAGTCAATTTAGGGGTTTTGGACCACTGTGGATGCAATGGCAAAGTCTGTTTGAGCTGAAAATGCTTCAAAATTGCAGGTATTCCCTGGATCAAGAAAACAAACCCCAAACCCTTGAAGCTCCAAGAATCTTCAAACCAAGAATAGGAAGCAGTAGGTGTGGAGCTCTGATACCATTTAGAAGTAAAGCTCTGGTACCATGTAGGAGTTGAGAAAATACAACACCACAAACCTCGAAGATCACCTGCATGCAAATAACCTGTCACAAAAGAAGAGATGGAGACAAACAAGCAAGGGTTCTCTGAAAACTAAAAATGTATATATCAGAGAGAATGAGAGAATGAATTGATATGAAATACAATGGGATCAATCCTTATAAAAAGGAGATCATGCAAACCCTAATAAAACCCTAATAGGAAAAACCCTAATAGAAGCCCTAATAGGATAACATTTAATAATTAATATAATTATTAAATGTCACATTATGCAAACTAAAGTGAAATCTTAAGAAGGGAATAAAGGTAACTTAATCAACATAATTAAGTTAAGACCTTTACTCTAACAAGAAGGAAGGTGTTGATAAGCTTGAATTTTTTCAACCTATTTCTCTTTGTAATGTGGTGTATAAGATTATCACTAAGTTGATTGCAGAGAGGCTCAAAACTTGTCTTTTTATGGTCATCTCTAATGAACAAGGAGGTTTTGTGGTTGGAAAACAAATTCTCAATGGGTTGGTGGTGGATTTTGAGGTTATTCATTCTATGGCAACTTCTAAAGGCAGATCTATGTTCATTAAGTTAGACATGGCCAAGGCTTATGACAGAGTCAAATAGAGTTTTCTTCGAAAAATTCTCTTAGATTTTTGTTTTACTCTAGATTGGGTGAGTTGGACCATGAGTTGTGTTACTTCTTCTTTGTTCTTTTTTATTGTGAATGGAGAACCTTCAGATCCTTTTTGTGCTTCCAGGGGCCTTCACCAAGGCGATCCTCTCTCCCCTTATTTGTTTATTATTATGGATAAGGGTCTGGGCCATTTTCTTAAGTTTCAAGCCTCTCGGGGATTGATTCATGGGTGAAAATGGGGTAATGGTTTACCACAACTCTCACATCTCTAGTTTGTAAATGACACTACTCTTATGGGATTGGCTCATCTTTGGGAAGCTGAATCCTTTAGACAAGACTTGTATATTTATCTTGCTTCTTCAAGTCAGAAATTTAATGAGCATAAATCTATTTTATTTTTTAACACTCCACTGGCTATTCAATGGCGTATTTCTAACATTCTGTGGTTTAAGATTGAGACTCTTCCCTTTTTTTATTTGGGCATTCCTCTTATAGTTGGTAGATATCCCAGGTCCTCTTGGTATATTTTGATTTATAAGTTGTAGTAGAAGGTGAATCATTGGGCTCATCATTGGTTATCTTTTTTTGCTCGCTTGACTCTTCTAAATTCTGTTATTCAAGCCCTTCCTATCTACAGGTGCTTTTTTCAAGCTACTCCCATGTAATTTCTTCAGGAATTTGATGCTCTCTCTTGTCAATTTCTCTGGAATGGTAATTTATCGACTGCAAAATTGATCTTAGTAAAGTGAGGAATTATGTGTCAGCCTAAGGAAGAGGGAAACCTTGGCTTGCGATCTACTATCTAGAATGGGAAGGATCTTGCTACTAAGTTTTACTGGTATTGGTTCTTTAACCAGGATTAGCTTTGGGCTCGTATCCTCACCCATAAGTATCTTAAGGATGTTTTTGAATAGATAAGCAAGGTTTTGAAAGGACCAAGAACCTTTTACAACACAGAGACAGTGCCACAAAAATAGCACCAACAAAAACACCGCTAAAGAATAGCAAAGACACAAACAACACCTGACCAGCAATGACCAGGAGAAATAGCACACTCAGGACCAACAGCAGTCCCGAGTAAAAGACCAACTAGCAACCCAGACATAGAACCATAACCAAGATTACTGACCAGATAGGACAAAAATTTGTCCTATAGAACTAGAAAACTCACGACAATGCAGGACCACTGGATTGCCTGAAGCCACCAAGCCACTAAACACCTGTCACAGATGGGCTGCAACAGACCTTCCGATTGAAACAAACAATAGAGATCCTAACAAATTCTTGCCCTGAGAATGGAAAGAATCACTCAAATTTGCATAGCAACTTTCAAAGTCATCGAACCACCTACCTCTTAACAAGCCCTGTTGGCAACCAGGACTAGCCAAGCCATTAAACACTTGTAACAACTGGACAACAGCAAACCTTCCACTCCAATTAGCAAGAACAGAGCGCACCAGATTCTTATCAGTAGAGGGGGAAAAAACACCCTCACTAATAGAAAACTAGATTTCAAATAACACTGACCAACCAAGCCACACCTTTAACAAAGAGGGTTCCACTAAAATAGAAGCATATCTGGCAACAACTGAGCCAAAGCAAGCCATCCCAACATCAATCAACCAGCCACAAAAGGAAGGATCACCAAAGAAGGATAATATGATAGAAACACAAACAAAATTGGTCAACTTGCAGCACCCACCAACTAGCAAAACCAAACCAAAATCCACCTCAATAGGAGCGGGATCCCCTCTATAGGAGTGGACAAAATGAAAACCTTCCAAACCAGAGTCACCACTCACCTACACAAACAAGAACCACCTCAATAGGAACTCGTAAGAGAGGCAAGAACACTCTACCATCAAAACAACCACCAACTCCTCCTCAATAGGAGTGGGCTTCCTCTCAAAAGAAGTAGACTCCACCTCAAAAGGAGCCAGCTGAAGAGAAAGGCCGAGTCCAATGACAACAGGAAGGAGAAACAAAATATCTAGAGGCATAACTGGAATAGGGAAACGTGTACTACAAGGAGAAAAACCCCAAGACTAGGCCAACCAAGCAAGACCCGAGAAGAGAACTTTTGAAAACCCCATAGTCTTCCACAAAAGCATTACCACAGGGAAATGTGTATCTTAAGGATGTTAATGTGTTTGACGTTCCTCATTTTCCTTTAGTTGTAAGGGGTTCTATGATCTCAAATACTCTGAAACTTGGGGCTCAGTTTGTTAAGAATGGTCTCTTTTGGATATGTCATTCGAGATCACAAGCTCTTTTTTGGCTCGAATCATGAGATGGTCATCCTTCTATCCTTTCTACTTATCCTCACCTTCAACCCCTTTGTGATATTTTACCATTGTTGGTTGGGTCACTGTTGGTCATTATAAGATTGCTCAAGATTGTGGGTTGGTTGTTTGATATCGTTGGAAACTTCCTTCTGAATGGCCTCCTGGAGGTTCTATGGAGGAAAGGGCTAAGTTGGCTTAGATTCTGGACTCTCATGAATGCACTACCTTAGCTGGGAATGATGTTCTAACTTGGGTTGGTAGTGATTTGTTTGGGAATTTTTTGGTCTCTATTGGGTATGGTGAGTTGGTGCAGCAAAGTTTTGGGGACATTCAAGTATCCTGGTCAAAGCATATTTGGCACAAGTTATCTTGGCCCAAATGCAATTTTTTATTATGGTTGGTGGTCCACAATTGGTTTCTTACCTAGGATAATTTATGCAAATGTGGTTTTGAGGGCCCCTCGTTGTGTGTGTTATGTCATGGCAGTGAATAGAGTGTCTCTCATCTCTTCTTCCAGTGCTCATTTTCTAGACATATTTGGCATTTGTGGTGGGAGGTGTGGAATCAAGCTTGTTGGCATGCCACATATTTGGCTGAGTTCTTTGATAGATGGGGCAAGGCCCTAGTCAAAACCTCTTTTCTTCAGGTTTCTTGGACTCTTGGACTTTCCTTTATTCTTTGGCATATTTGGTTAGAGAGGAATTGACATATCTTTCAAGAAAAGTTGTTGGAGGCCCAACATTTGTGGTGGAATATTCTCCATTCTTTGGGGAAACTATTTCGGAAAAGTATGACCTTTCAGAGGTTATGGATCCTACTAATGTTAGTTGCTACACCCCTCTCCATCTTCCTCCTTTGTACGAACAACTCATGAGGAAGAGATGCAAACAACCTCTCCCCAAGATCATCAGGGTGGGGAGGTGGAGCCCTCCTCCACAAGGAAGTCTGAAAATCAACACAGATGGGTCTTCATCGGGCAACCCTGGTCCTGTTGGCATTGGTGGAGTGGGTAGAGATAGCATGGGGACTGTTTAGTTCATTTTTTCTATTTTTAAAGTTCATCATACCAATAATTTGATAGAGGCTTTAGCTATTTTTCATGTTGTGGATCGTTCTTGTGCTCTTGGTTGGAGATGTCTCATCTATGATTCAGACTCACTGGTGATGGCACATTTGTTGACTCGGTAGTATTCTGCAAATTTTAGTTGGAGATTAGTATTGGTGGTTAACCAGATTCTTCATTTGTGTAACTTTTTGGAGTCTATTACTTTTACTCATATCCCTAGGGAGTGGAATGGTGTAGTGGATTTTCTGGCCAGATGGGCTTCTGATCAAATGAAAAACTAGAATATTAGAGAGAAGGATCAATTACCTATATATTTTTCTGATTAGTTGGATCACTTAGTGGAACTTGATAGGGTTGTTTGATGCCCCTTATATGTATTTCTTCTTGTTTGAATAAATTTTAACCCCTCCTTTTATTTTAAACTATAGAAACATGCACAAAAGAAGATAGGTTAGAAGACAATAACAACCAAGATTAGACACTTTCTCTTCTTCTCCTCTTTAAGAGTGTCCCCAATGGTGTGCTGAAAAATCTGGTAAACCTTCAACAATGTAGCTCACTAAATATTAGTAATACCAAGCTTTGATACCATGAAAGGAAAAATAAATAAGCAATGGAAAGTACTAACTAATGAGCATTGTTTTAAGGAAAGAGATTACCAAGAAATAGAAAAGCCAAACCAAGCACCACCAAAATGCAAATGAGACACAAGAATTTGACAAGGGGAAAAAAGAAGGAAAAACCCCAATATTATGAATGGAGGAAAAAATGGCTAAGAATGATACAAAGAGAGAGAGAGCTTCAACCTTAGCTTTTTTTCTTGAATCTTGAAGAATGAGAGGAGAGGCACCTCATTAAGTAGAGGTGAGAAGGAGGAGTTAGAATGTAACTCCCAACTCAATGAATGCCACCATTCATCTATGTGTGTGCAAGGTGTAACCTCTTAAGGAGGTGGTTACAAATATTCCCTAAGAAAGGAATTAAAAATGAGTCATCCTCACACATGTGTGAGAAGAAAAAAAGAGAAAAGACTCATAGGGATTCCTTTTGAATATTCCTACAAGTTAATAAATAATTATAAATAAGGAATAGCCTTTACCAAGTAAAGATTAATCTTCTAACAAATTTATTATATTCCTTGGAATCAAAAATGAGCTTAGATTTCCTTCAACATGAGCCAAAAGTAACATGTAATGAAAATCCACATAGAAAAACCCTCTAAATCTGATATTTTTTTAATTTATTTTTATTCCTAGGTTCACCATATGGTGCAAGGGAAGAGGATACTCAACCTTACTAAAAATAACCAAGATCTCTCAGTAGCAATAGTTCAACCCTCAGGTCTGAAAAGGGTTTTGCAAGGCTTTACTCTAATACCATGTAAGAGCTAAGGATTAGCTCTATACCCAAGATTACCTATAAAAATAGTAGATTCCTTCTACAAGAGAGTATGCAAGAATATGAGCTTGCTTGATATTAAGATATATCAAAATAATGATGAGGTATGAAGTATATTAAAAATGAGTGAAATGAAATTGCTTATTTAAGAAAGGTGAGGAATATGATTAAACTATTTATTATGACACATGTCTTAATCCTATGAAATGTGACAACTAACAACCTAGAAATCAAGCACTAAAATCTAGAAAGATAAAATCTATACATGCCAACTAAGATTTCTAGAAGAAATCTTATATCCTAAGTAAACTTAACATGTGAACAAGTCTCGTAGGTCCCTAGCAAGGTAAATTACTAGGTACAAGACATAAATTCACACCAAAAGATTCAACTACTCTTGAACATTCAGAGAAGTCTTCCCGTGGTGTTTATCAAGTGGTAACATAAAATATTGCAAGTCGTAAAGAGGAAAAAATAGTAGGATAATTGCACAAAGGTTAGCAAGATAATCCCAATGAGGAGGAGGTTTTAAAAAAATAAATCTTACTAAAATTCCTTCCTCTTCTCAACAAATAGATAAGGTCAACACTCTAGCTTGGCTGGAAGAACAATTGAAAAGAAAGAGGCCAATAATTGAGACTCCTCAATTGAGTCTAGAAGTAATTTTGAGCTAGGTTGATACACCAAATGAGAATAAAAAGGATAGAGGAAGGTCTCACATGATAAGTTATGCTTCCAGATCCTAAATTTGACATGTATCCACCCCGTCCATGGAAAAGGATAATACCACTATCCTGCAAAAATATTTTGATGTCATGACAATAAACATTGGTCCCACAAATAGAGTCTAAGAAATTAATGAGTTACAAGGCTCAATGACTAACATATTGAAGAGGATGAGGATACTAAGGGTTGAGCTAAAGTCACAAATAGTTGAATTGATAACCTTTATCCAACATCTAGTTACTTTGATCCAAAGCACTCCAAGAAAAGCAATAACTCATATGGTGAACTATCCAAATATGAAGTACACAAAATAGAGAAAATGAGATCATTGTATTAGTCTACATAATATTGGATCAAGAGTATTCTCGACATATGCAATAAAGAAATTTGAGTAGTTGTCCAAGGAGATAACAACTTCTTAATTTTGAGGGAAGAAGCTGATAAGTTAAATTGATGATTGTGCATGATTTCATAAATATTATGGCTTAGTATTTACAAAATTAGAGGCAATAAAGAGACTTCCCACTAAATTAATAGAACATAAATGAATTTTGAAGAAATAACTAGAAAAAGAGTCACATTACTAGCTACATGCAGTAAAACTTAGAAGAGATATCTTGGTGCAATTTGAGCCTGATGTCAAGAGTATTGTTGATCAAATTACCAAAGTTTTAAGGATTTACAACCAATTTTTGCAAGAATTTATGAAGATGAAAATACGTTCTCCTAAAATGTTATATGATAAAATTTTGATGCAACAATGAAAGTTACTAATCCATAAGGATCCACCAGATGACATATCCATAGAATTCTTGGACAATATGGCCCATTTTTTGGTAAATTATCAGGAGTTGATTAGTGAAAAACTATTCTTGGATGGAGTTACACCATCAAATTATTGATTAATATGGCACTCTATGTTGTAAGGTTCATGCTTCTCTAGGTCCACCTAATAAAGAGGTCAATGCATCCCTAACTGATTTTTTCAATTTTTCTATGAAAGAAAAATTAGAAGGCGAGAGTGTCATAGAGAATATAAATTCCTGTAAAATATAGCCATTTGGAGCATGTTTTAGAAAATTGTGCCCCATATTCAGTGCGATTTTGTAAAAATATATTAATACTAAAGGATACAGTTTTTAATATATTTTACATTTTTCAAGATACATTTGTAACTGAATTCTATTGGGAATGGATGATGAATATTTTTTTCAAATTTAATGCATCCCAAATATTAAATACAAATGCAACATTGACCATTGGTTTTGGGATAGTATCTACCATTGACTTTCCCTCAAGTTTTGTAAGTCTTCTCTATAAAATGAAGATTTATCTCATTTGTAAAGGTTGTTGAATAGGATTTGTTGTAATCAATTGACATTTTGAAATTAATACAAGTAGAGAATTGAAGATTGGTGTTCCACTTGTTGTTTATTTATTTATTCATGGTTCTTTTCTTCAATATTGGTTCAAGTTTAGTTATGAAAATGATAAAGTGTGAAAATATCTGATAGATCTCTAGTTCATACCATTTGTGGCTTGCTAATTGTAATTTACTTTGTATGGTTAGTCTATTTCTTTATTTCTGGTAAAATTTCAATTATGAGAACTATTTGAATTGCAATTAAATTGGGTATTTGAATAAATGTTCATAATCTGAAAATATTTGATTCCTTTGAAGATTGCACTATTCTTGCAAAATTATGAGTTAAATCACTAATTAAGAAAGAACTAATTTTAATGAGGGGTCCAACTATCTGCAACATTGAGTCATTTTCTATAGTATTTCATAGCTTAATGTTTTCTCACCCTATCCTTTGAACTTTATTTAAAAAAATTGTTAGTTTAGGAGGAAACGAATCTTCCAGATTGTCATATTAGATGTTAAAATCTATTTTTTAGATTTATGAAACAAAAATATACAAACGGTTTCATATTAGTTTTAGATCTTTCAAACCCCTATTATTCATAATTCTAGCAAAGTATTTGTAAGGCACTTTGTAAAACAACATTATATTTAACTGCTAAGTCATTTTTAGCAAAGTCAAGACCTAGCTATCAAAGCCTTGGGGTTATCTTTTTGAATTTTCCTAGGTTGGATTTCCTTTCAAGAGATATCAAAACCTTCATATTTTGTTTTTTTTTTTTATGTGCAAAAACACTCTTCAATGGGTTGTATACAAACATCATCCTCATATAACAACTAGGGAATATTTAGGACATCACAAGAGAGTTAATGACACATTATCTATGAAGCTAGCCAAGACCATAGAAGGGGATAAAGCTAAAAGAATCTTTGTGGATGAATAGAGGGTGATCAGTTATTATGGATATTGGTACATCCAATTTCCAAAGTCCACCTTCATCAGAGTAGAAGGATTATCGAGTTATCCTTACATGTTACCCTATTACCCAACAAACAAAATATTCTTATTGGATTTTTTGAGATAATTAATAAAATATTATGATTATTTTCATCAAGCTCATAGGGTGAAATAAAAATATTGTGTCTCACTTTTTTTCCAAGATGGACATTTACATCAAAAAAATTTAACCAAATCTTCATCTTTTGAGACCTATAGCAGCTAAACCGTTAAGAATTTGAAAATGATGTAAACTAGTGATTTGTGACAATTTATGTTAGGATTATAAAAATATATTTTTAATTTTTTTGAAATAAGTCATGAATATTTCAACATCTCCTTTAATAAGTAGTTTTAAACAGAAAAATAACATTTTCAGAAAGTAACATTTGTTTCATACAACATAAAAAAAATTCTATAAAGGATAAAATTCTAATTTTTGGAATATAGATTCTCAACATCAATATCAAGAGAATGGATCTTTTTTATAATTTTTTGTTACATATTTTTTTTTAATTAATTTTTAAAGTTGCTATAACTATGATTTTGAAATGCGTGTGTGGCATACAACATAACTTGTTTTGTATATATCAAAATCCATTTTTTATTTTTTTAGTGAAAAAAGGATATCAATACCTAGGGAAAGGGTATTTAAATAAAATTACAATGGTTTACTATTTTTCCACCTCTGTAGAATGAAGAGCTTGATGTTCGAGGAAAAACCTATGTTCAATAAAAATTGAAAATTAATTACAAGATAAAATGAAGACATATCAAAACTATAATTGTTGGAAAGCTTGTTTTGAGGGCTACAATCTTGAAAAGGATCATTTGTAAATGATGTTATTTAATCCCTCAAAGGGTAAAGTAAACGTGTTTTTTTCCAGCATTTTGATAGGTGCAAAGGAGACTCCATTGTGGGTATGATTTAATACTAGAGGGGTTCTATCAAAGGGGGTTTGATATAAGGGGGTATTATCTATCCCTCTTCAATTAAAACCCTTTAGATCTCTCAAGGCTAAAATCATTAGTTTTTCTAAAAAAAAGTGATTTCAAGCAAAAATCACCATGTCACAAAAGTGAGACATACTATTGTGGCAACACCCCATAAGAAATGAAAAATTAGGTTCCACACATATATGGGAAGGTATAAATACAATTCAACAATTAATTCTAGATTAAAAAGAAATGAATTGTAAATGTATGGATTGCAAATATTTGAATTGGTAAGGTCCAAATATGTCTATCAAGGAGGTCTTCTAGAAAAATTAATAGTATATTCACCCAGGAAGCTCATCTAGAAGATTACTAGAATTACTATACAGATGAACATGAGGTAAGGAAGAATTAATAACAAAGGTTGACCTTAGATCAAATGAAAAATCTAGGAACACATGATGCTCCACTATAGTTAAAGGATGAGGATGTGAATGTGTTGAAAATTATGTATGACACTAAGAGAATCTTTAATCAACCTATCCAAGACCCTAACTTGAAAGAGCTAGAAATAAATCACTAGATGATATAACTATTGCACCTTGTTTCTAAGTTACCAAATTACTTTTAACTTTACGAATAAATATGATCTTAAATACAAGATTATGACTTTAATGAATGAATGAGATGTATGAATATGAATTATGTTGAGGTTGCTTCTTAAATGTTTAATGATGCAAATTATATGATGAATATGATTTTATTGTTATCATCTAACTTCATTTATGTTGCACTAAGTTGGATGCAGGAAAGATTTGAACCCTCTAGTCAGGAGAGGGAGAGTATCACCCAAGAGAGGAAGTTGCTATGGAAACCATTGGTGTACTCATCTAAGTAGACACACACACTCACTTCCTAGGTTAGATAAGATTTTTAAAGTTAGTTGAGATATGTGTTAGCAAGTGTTAAACTATGTTGATATCCTTTTTGGTTGATAGGAAGGTTAGGGTGGTTGTCTTTGATTGTTTTGATAGTTTGGTTAAATTGAGCATCAATGTTAAAATATTTTTTATTTGCATGAGATAAATATTGTGTATGGGATATATATGGGTACGTATATATATTGACTATATATGTATGTATCTATGTGATGCCAGAAACATATGTATGCATGTAGGTATGAGTAAATATAGATAGAAATGTATATGCATACCCATATGTAGATATGTAATATGTATGTGAACATTTACATATATAATATATGTATTGTATATATATGTGCTTCAATATATATAGATATGTGATTATGTTTAAATAACGGTAATGCATATATATTAATATACATATATATATACATACATATATATATAATTAAATGAAAAATGTGTATATATACTAGTATATATTTAACTTATTGTAATAGATATATGTAGAATACATATTATAATATGTGTGTGTGTGTGAATTCAATGCTATATGCATATTATTGTTAGTATAATTAATGTGATGGAAGCATATGCAATATAGCATATTGAATGCATATTATGGAGATTGTGATAGAAGCCAAGTAATGGAAAGTAAAGCCACACATTGTGGAAAGTGGATATGCCACACATGGAATAACTAAGAATATTATTAAGTGTTTTTTATAAAACTATGAGGTCACCTATCCATAGGAATGAAAAATGCAATGTTTAAAGGGCCAAAATTGCCACAAAATAAGGCAATGTATAATCAAAATTATAAAGAAATAATTCACAGAATTTTAAAAAGGAGCTTTGTATTGGTAAAAAGAGCATGTTTCCAACTGTTTTAACCATGATTTAAATGACTCAGCAAAAGGTTTCAAATTGGTTTTGTTTTGAATTTTTACAGGCCAAACATAAGAATGTTTCTATATACTTGGGGTTGCTAGAATGTAGGAAAGCAACTCCCAGCTTGCCAAATTGACTTAGAAGGTTGTAGAGTTAGTTTTTAGTTCTTATTTGCAATTGAAAACTTTCCTAGCTAGCTTCTATGGTTGGAAAAAATCTATTTGAGGTGGCAACGAATGAGAGAAGTGGAAATGAAGTTAGCTTTTATGTAGCAATTGTTTTCTCTCCATTTCATTACAAATAGAGAGAAACACCATAGTGTTTGGTGGTTCATTTTTGTTGTGTTCATTTTGAGTACATTTGTATTGTTCATTCTATATTATTTTTTATTTTAAGAGGAGATTATTTGGTGAGTTGAGAGCAATGTATTTGAGAGCATAGCATACTTTTTTGAGAGTGAGGATAGAGTTGAGAGCAATGTATTTGAGAGAATAGATTACTTGTTTGCAAGTGAGGATAGGCTAACTTACGAATCTGAATTTATCAATTGATTAACAACAACCAGAAGAGCTAAGAATATAGGAGGGAATAGGCAAAGCCTTTAGCATTGTGCAAAGAGTTGCAAGAGATTTACTTGCAACTACTTTAACCAGACATGTTTTAGATATTACTATTTCTCTCTCTTTTCATTTTTGAAAACTGGAATTTGAATACTATTTGGAAGTGTTTGTGCTATCATGGTATGCATTCTCTTTCTATTATAGATAGTTATGAAATATTGTGTTTTTATCTAAATTATATGTAAGCTAGATTTAGGAATCTATTGAGAATGAGAAACAACTATTTTGAATATATTGCTTGATTATTATAGAAAAGAGGAGTTATTATAAACTAATCTGATAATATTCTAAAATATAGTATTGTATTTGCATTATTGATTGGTTTATGCTATTTTGAAATGAATGGGATTGGATTCATAATAGAAGTACTTTATCACTACTATATATTGAATGATGTTACATTACCATTACAAATGTGAATAGAAGTATATTATCACAACTATCTAATAGCCTTGGAATCATGCATTTATTTTTAGAGTTACATGTGTAGTAAGTTTTCAGCAACAAAGCTTGGAAATTGGAATCAATTTGTAATCCATTGTAATGAGCAACAACTTGGAATGAATTACTAAATTTTGTCTATGTAAAGTACTAAAGTGACACACTAACATATGTTATTTATACAAAATAGGAGCTATAGTGCTACTCGGACTTGAAAAAGATATTTAATAATGTGACATTGAAATTCAGTTGCAATAAAATAAATGGTTGTGTTGTGTTATTCTTGATTCCTTGAATCTTCATTATTCATTTACACTTCAGAGTAAAGATTTTTTTTCTGAGTTCAAAACTTTAGTGTCTATTAATAATTTAATATATTCAAATCAGTTTTTTTCTTTTGAGAAATTAAGCAATATACTTTATGCAATATGCACTTGATAATTCAAGGTTATATCGGGCCATTGGGGGAATGCAATCATTCGTTCCACCGATTTTTATGTGTTACAATGATGTGCTTACTTTTGCTAACTCTATTGGTATATCGGGGAGCGCACCTTATGAGTTATGAGTCTTCCTTCGGGCCATCAGTGGGGCTATGATGGGGGTTCCACCAATAAAGCATTGTTAGGCCGATGCCTATGGTATTGAATTTAAAACACATGTGTCATGTTTATTTTTTTAAGTTAATATCATAAATTACTCAAGTTTCAACCATTGGATGAACATTTGATGTATGGTTGTAGTTGCATTCCATAATGAAATGCACAGAGTGATGGGCTTACCAACTTAAACCTCTGGAATCACCCTATAACTGTTAGATTTAGAAAGATCAATGGTTAAGATTAAGAATTTGCAACTTGTAGACCTAAGACATGTCATTCACTTTAATGTTCCAACTTCGAGAAATGGAGCATTTAAAGCACTTTAACTGCTAACTACTAAGTGTCAACTCAAACTATCAAGTGATTAATGTTTATTTTTAAAGTTAATATCATAATTCATAACTTACTCAAGTTTCAACCATTGGGTGAACATTTGATGTATGGTTGTAGTTGCATTCCGTAATGAAATGCACAAAGTGATGGGCTTCCCAACTTAAACCTCTAGAATCACCCTATAATTGTTAGATTTAGAAAGATCAATGGTTAAGATTAACAATTTGCAACTTGTAGACCTAAGACGTTTCATTCACTTTAGTCTTTAATGTTCCAATTTTGAGAAACAAAGCATTTAAAGAACTTTGTACTGCTAAGTGTCAACTCAAACTGTCAAGTGATTAATGTTTATTTTTAAAGTTAATATCATAATTCATAAATTACTCAAGTTTTAACCGTTGGATGAACATTTGATGTATGGTTGTAGTTTCATTCTGTAACGAAATGCACAGAGCGATGGGCTTCCCAACTACAACCTCTGGAATCACCCTATAACCGTTAGATTTACAAAGATCAACGGTTAAGATTAAGAATTTGTAACTTGTATACCTAAGATGTGTCATTCACTTTTATCTTTAATGTTCCAATTTTGAGAAACAAAGCATTTAAAGAAATTTGTACTACTAACTGCTAAGTGTCAACTCAAATTGTCAAGTGATTAATGTTTATTTTTAAAAATATCATAATTCAGAAATTAATCATGTTTCAACCATTGGATGAACATTTGATGTATGGTTGTAGTTGCATTCCACAATGAAATGCACAAAGCGATGGGCTTCCCAACTTAAACCTCTGGAATCACCTTATAATCGTTAGATTTAGAAATATCAATGGTTAATAATTTGCAACTTGTAGACCTAACTCCTAAGACGTGTCATTCAGTTTAACATTTCAATTATGAGAAAAAAATCGTTTAAAACACTTTGCAGTTTGAAATTGTACAGTGATTTTTAAATTCTTCACTCTTTAGATTGCTCATTGCAGTGCACCACCCTGTTTTGGATTCCATGGTTCCACTTCCAATAATGTCATTCCATTTTTCAAGAGTCGAGACTCAGAATTTGGGTAAGTGAAAGAATTCCTACGGCTACGTTTCATCGTTTGACATTTCTTAAATTCTTATTTTGTCAAAGTTTAAATTTTGGGTTTAGAGACTCAAGAATTCATTAAAATTAAGGAGGACTAATAGGTATTACTTATTAGGGAATTCAAATTTCACAACTTTAGATTTGTATAAGCATGTCTACCACCAGTACCACTAGACTTAGAGCAATGTCCAATAAAAAAATACATTATGCAGAATTGCTCAAAACCCCAGGTTTCACTGATGGGTACCATGATATTTATGATCCTGAAATCTATCATAGGCATACCTCAAAACTTAGATTTACATCTCAAAATAAGGCTGCAAAGAAAACACAATTTGATAGTATCAGTGCACCGTGGGTAACTAGATTAGGGCGCATGATGTTACATGAAGTTTTCCCTTGCCTGGAATTTATCATGGTCTGTGCCAAAAATTATGATGATAAAAAAAGAGAAATTGTTAATAAAGATAACCAAGAAGAATTGTTAACCATTAATGTAGAAGAACTTGGAAAAGTGTTGGGGTTTACAACCGAAGAATTTGGAAACCACCACATTGACCTAGAAAAGCTTGCTAGTGATTATGAAGCAGTGGAAGAAAGGCTGAAAAATGATTTCTTAAATACAATAGTTATGGATAGAAACAAATTGAAAGGGGATCATAAGCCTCCTTATAATTTGGATATTTTTAAACTGTGGGTTCGAGATACTATTTCCATACTAGTTTTTTTTCCTCGGTCTGGATAGCAATTTGGAAGTGGGTGCAAGCCTCCTTGAAATTCAATATATAATATCCATTATGCTGATGAACATGTCAAATATAATTATACTCTAAACATTGTAGAATCCATGCATAAACATTTTTTAATGATTAAAGCAAGTTCCACGAAGACATTTAGGCTCACAACCTACTTGTACTATCTTTTTCTATTCAAATTTAGAGGAATGTTTTAGACCAGCAAGCTTTAGATTCAGCCCTATAGTAATGTAGAGGAAAAAAAATTGGCTCTAGTATATGAATGGACCACTGAGATAAGGATGCATGATTCTCGAAGGAACTATACAGTCATTTTTTAGACTACTTTTTGGCTCCATTGCATCAAGTAATTACAAATACTCTAATGCCTAGATTGTCTATGTCATGTACAAACTGCATGCAACCAGGAAAAGAAATACAATTGGTTGATTGGTACTTAATGGAAGAATATACAGTGCTAAGATTTTATGTATTGGGAGTACAACCATACAAACTTCCAATACATATGACAGAAAGGGTTTTTGCATTGGAATATGTAATGCAGGTGTAGAGTGTTGATGAACTACACTTTCTCAGTCAACAAAAGAATACCTTATTTCCTTCTTTACCTTTTTCATGTGGAGGGTTCACATTTGAGAGAAAATAATTTAGTGTGGCACATAATCTTTTGAATTTTTTTGCATTTGATGTTATCTATCACTGGCAGTATGATCCATGTGGCATCATTAAATCAATGATTGTGGCCAATAGGAATGTTGCAAATAGAATTCAACATCAAAGTAAACCCTTGCTTGAAAACTTGAGAAACAAGGATTCTTGGGATGAGGTCAAAATAGCAATGGAGAAAAGTATTGCTAAGAATGGTATTTCTTTTGAATAATTGTCAGCATAAATTATGGCATTGCACTGAAAGACAATCAGGAAATACAACAATTTTTATGAAAAAAGTGATAAACCATCTAGTAGAGTAAAAATTCCAGGTTCTCTAGAGAAGGAAGTTATAGATAAAAATTGGTCACGATAAAAAATTACTGCCTTTTGGTCTATGAGGAAGGACCTAGGTGATCCAAGAGCTCTTGCAGAGTATGATGCTAACAAAGAAGATAAAGAGTTTAGCAAATTATGGAATATAGAGAATCCTGATGAACATGATGAATCTGATGATGATATTGATAGGGAATAAGAAGAAATAATCCATGCCAATTACAAACCTGGTTTAAGTGAGGCCGTAAAAGAAGAATATGCTTCAACATATACTTCAGGAGTAGCCATACTTGAAAAAATTGGTTATGAACGTGCTCCTTTGGGGTCCAAAGGACAAGGCCCTTGGACAATACAAAGTGTTGAGCATAGAAAAATAGTTGATAAATCTAGCCTTGGGCTTGGAGGTAAAAAAGTAGACCAAGGGGATACAAGTCAAACTCAATTTGTTAGAGCTTTCTAGTCCTCATCCTCATGGTCAGATACAATCACAACTAGGACATGCCCTTGGTGGACAGCTTAGTGAGACTGGGAGTGTCGTTGGTGGCGATGGTATGGGTAGTAATACTAGTAGTGGTCAACATGTGCTACAATGACAAATTACACACAATACTAAGAGGAAAACAAAAAAAGATACCACAGAAACACTAGGTGATCAAGGCAATCAAAAGAGGCAAAGGATTTTGACAGGTCCAAGTCACACTATCAGTGGATCCACCAGTACCACAAAGGACTTATTTCCAGACACTCCCACAAATCTAGTTAGTGTGGGTGCGACATCATTAGCAACTGAAAGTACTCCTATTCCTTCACCATTCAAGCATTCCATTGTTCCTGCCTCCCCAGGTTATGATTTAATTGAAGAGTTTAAAAATAAATTAGACTTGAATAAAAAATAAAAGAAGCAACTAATGGAGAGTGCGTCTGTTGTAACTTGAGAGACTGCAACAACCATGGTATTACCCATATTTGACACAATTAAAGAAATCATGGAGTACACAATTGTTGTTCCCATTGTTCAAAACAAACCAACAAATCAGATGGATCTATTTGAATACTAGGTAACCAATTTTCAATTGGATTTTTCTGGCCTGAAAAATACTGACAAAATTAATGTATCAAAGAAGAACAATGAATTTGTGTACACATCATTGCTAAAGAAAGATAGAGAGAAGAAAAGGTTGCAGACCCAAATAGAAAAGTTATAGGAAGACCTAACAAGTGAGAAAGCAAAGAGGAAAGCAGTAGATAACAAGAGCAATGAATTAGACAAAAGAATAATAAAATCTTCCTCTACATCAACAAGCAAAGAGGATAAATCAAATGAGAGAGAAGTGAATGACTCGAAGCAAATGCTAGATGAGAGCAATAAGAAATATGACGAGGAAAAATCCACTTCAAAAAAATTAAGAGTAAGCATTGCGAATGGAAATGCACAGAGGGAACAAAAATTGGAGAAACAGAGAAAAAAAAATGAAACATTGGAGACAGAGCTGAAGGAAGCAAAAGAAGAAATTAAGTCTTCTCAAAATAAGTTATCTGTATTTTGTAGAGATACAGTGAGGCATATGAAACAAAAGATCTGGGATGAAATAATGCAAAGGTTTGATCGTTTGTGTGACATATTTCAATTGATTGATGCTATCAGACAACATTATAAGAAGCTCAGCAAATATTTAGTGGACAACAAAAAGGTGTTGGAATTAGAGAAATATGCAAATGAAGTTCTACAAATAGTCTACAAAGCCAGTGACAATGATCTAAAATCAAAAGGGATTACTAATCGGATTGAAACCTCAATGAAGTTGTCATCTATCATTGAAAATTGTTTGAGAATGTCTGGAACAAAGGAATATTTGCATTTGGTTGCAGACAAAATGAAGGTGGTGGATGAAAAGGTAAGGAACTTCACATAGCTTGGTTTTCTAGAGGCTTTTGACACAAATGAGTGATTCATTGGAAAGGATGGTTTCAGAAAGAAGATGGAAGGTGCAAGGAAGATTGATTTGGACCAGTTTCCTCATAACCAAGATGTGAACCATTTGGATTCCATCAGAACAATAACAACCTTGAATGCAAAATTGACTAAAGAATTCAAGACAGGTTCCAATTACAATCATGAAATGTTAACAAAACTTCAAGTCAAACAACATCAGTTAGAGCAAATGGAAATTCCACCACCTAAAGAGTGGAAGTTGCTAGAAAAGTTGATATAGTGACTTGATTTATTATTTTCAATCTTTGATAATATGAGTTTCAAAGTTCCAACTCAGCTCTATGCAGACTTGTCTTTGGGCATTGGCAAGATTTTGCATTGCCAATGCTAATATGTACTCCTTCATGTGACATTCAATTAAAAAGCTCAAATTCAGACTTCAATAATGTGATGATGTTCAATTATTTGGATTATGTATTAATTATTTTATCATTTGAACTAGTGATGAACTATTAGCTCATTATATTTACTTCTTGGTAGAGCTTCTAAGTTATGGATGTTGAACTGTTAGCTTCTGTTATGTTTTGACTAAAAATCCTGATCAGTATCCACCAACTTACACCTCACCCACATCCCACATACTGCAAAATACATTACATTTGATTTTATGATTAGCACAAATTGTAGAGATTTGTGTGACAAGATCCATTTTGTGGCCCACGTTACTACTTGATCAATGATCATGTCCATAAATAAATCTAAAAACCCATGGTCACAACCCCTATTCTTGAAGAATTCAAATTCAATGTATTGAAAAATTAATTGTACTTCCACACACTCAATTTGAATAACATAAACAACCACTTTGGAGACAGCCAAATAAGTTAATAACTTATAAGCATATGAATCCACAACAGTTGAACACTCAAAATCAAATCAGTAAATATGTGTAACCTTCTCCATTGTATTGATCTTCAAAGTTCAAATGATATGCATTATAAAAATAGTTTATGATATGAGATGGATGGGCGAATTGGTGCAATCTATTATCTATCTTCTTACTATTTTCTACTCTAAAGTCTAATTAAAAATGATGTGATGATCCATTGATCTCCTATTGAGGTCTTGATCTCTCTTATATATGAGAGGCAACAAGCTACAAACCCCTTGCAAAAATTGATGATGTTTTGACAACTAAACATAACTAAAATTATAAATAAAACAATGTCATAGTTGAATGCACCGATCCGTTAATCTCCGAGCAGAAGCCTGTGACCACTGACCACCTAATATTTGTTCAAGGCTTCTACTCCATGATAGGGCACTCATCATGTTGTCGACTAGCATTCTTCCTCTGAATCTGATGGTTGTCCAATTGGATCTGATTCTGACACATCTATAGTTTGGCTAATAAACATATTGACTACAGAGTGGTGATGGATGTACTCCTGTTCAGCATAGGTGTCCACATTAGAGATTGCCTCTTTCATATCATATTCCATAGACATTATTTTTTTGAATTTCTTATGAGTTTTTTGTAAAACCATAACCTCGTCATTTATTTCTTGCAAAGAAACAGTCAGAAGACCAACAAGCTCTTCCTTCCAATCATCATATTCTCGCAGATTTCCAATGCCAAAATGAAGTGTTGGGAGTGGTACTGAATCAAAGCAGTTGAAATATTCCCTAAGCCTGTTATGATATCCATTATGTGATTCTACCAACTTGTTATATGTCACTAATATTTTCCCTTTCATGGCATTCTTATCTATGAGCTCCTTTTTTTTTCTCCGTCATTATAGGTTGCAATCATTCATTCTCCACTAATGCAATGTGTGTCTATTTGAATACTTCTCAATATTCAATAGCACATTTCATCATTTTATTGAACCTTTCTTTTATCATTTCAGATACAGTGTTATATTTGATGGTTTTCACTTCTTTCTCCAATTCTTTGAATTTCCCCTAGGATTTCAGATGGTAATTCTTCCAGTAGGCTGCATCAGCCAATGCATCAAGCACCCTCTTATCTTTTTCAATCCATGGGGAGTACAACTCTGATGTGGAGGAGGAAGATGTTTTTTCTCTCTGATTTGCTAGCTCCTTCTTCAGTTTGTTATTTTTCTTAATCAGTTTATCGGTTTGTGCTTTGGTAAATTTTGCCACATTTATGTTCAATTTTGTTGTCTCCATAGGGTTGGTATCCACTACTCATTGAACCAAGAGATGAACAAACACTTGGTTTGGATTACTAATTATAGTAGGTCTTTTATCATGGGGATACAGTGACCAAATAAGCAAGGTGGCTTCATCTGGGTTGTACCCAGATCCTGAATACATTTTGTCACTTGCTTCTTCTGTTAAGCTCATTTTCGTATCCCCTCTTTTTCTGAAGCTATCAAATACAATTGGAGAGCTAATATCCCACCCTGGAAGGAGCAACACTCTAGCTTCTTGAAGCAATTCCCTACCTCTTTTAGGAGTGATGGAATCCATTTCCT
This sequence comes from Sequoiadendron giganteum, assembly GCA_007115665.2. Lineage (NCBI taxonomy): Eukaryota > Viridiplantae > Streptophyta > Pinopsida > Cupressales > Cupressaceae > Sequoiadendron > Sequoiadendron giganteum. The sequence continues at coordinate 154,433,240 of CM021107.1, read as the reverse complement.
TTTCTACCTCCCTTTTCAATTCCTCCAGAGCGGTTGCCTCATGTTCAGGAGTGATATCCTGTATCAGTTGTCTCATTTTTCTACCTTTATAATCATAAACAAATGATTTCAATTTAGAAGATTTAACAAAATAACAATCATAAATAAACTGTTGTCCAGCCATGACCCTCACATCATTAGATAGTTCATTTGATGCCTCAAATCTTACAATATTCTGCTCTTGAGGCAGATCGTACTGTGCAATCACAGGAGCATTGATTTTTTTGACCTGCTCACCCTCTTCATCACCCTTCTCTTCTTCATTTATATCAATATCTATAGAAAAACATACCTCAGGAGTAGGTTGTCAAGGTATGTAATCCAAGGGCTCTATGTCTTCAGCTTGTACTCCTGAATAGGTTGCATGAGGTGCATCAAAAACAATTGGGGGAACATCCTTTACCAGTTCATTGACATGAGCGATGAGTTGCTTAATTTTTGTTAAAGGATCCTATATCTCACCAAATGCCTTTGAATAAGATGGGAAATTTTTCCTCTTCCATTCCTCTGCAAGCATAATCTTGTTATAGGCGGCCATTCTTTCCTTGGTGGAAGCCTCATCATGGTTTCTTATGACATATTTGATTGAGAAAAAATTTTCATACCCTGATAGCCCCTATGATAATCTCGCCTTGTGAATAAACCCTTTTGCATCAAATTGTTTCCTTACATCACCTAGAGGTAGGTTTTATTGTGCTAATTTACCATCAATTTCTCCATATCCTTCATTGGCAACCACTGTAAAGTCTCCAAAACATAAGGTTCTTGGCATAATTGATTGTTTGCTATGTCCTTTGAGGTGTTTGGAATCAAATTTTGCCAATTGCCTCACAATTTCTAAAAAATCAATTCAGTCAAGAACTAATCATGGCATCAAGTGTAGAGCCCCTTCAAATCCATAAACCCTTATCACTGTACAATCAAGGAAAGCATACCGGTCTCCTCGGTTATTATTCAATTTATTTCTCCGGTCATTTTCCTTTGGTCTTAGAAATATTTGTACTTCTGGGGATAGGTTATAGTTGCACAGATACCCCAACAACTTCATCAATGGTTTTACAATAAATTCTTAAAAATAAAGGTAATGATACCTACCAAATCAGTTGTCCCACAATGAAGTCCACATTTGTATAGGTTTAAAATCTTCATTTTCATTTGTATCTTTTATCCTTAATTCTTCACTCCAGACCCCTCTGACTTGTCCCTTGTACAATAGAAAATGCATAAGCAAAGAATAGTGTTCAAAATTAATATTATCACTTTTATTTTTAATCTTTTTGAGCCCTCGATGTAGGGCGTTGGACAAGTAGCTAGCATAATCAAATGGCCTGGCATCCTTGCTCTGTATGTCTACAGCTAAGACCATTGGGGCAATCAACATGAGAGGTGGAACCTCTACTCCCAAAACCTGACCAGTTGAATAATAGGTGTATCGGAAATACTCTTCAAACAAATCTTCATGGAAAGGATGTTTTTCACTGCTAGAGAACCTCCTGAGTTGGCCTCCTTCATCCTTGGGCCTATGCAAAGGTAATTTTCATCTCTTATAGCTAGTATCCATGTGGTGATACTCTATCAAGAGATCTTTGATCGTGAATGATAAATTCAGTGAACACTCTAACTGAAATACATTAGAAATGAGATCCCTAGAAATAACAAGCATGTCACCCCCGCCATGTGACTGAATAGTTCTTTTCTTGGGGTCATATCTGATAGCAAGAGCTTTAATTAGCTCTACGTTCACAAACACATTGGGAACCACAAGTCTTCCCAGGTTCAACCTCCATGGATTGCAGACTGGTTGAAACCTAAATTTTTTTTTGTAATGGTACATGAAGAGGTTTTACCCTCATTGCGGTGTCCAAATATCCCCTAAGCCCTTTTGTTTGTCCCATAATTGATCCATGGAAGGATTCATTTGAGCACTCCTCTTGGGTCTCGGCCCCGACCCAAGACATTGATCTATCAGGTGTTCATTTAGGAGTATCTTAAGCTTTTCAGTTTTCTATTTTTTATCTTTGGGTTTGTCTATACTCTCTTCCATTATTTAAATCTTACGTGAGTCTTGTCGATTCGCCTCCACAGTCCACCAGTCTTTGTTGCATCAGAACTCCAATTTTTTTCCTTTCTGCTTCTACCCTAAGCAAAATTTTCCAGGATTTTGTAACAAATATGCAATCAACTTGTGATATAGTTCACTTCAATTTTGGTTCATAAATGCACCGTAGCATAGCTGCACGATGCCCTGGGATTTCACATCAGTCTTTCACCGATTGCCACCCTCTCCACCGATGGACATCTATCCTTCGTTCTATCAGTGGGACGCAAGATAATGTTTCCTCGATGCACCATAGTTACCCCGATATAATTTATGCATTCGATAATTCAAATTTCATGCCCATGGGCCATGGTTATAATTCATGGTTACTTTTGTTGACAAATTGACTCTATCGGTATATCGGGAGAGCACCTTAGGAGTCAGCCCGATAGAGTATTGTTACACTGATACTAGGTTGTGAGCTATTTTTATCAGGCCATCGGAGGGATTGTGATGGGGGTTCCGCCGATGAAGCATTGTTAGGCAAATGGTATTGAATTTTGTTAGGAGTGGGGGAAGGACTATGTCACTACGGAATTTCAAATTTTGTTTAATAATTATGAATGCAATGTGAATGTAGGCTATAATATGGATCTTGTCACACAAATTTTTACAATTTGCATTGTTCATAAAATCAAAGTGTGGTATATTTTTGTGATTATTGGTAAAATAAAATCATTCATGCCCATGGTCATAAATTATAATTCATGGTTACTTTTGTTGACAACTTGACTCTATTGGTATATCAGGAGAGCACCTTAGGAGTCAGCCCGATAGAGTATTGTTACATCGATACTAGGTTGTGTGCTATTTTTATGGGGCCATCGATGGGATTGTGATGGGGGTTCTGCCGATGAAGCATTGTTAGGCCGATGGTATTGAATTTTATATAATTTATAAAATATCATCAACTACATTACTACATTGTGACTTTGGCATATGTATAATGATTCATGAAGTGCAATATAATATAAAATATCATGGAGACTTTGAGTGAAATATAAAATAAAATATTATGAACTTGAAGTGCAATGATTCACAATTTATTTGAATACAATATAAAAAATCATCAACTACAGTTTGGAATATGATTCATGCTAACATGCAGTGCTTGAGTGCAATATAAAATAAGATATCATGAAGTGCAATGATTCACAATTTCAATGTTCATTGAATACAATATAAAATATCATCATACATCAACTACAGTTTGGACTTTGTAACAATGGAAACTGATTCATGAAGTGCAGTAAAAATACCTAAAACCTGCTAATTATCTTACATTTCCCAAACGGAGTTGGGGTCCTCAAACCCATGCTCATCTTTAGATAAAGTAAAAGAGTCATCTTGATTCTGAGACTCCTCTGCACTTTCTTCAGCCTATGTCTCAAATTCAACGTTCATTATTTAATTTATGTCAATTTCAATATCATTGTCATTTGTCCCAGGCCTAGTCCCACTGCCACTAGTACTACCACCAGTACCGGTGGGTGTTGAAATTGGAGAGCCTGTGTTGCACAACCCAGTCCCTCTTCTTTCACATGTGGACCTCCAAATTGTAAGTGCCCTTTCAAATAGATTTTTTTTGACATTATACGTAGTTCCTTTCATCCTCAAGCAATTTTCCAAATTCTTGTCCAATTTGTTTCCTAACTTTGATTTCAAAATCCCCAATGTACTGAAAACTCTATCATCCTCCACCCACCCCAATATCATTGTTTGACATAAATCAGCAAGTTTGAAATATTCTAACATCGAACCAAGCAATATTTCACTCTAACCTAAGCTTTTCCAAACCTTTTTTATTGATCCTGATTCAAAGGCCTTCTCCTTGCCCATGGATTTATACTACTCCCTCATAGTTGCTGCAAAACTCCGAAATTTCTTTCTAAGCTTATTTTCATCTAAAATTCCTTCTATTATTTGTTCATTGTATGTTACCTTTTTTGAAAACTATTCGATCAAGATTTTTACTTGATCATGAAAATATTTTGGGTTATCACGGTTTACCCAAAATTGAGGATACACAATACCCATGGCTTCAAGTATTTCATGTTGAGGGAATCTTTCATGAATCTCTGAGGAAAGAGATTTTGCAATTTCCTTCAAATTATCACTAGCAGATTTAACAATGTCATTAAAATCTTCCTCGTTAACAAGTACTTCTTTTCTAGACCGCTTGGATGTCTTACAATGGTACATTGGTATCTCATATCCATGTACACAACTACATAAGTGCTCGCTTGCATTAAACTGTAAATAATTATTAGGATTATTCAAATCAGTAATTTTCTGCCACATCAAATAATTTGCACCTTCTTGTGTTAGATCTAGATATAGATGATTGAGGGCTAAGCATGAAAGTTTACGTAGATCGTCATATTCATAAATATACATAGTTTTGTCTTGGGATTTCTTCACAAGATTGTTCTTCTCATCTAGCATGGGGAGAAGACTAGCTAAAGTCAAGAGTGTCTCTATATCACTTAACTTATGTAAGAGGTCAGGATCTTTGTCTATTGTGTTGTGATGCTCGTACATCACTCCAATCAAAGATTGATATTTTGAAAGAACTCGTTGCGTTGGTCCATGCAAGGAGATCCATCTGGTATCGACATCCTTGAGAAGCTTGTTTCCAGGTGTTATTCCCTCAGAAAAATGTTGAAATTCAAAGAAACATTTGGGACTTCGGCAAAAGTATGCGTGGATCTTGCGAACTAGATTTTCAACTTTTGATACTGTAGGAAACTTGCTTACAATTTTGAATGCTAAATTCATTTTGTGGGCCATGCAGTGAATGCCAAGCATGTATGGTGCACAATTAGTTTGTAAATTTGTGCAAAGACCGCTTTTTTTACCTTGCATCACTACAGCTCCATCAGCTCCTACACATACCAACATTTTGGCTATTGTGAACTCATCCATACCTACAATTTCATTCAAAGATTTCTTGACTAGTTCAAATAGATTTTGTGATGTTGAACTGTCCTTCATTTTACGAACACAAAGAAGATGAGCTTTGCGAACATGTTGTTCTACAGTATACAAATGCATACAAACCCATGAAATATTGTCTACCACAGTAACTTAATCTAAATATAATGCAATGAAATTTGACTCTTTGAATTTCTCCTTTAAATCTTTCTTTTCCACTACAGCAAGATAGTCGCCCATTCCCATCCAGCGTTTACTGACCAATGTGAGAAGGGTAAGTGGGGAACACTCAAATAAGATAATAAATCAAAATATTTTGGGTAGTCTATCATAGGACACCCCCTGGACAAAATATGAAAAACAACACTCATTTGAACATTTTTTGACAGATTTGTTGCTGCCATGGCTTTTGCAAAATGATCCTCAAGTGTACCTTCACATTTTTTAATCTTCGACATTCTATGGTTATGCTCTCCATAATCTGCGGCATACTTAACATGAAGACATTCTTCCTTTGATTTCCATTGTACGACTGATTTTTCCTTTCCGTCTATGATTTGTTTTTCATAAACTTTGTCGATATGATTTTCTATAGTGTCAAGCTTTAGCTGAATCATCTTGTCTCTTCCAGATTCCAATTATAAATCTTACATTTGACCTCTGTTGCCCTTCTAATATCATTTTCGTTTGATACCCCCACTGCTTCAAGGAATGGGTACTTCAACAACCAACCAATTTGAAAATTCCTTGTCATTTCCCACTCACACCCCAATTTTTCTTTGCCTTTTCTTTTCTTGCTACCAACATCATCCTCATCCAAGTCAATTATCTCATTCTGGCTATCCGGGGTATCCCTTGAAACATCTTTTCTGGTATTGCCATCCTCATTTGATACATTTTTATTTAACACAGTGACAATATCACCTTGACCTTCTTATGGTGGTGAGGTATTGTTATTGCCATCTTCAATAATATTTGGTGGAAGAGTCGATGGTGTAGCTCCATCTTGATCTGATGGATTAGAAGCTTTTCCAATTCCAAAGTAAGACTGTATGGTACCTCCACATTTTGGGCATTTTGATGGCCTCCCAGTTGCTTCATTACCCTCAAGAGTCTTACCCTTGCAGTTTTTGCTCGACATATTGATATCTCACTTCGAATAAAAGCTGGAAAAAAATGTCTTCTTGTTTAAGAAGGACAGACCAACAGAGAATATAGATCCCATTCCCTACTCAAAATCATGTTTAAGACTAAAGCAAGACTGGAAAAAAGATAAAGAAATCTTATTATTATAACTAATAACTGATAACAGTACGAAGAAATGATCACTCACCTTTGAGTCTACGTTTACATGTTTCGCTTACTTCTAAATCGAGAAGTAGAACATCAGAACCGAAAAAAATGTGTAAGAACAAATAACAGTTTCAATTGTATTTATATCAATCCATATTTGGTGAATTCCACGGGATTTTTAAATGGTATGTTAAAAATTTGTTGAATCTCGCATGCTTATACAACGATACCTTGTAATTTTCAAGGCGAAATAGGTCCTCATAAGCAACTATTTATAAATTTTAATTGGCGAATGGGTCTTCACAAGAAACTATTTGTAAACTTTAATTGGCGAAATGGGTCCTCATATAATGTTGTTTTAATAGTATTGGCGAATATGTTGGTGTTTTATGACATGCTCCCCGGGATTCCGGGCGAAAATATTGATCAGTCCATTGGAAACGCGTAGTTTGTTATGGAGAATTTATTGCCTGAACATGCCTCGTAAAAAAAATCCGCTGGTGAATGGACATGCATTGGACCAATAGTTTGTGAAATCTAGGTGATTTGAACACCTTGTTGGATACCTAGAATTTGCCAAATTCGATTTGCCCAATTCCTGGAATTCGCCAATTGGCGAAGATTCGCCACTAAAGTTATCCATGCTAATGAATTATATGATGTTGTGAATATCAATGTATGGAAGTATAATCATAGGTGATATTACATTCTCAATTTCCTATAAACCTTGAAAGTAGGAGTTTAGTTTATTCCCTAGGGTTAGGGTCTACACTTGAATGTGGTTATATTGATATTCAACAATAGGGTTGAAAAGCATATTAGATATATATGTGTCCTCACTATATTTGGGATAATACTATCATATATTTTGACCAAAAGGCTATATTAATACCTATTCATGGTATTCTAATCTTAAAACAAGATGACTTTATGTCATGGAAAAAGAAATCCATAATGCAAAGAGATTTTAAGGTGTAGAAGCGCAAACTCCTCTCAAGTAGAAAATGTTGTCCAAATTGAATATAAACTTATCATACATTTAAATGTGTATGTATGTGTCATATTAGAGGAAATGATATATGATTGTATATGAACCCACTAACGTAGGTACCTTATATAAATTATGTAAAGGATAACTTGGAAAGAACCATGATGAAATTTGAGATCATTCAAAACATTCTTAGTTAAATTATTAAAAATTAAATAGCTTATTATGTTTACTTATTATGGTATATTACTATGAACATAAGATTTTATATTGAATCAATATCAAGGATAACAAAATTGGTTATGGAATCTTAGAATGATAGAGCCATATTATATATGACAACAAAGAGTCTGAAATTCAATATGAAGTAATCTTCAAATCAAGTTTAATTCTAGATTATTATACATATCAACATATTGGCAGTGCTTTAGATTGAGACTGGATGTGTCCGGTCAATAAAAAATTGTATCATCAATATTAACTAATTAGGCATAAAATAGGAGAGTTATTACTCCAATGATTAAAAGATAGAACTTAAATAAGAGGCAATTGCCAATCCCAGATTGTTATGGGTAAGTAACAAGGTACAAGAGGTTGGGTAAAACCTAATTGGTTAGTTAGATCAATGTATGTGTGTTATCACTTTCAAAAGAAATCTTGTATATAATATTTGGACCTTGGGGTCAAACCAAGTGAAGAGTTATTCATTGGTTAGTATAGTTTCCAAGATGAGTGAGGGGGTGGGTGAACATACAAGAAGTTGCTACATACAAAGTGGATTGATTATATATATGAAAACTTTAGATAAAGTGTAGAAATCACCACATACACTTTATTATTTTCTTGTGCTCAAAGATTACATAGCTAGTTGAGAGTGTCATGCATATTTGGTAGGTATCCATAGTGTATGACAATAACCAGTTATGTAAGACATAAAACCACACTCACATAGGCATTTCTAGAGGGCTTCCATACCAAAATATGCATTGAAGGGTAGGGCCATCTACTTGTTAGGAGATGTGCAGGGGACCGCTTAAGTCCATGGTTGGAGGAAAAGCACTTGGGTGATGATCTCCCTCTTACAGTCAGTAGCTAAGACTTGTGGAACAAAAGGAATGTGACCTAGATGAGAACACGTTGATATTGAATTGTTGTAAGTTATGAATTTCTATATGAACATGATCATGGATCAATTGTATTATGTATTTGAAAATATGAGTTTTACCTACTTGGAATTATGTAATGTTATTTCATTTATACAATGATTGTTGGAAGTTCATGTTGAGTTTGCATTTTCACTAATGTCAATAGATCTTTGGGGATATTGTTGGAAGTCTATGGAGATTCTTTGTTTGGTTGCATTATGTTTTCATTAGTAAGTATCACCGATGTCAACCTCTAGTGTTTATTTGATGAGCATGTGTTGGTGATGTTCAACCTCTTGTGTGGTTGTGATGTTTTATAAGTATTCCAAGTGATGAGTTTGAGTTTATGGTGCTTGGTCTCCAAGTGATTTATCTTAAATTTGAATAAAAAATAAAATAATATGGTGAAGAGTGTTTAGTGTGATAGAGTGGTGTTCAATATTTTTCTCCACGTTTCCTCATGTCTAAATATCTATGTGTTTGGTTCAGATATGTTAACCAAAAGTGTTTAGAGGTGTTATATCTTGTGTTTCAGGTTTTGGATCATTGTGTAGAGAAATTTATGTTCCCCAATGTGTGAACTATGAAAGTAGTGTTGTCTAGAATGAATGGTTTTGCTTCATATTTCTCTGTAGTTTAGTTGTTATTCTTGTGGATCTAGAAGTGTGCTTATATTGCTAGTATCTATCTTCAGTTTGAGGTGTTTCTATTTTAGTTATTTGCAAGGTCAATTCGAGTGTTGTTGTATGTGGAAGGTTAGTTTGTTATGCAGGATGAATATGTTCTTGTAGTGTATGATTTTGTGAAGGATTTTTTTGAATTTAGGATGTTGATGTAATATTTCAGATTGAGTTTAGGTGTTATGTGTGGTCCATTAGTCATTTTTCAATCAAAGGAAGCATGTACTTAATGTTTAATGGTGTTAACATAGAATCAATCAACCTTGGGTGTCTACACTAATTGCAGATATGCTTAAGTGTTTGAAAAAGTGTGTCATGGTGTGTATGTGTACATTTAGGCTTGAGTTAAGGTGTGATTCGGTCTTCCTTCATTCCTCTCCACCATGGGAATGTTTTGGTGTTGATCTAATTTGAATTTTCATATTTGAGGTGCATAACCAAACTTGCAAATTGCTTTCAAGGTTGAAGATGGTATATATGTGTGTTGAGTTGATGGATGTTGGAATGTATGAAATTGTGTGATGTGAATTGTGATATGAAGTAAAAAAGTGCAAAGTGCAGTATGAGCATTAATGACTAAGAATATTGGAAGCATTGAGCATAAGGTGTCTACATTCTACAGAGAGAGGCAATTTGTTGGTAAAGAAATGGTGGAACTTTTTTGGTTCTCTAAGATGGATTATTCATTGTAAAAATCTTATTTATTCCTCTTTCTAATTTAATAGTGAGCTATTGGCAATGATCCTTTCTTTTCTCTTTGGGCAGTGAGCCTATTATATTCGATGTTGTAATTACTTTATATTGTGAGTTAATCCTCACTGTGGTTTTTCCCTTCTTAGGTTTTCAATGTAAATCTGGTGTTCTCATGTGTTTGGGTGTGTTTGCATTAATTTTTCTCATGTTTACATTCTACTGATGCTTGATAAGGGTTTGATGGTTGTTAAGGTCTTAAGAACTAATTCAACTTTGAATGTTAATGAGAGTTTCGATATTTTAATGTACAACTAATCTAGCCCCCTCTCAGTTGTCTTGTGCATTCAACAATTGGTATCAAAGAAAGGTTCCTTAGAAGAAATCTTTATCACTTGAGGTATATTTGGGATGGTGCACAAGGAGGATCCTTTATTTGATGGTTCTGATTATGCATTCTAGAAGACCAGAATAAAAGGTTTCCTTATTTCTCTAGGGTTTGGAGTTAAAAAATATGTTGAAACTAGATATACGATGCTTGCAAATATTCTAAGTATTGATAATGAAATCAATGTTGGTATGTGGCGATTGATCATTGTATATTGTACACTCTTCATGTATCCTCGCTAGGGTTCGGGGTCGGGCCGGACCCCGGGCGGGGATTTGGAGGTGGCAGCCCCCGAAAACGAGGGTTTGGGGGCGGTAGCCTCCGAGAAAATTTTTTGTCCTACTTTTTTGCGGAATTATCGAAAAAGGGAAAAATCACCAAAAAGGGGAAAACCCCAACTTTGTATAACCCTAATCCGGAAGCTTCTAAAAACCAAGTTATAAGGGGTTTGTAATAGAGTTACAATAAGATAAGAAAATGCAATTATTTGTGATATTGTAATAGGGTTTTGCACTGGTTAATGAAATCATTGGATGGCTGAGGTTTGGTGGATGTATCCCACATTGGGTGAACCACGTTAAATTTTCGGTGTTATTTTTCTATGTGTTTTATTTCTGGCTTATTTGATAAAATCTACATTTAGCTTTTAGATATCTGCCTTTGAAAACCTAACAAGTGGTATCAGAGCAGGTTGTTTTCAATTATTGTTTGCAAGAAAGTCTCACGGTTGAGTGGGAGTCTCATGGTTAAGTGGGAGCAATGGAAGACGAGGGTAAGTTGAAGGTTGATAAGTTCAATGGGAAAAACTATCAGTTATGGAAGATGCAGATGGAGGATTATCTCTATCAAAAAGATTTATGGCGGCCATTGGAAGGGAAAACCAAGAAACCTACAACAATGTCGGATGAGGACTGGGATATTTTGGACAGAAAGACACTTGGTAGTATTCACTTATGCCTAGCACAATTAGTGGTGTTCAATATTACAACAGCAAAGACAACTCTAGAGTTGATAGAAACCCTAGAAAAGTTATATGAAAAGCCTTCCGCTTCGAATAAGGTATTTCTTATGAAGCGTTTATTTAATATGAAAATGGTAGAAGGTGGATCAGTTACTGATCATTCAAATGAATTTAATACGGTTACTAGTCAATTAACTTCTGTAAAAGTTAATTTTGATGAAGAAGTTAGGGCTCTTTTGATTCTGTGTTCTTTGCCTAAAAGCTGGAATAGCTTGGTAATGGTTGTTAGAAATTCTATTTTTGGTTCAAATACATTGAAATTTGATGATGTTGTTGGTGTTATTTTGAGCGAGGAAATTCGTATGAAAAGCTCAGGTGGAACATCCACATCAGGCAGTGTTTTGAATGCAGAAAGCAGGGGTAGAACAAACGAGAGACAAAATAATTTTGGGAGTCGTGGGAAGTCACGAGGAAAATCAAGGGACATAAGGTCCCAATCTAGAGACAAAAAGGATTGTTGGTACTATGGTAAGCCAAGTCATGTAAAGAAAGATTGTTGGTCTCGGAAAAATAAAGGAGACAAACAGGAAGGAAATAAAGAGGCAAATGTGGTAAGTAATAAATCTGATGAGGATGTTTTGATTCTCTCTCTTAACAATGCTGATGATTCTTGGGTGTTAGATTCAGGGGCTTCATTTCATGCTACGCCCCATAGAAATTATTTTCTTGATTATGTCCAAGGGGATTTTGGGCTGGTTTATTTGGGAGATAATGAACCCTGTCAAATTGTTGGAAAGAGACGAATCAAGATTAAGTTGCAAAATGGGAATCATTGGCTACTACATGAGGTAAGGCACGTTCCAAAGCTAAAAAGAAATTTAATTTCAACAGGGCAACTAGATGATGAAGGTTGTGTTGTTACATTTAGTGATAAAAATTGGAAGGTTAGAAAAGGTGCCTTAGTAGTAGCAAAAGGTGTGAAAGTAGGCACTTTATATCTTTGTACAGGTCATACTGTTCCTTCTACTTTAGCTATTGCAGATAAAAATCAATGTTCAGAAACAGTTGCTATAGTTCAGCAGGAAGAAAATCAGATAGTTGCTACAAATTCTGAATCAGCACTATGGCATAACAGATTTGGGCATATAAGTGCAAAAGGTATGAAAGTACTTCATTCAAAGAATGTTTTATCAAGTCTAAAATGTGTTAATATGGATTTATGTGAAAGTTGTGTTTATGGAAAATAAAAGAGAGTTAGTTTTCTCAAGGATGGGAAACAAAAGAAAGATGAGAAATTGGAGCTTGTGCATACGGATGTATGGAGACCAGCTCAGGTATCTTCTCTCGGTGGCTCTCATTATTATGTCGCATTCATTGATGATGCAACTAGGAAGGTATGGATTTATTTCATTAGGCAGAAATCTGATGTATTTGAAACTTTTAAAAAATGGAGAAGCTTCGTTCAGAATGAGAAGTAAAAAGTGGAAATGTCTCAGATCTGATAATGGTGGTGAGTATTGCAGTAAAGAGTTCGAACATTATTGTTCTTTTAATGGTATTCGTAGGAAGAAAATGGTTCCAAGGACTCCACAAGAAAATGGAGTGGCTGAGCGTATGAATAGAACAATAATGGAGTGTGCACGAACTATGAGATTGCATGTTGGGTTGCCTTTAAACATGTGGGCAGAGGCTATAAACATTGTTGTTTATTTAATTAGTAGAGGTCCATCTAATCCTTTGGGTTGTGGTATTCCAGAGGAAGCATGGACAGGTAAGAAGGTGAGTTATTCTTTTCTGAAAACCTTCGGTTGTGAAGTATTTGCACATGTAGATTCTAAAAATAGAACCAAGCTTGATACAAAATCAAAGAAATGTATATTTTTTGAATATGGCATTGATGAATTTGGTTATAGGCTTTGAGATTTTGAAAATAAAAAAATTGTGAGAAGCAAGGATGTCATATTCAATGAGAAAGTGTTGTACAAAGATCAGTTGTAGCAGCATGAGAAGAAAGAAAATGATTATGCAGTGCTGGATGATACTCTAAACAATGAAGTTTTAGTGGATCCTCATGCTCTGCAACAACAACAAGAAATATCACAAACTCCAGTGAATGTTAGACGATCTTCAAGGTTAAGTAGACCTCCAGATAGATTTTCTCCCTCTTTGTACTCTATCTTATTAACTGATGCTGGTGAACCAGAATGTTATCATGAAGCTATGTAGGTGGATACCAAGGTTCAGTGGGAGCATGGAATGGAAGAAGAAATGGACTTCTTGTTGAAAATCGGACTTGGAAATTATGCAAGCTGCCTGCAAGTAAAAAGGCTTTAGCAAACAAATGGGTTTATAGGATGAAAGAGGAGAATGGAGGTAAGAAAAGATTTAAATCCAAATTAGTTGTAAAGGGATTTGCACAAAAACAAGGTATTGATTTTGATGAAATATTTTCTCCAGTTATTAAAATGACCTCTATTCGTACTGTGTTAAGTATTGTGGCTGTTGAAGATTTGCATTTAGAACAGCTTGATGTTAAAACTGTCTTTCTCCATGGTGATTTGGAAGAGGAAATTTATATGCAATAGCCATAAGGATTTGAGGTCAAAGGTAAGGAGAAACTAGTGTGCAGATTGAAGAAAAGCTTATATGGATTGAAGCAAGAACCTCGACAATGGTATCTTAAATTTGATAGTTTTATGGTTGAGCAAGGTTATAACAGGTGTAATTCAGACCATTGTGTTTATTTTAAGATGTTAGATGAAGATAGCTACATTATTTTATGTTTATATGTTGATGATATGCTTGTAGCAGCGGGTCTAACATGGATCACATAAAGGAGTTAAAACAACAGTTAGCAAATTCATTTGCTATGAAGGATTTGGGGGCAGCAAAACAAATCCTTGGTATGAAGATTACAAGAGATAGGAAAAATAGGAAATTGTTTTTATCTCAAGCTGATTATGTTAAAAAGGTGTTGCAGAGATTTCATATGGAGAATGCAAAAGCTGTCAGCACACCTTTGCCCAGTCATGTAAAATTGACTAAGGATATGTGTCCAAAGACACAAGAGGAGGAAGAAAAAATGTCCAAGGTACCATATGCTTCAGCTATAGGTAGTTTAATGTATGTCATGGTATGCACGAGACCAGATATTGCACATGTTGTAGGAGTTGTTAGCAAGTATATGAGTAATCTAGGAATTGAGCATTGGAATGCCATGAAATGGATCCTCAAGTATTTGAGAGGTACATCGGATAAATATTTATGTTTTGAGGGATCTAATACAGATTTAAAAGGCTATGTTGACTCAGATTTGGCAGGGGATATCGATACCAGGCGGAGTACCACAGGTTATGTATTTACCGTTGGTGGGACAGCAGTCAGTTGGATTTCTCGGTTGCAAAAGGTGGTTGCTTTATCCACCACAGAGGCAGAGTATGTGGCTACCACAAAGGCAGCAAAGGAGATGATATGGATGCAACTTTTCATGGAAGAGTTGGGAAAACAACAAGTTGAAAATTACTTGTTCACAGACAGCCATAGTGCTATACATCTTGCAAAGAATTTTGCCTTGCACTCTAAAACCAAACACATATAGTTGAGGTATCATTTCATTTGGTCAGTGATGGAGGATGGATAGGTAAAGCTGGAAAAGATACATACAGATGCCAATCTAGTGGATATGTTTACTAAGGTGGTGATAAGGGAGAAGTTGAGCTCCTCTTCAGCTTCGGGTGGCCTTCAAGGTTGAATTAAAGTATAACAAAGCAGCAGGGTCCAAGGTGATTATTTCCAGTGGGAGTTGTAAGTGCAGCAATGTCATCTAGGTTCAGTCTCCAAGTGGGAGATTGTTGGTATGTGGTGACTGATTATTGTATACTGTACACTCTTCATGTATCCTTGTCGGGGTGTGGGGTCGGGTCAGGCCCCAGGCGAGGGTTTGGGGGCAGCAGCCCTCGAAAACGGAGGTTCGAGGGTAGTAACCCCCGAGAAAATTTTTTGTCTTGCTTTTTCACGGAATTATCGAAAAAGGGAAAAATCACCGAAAAAGGGAAAACCCCAACTTTGTATAACCCTAATCCGGAAGCTTCTAAAAAGCAGGTTATAAGGGGTTTGTAATAGAGTTACAGTAGGATAAGAAAATGCAATTATTCGCGATATTGTAATAGGGTTTTGCACTGGTTAATAAAATCATTGGATGGCTGAGGTTTGGTGGATGTAGCCCACATTGGGTGAACCATGTTAAATTCTCTGTGTTATTTTTTTGTGTGTTTTATTTCTGATTTATTTAATAAAATCTGCATTTAGCTTTTAGATATATGCCTTTGAAAACCTAACAATCAAGTCATATGAGAACAATACCAAAGAAAGGTATGCTCTCTTGACTAGTTTTTCTAATTCAAAACTTGTGAAATTTAAGAGTCTTAAAACAAGTGATGAAATCTAAAAAATGCTAGAAAGTATCTATGAAGGAGATGATAAGGTCAAGCAAGAAAAGATGCAAAATTTGAAGATCAAGTTTGAAAACCTAAGGATGACAAAAGATGAAGATATTACAAGCTACATGCATAGGGTGAATGAAGTTGTCAATTCCATCAGAGGTCTTCGCGGAAAAATTGATGAAGATGAGCTTGTAAACAAGGTACTAAGAACTCTTACTAAAGCTTATAGTCATAAGGTTTCTTCTATTGAGGAAATTTAGAATTTGAATAATTATTCTAAAGATCAATTGTTTGATGCATTAATTACTTTTGAATTGAGAGAGTTTGGTCCAAGTGATGTGAAAAAGGAGACTGCTTTTAAAGTTGGAAAAGAAGAGAATAATGAGGAATATAATCTAGATGAATTTGACGAGTTAGAATAAAACTTTGTGAAAAAATTGAAAAAGGGCACTATAAAATAAAGAGTTAAGTTAACTTTCATATGTTTTAACTATGGAAATGTTGGTCATTATGCTTAAAATATCCTGTCAAAGCTTCGAGAGATAGACCTAATGAGAATAAAGGTAAATCAATTAGAATTTATTATGTTAAAGAAGATACCATTATATATGGTTATGAATCTAATTACCCTGATGATGAAGATGATGAATGCTTGTTTATGGTTCTAAATGTTGGAACTAATTTTTATAACTATAAGAGATGTATGAGGGAAAGTTCTCTTGAAGTAGATCATGACATTGGAGGAGAAATGGTGACTCCTTTTCATGCTATAAAATAGAAGAACAATAGGATCATTGACAATGGATGCTCAAATAACATGACAAGTGATAAGAGTAAGTTTGTTAAGCTTGAGAAGTTTGAAGGTGGTTTAGTTAATTTTGGAGATGATACACCAGCTAAGATATGTGGAAAAGGTTCAAGCAATTTTGATGGCATGCATAATACAAATGATTTTATCTATATTAAGGGTATGTGGCATAACCTTTTGAGTGTAGGAAAAATATGTAGGGAAGGATATAATCTTGTGTTTCAGGACAATGGTTGTGAGATCAAAAAAGGCTCTTGAATTGTGGTTGCAACTAGGAAGAAGGACAGATGAAAATGTTTATCAACCTAAGAGTGAAAATGGTCAATTTTTTATGAATCAAATTAATGAAAGTTGGATATGGTATAAGAGAATGTGTAACATCAAATTTTGATAACCTAGTGAAGATTAGTCCAAATCAAGTTGTGGGAGATCCGCCAAAGATTATAAAATCTATTGATGTTGTCTACAAGGAATGTCAGATTGGGAAGCAAGATAGAAAGAATTTCAAAATAAATGAACAATATACTATTGATCGTTTGGAGTTGGTGCATACAAATCTTTGTGGATCTATAAGAATTAGAAGTTTTCAAGGTGATAGCTATTTCATATTATTAATTGATCATTATTCTACAATGACTTTGTTTACTTTTCTCAAAGAAAAATTAGAAGCTCTAGATAAGTTTAAGGCATTCAAAGCTATGGTTGAGAATGAAATAGATATGAAGATCAAATGTTTGAGATATGATAGAGATGGAGAGTTCACCTGGCTTGGCGGTTACCGCCTTACCGTAGACGGTGGTTCCTCTCTCCGTGGTGAGACCGCCAACGATGGGCTTGACGGTTACTGCCACATCACGAACAATGAGACCGCCGGCATTTGGCCTAGCAGTTACCGCCACACCGCAGGAAGGCTTTGGAAGGTCAACGGTTGTGCGACAAAGATGGCGATCAACACAGGCAGTTACCGCCATACCATGGGGTGACCCAATGAGCTTGGCAATAGCGCGGTGAAGTCAATGTCTAGGCTCGACGATGTCGTGGGGTGAGCTCAAGTGTGCTCACCGCATTACTGCAACATGAGTCAGATTGGAGCACGATAGCGCGATGGAATCTTGGGTGAGCTCGACTGAGCTCACCACCATACCGCGAGGCGAGTCCGATAGTGCAGCGGTAGCGAGGTAGAAGGTTGGGTGGGCTCAAACGAGCTCACCGCTATACCATGACTAGGTCAAAGGAGCTTGGTGGTTGCGCAGTAAGAGCTCGGAACTCGGTTGAGTTTGACAAGTTTGATCGTCTGTCAAAAGCTACGAACGAATGAAATGGTGACATGTGGCAAATCTTTAAGATCTGATTGGTAGAAATTTTATTTCCTGATTACAATAGAGCTGCATTATTGAAGCAAGGTTGAGGACATGCCTAAGACTAATTTAATGTTGCGCAGCTCGATGCATGTTGAATAAGTGATGCATGTTATCAAAGGATGAGAGTGTTCAAGCGATATTTTACCATGAACACTTAGACTCTCTAATCTGGAAGGATGTGAACCTATAAAGGCCAAGAGGCTAGGCTGGTCGTGAGGCTGACTGTGACAATCATTTGTGAGGAGCTAAGAGGAATCTACACAGTATGTCACGAGGACATTGTAACTATGTGAAGATTCTATTTTGTGTTGTTTGCCTTTTTCAAATGGAAAAAATGTATACTCCTGAATAGTATAGTTCTGATTATGTATTGTAATTTTTTTGTTACTGAATAATACATGTGAGTTGAATGTTTTGGAGGGTGGAGTTTTTTACCCGAAAGGGTTTTCCCAAAGTAAATTTGTGTGTCCATATGTTTTTCTTTCATGTTGTTTGATTTTGTATCTTGAATCTATGCTTTTGTTGAATTTGTTATAAGTTAAGCATTTACTTTTCTCAGAGGATCAACGAGAGATCAACTATGCTTGTTTTCGCTTTACGACATAGTTGTTTGTGTCTTTGTTGTGATTTAAATGAAAATCACTAAGGCAATGTTGTCTTAGATTTTGATCTATGATGGCAAGACCGACTCTGTATCCCCAACAGGTTCTGTGAAAATTATATTGATTGGATGCATATTTCCTTTCACTTTGAACAATTTTGTCCAATTTTCTTTGAATTATGATTTAAATTGAGAACAAAAAATTATCAAAATTTACAATTTTCTCTCCTTGCACATTTCAAATATGGACACTACTCTTTCCCATGAATGACACTCTATTGTCATTTAAGTAACATTTTATTTTAGTGACTTGTCTAGATTGGAGAACATTTACAAACTATAGACCATGTGATTACTACATCTTGAGTCTAGAAACATCTTTTAGACTTTTTTGAGCGACATTGCATGCCAAAAATATAATAGCCTAATTTTTATTTTCTTTAGAAAATTTTATACTTTGCTTATTAAAATCAAATCATTATTTTTCACTCATTTGCATAATAGCTATGTAATGGTATTGAATTTTATCATTTTTATATCTTTGGCCATGAGATTGATTCTAACTTACGTATTGGCTATTTCCTCTTCCACTTGACTTCTAAGGGTTGGTTCTTCCACCCCTCTATGAATTTCTTCCTTTACCTCTAAAGTTAAATGTCCTCCTACCTCTATCATGACTAATTGAGATTTGCGACTTAAAGGCATGCTCCAAGTAAAAGCTAGAAGAAGGATTTATCCTATGTTCATTGGAAATTAGAAAGGTATGAAACTTATCTATAAAAAACTATTAAAGAATTTGTCTCTTCTATAGCCATATAAATATTTATGAGAAGTCTCCTTAGAATATTTTCTACTATTCCCTTAACTTTACTATTCCCGCCATGAGACCTAATTTGGCTGACCAAGTCAATAAATAGTGTAAAAAATTGAATCCACCCATTTAGAATTCTTTAAAGATAATTTCGAAGCCTCTTCTCAATGTTCATAATTTTGCAACTTTCCCATAATCTTTTGTTTATATGTTTTTTAGAAGATTGCTCATTCTTACTTTGATTTTGTTGCTACTCCAACCCTTAAAAAATACTTTCATGTATTGCCTAAAAGATGAAGAAGAGAGCTTTAAAATCCTTCTTTCTATTATCTTGGAGAACATACTTTCTTGAGATAATTCGATGCATGTCTATTATGTACATAGGTTCAAGAAACCTTTTCTCCACAAGGTCCCTTATATCTTGAGAGTTGAGAAGAGCCTTCAATTTGATTGATCATTATTCATAGTAATTTGAAAATTCACCGGAAGAAGATGTCACTATTGACTTTGATACCAAATGTAAAAAGATAGAAAAAAATAAGAAAAATGAAAAACATGTAACAAAATCTTGCTAATTCGATTTAAATAAAAATAAAAAAATAAACTGGTTACACAAATTTTTCATGAGACCTTCTAACTCTCTTTCTGTAGAGAGAAAAGAAGACATATATTTTACTTTCTACTAACTACTCTCCTTTATAGTATTGAGCAACTACATCTACACCATACGAAAGCAGTTTCAATATGCATTAAACATATACATCACTATCCAAAATAAAAAAGACTGGCTAGGTCATCTTAAATTGGGTTGAAATTCTCTGTTGCCCCATGCGTTAGAGGAGTAGGCCCATACCAAAGGACAATGATCTTTGTGGAAAAGGTTAAGGACAATGTGAAACGGGGGAGTTGAACAATTACATCCACGGAGATATTACTTGCTGCAGATGAAACAGGACTGCAGTGGTTGGGATTAGTAATTTTAATAGGGAGGACATTAACTAAACCCACAACTTTAGACAATAGAACTTATAAAGAAAACCTTATATAACAAGTGCAGTGAGAAATCTATTCAGTAAATCTGCCTTTATGTATTTTTTCTTCTCTCCCATCTACTTCATAGAAATTATTCTCGTACCAACTGTTCTATCAAGTCAGTTCTCTTCTGATTTTGCAGTAGCTGCAAACAAGAACATGAGGAAACAAAGACGTTCATAGAATAATATGCTTCAGTGAGTGCAAAGAAAAAAATGATCGACAATTAAGAAAATCAGCCTATTGATCTCAAAATGTCATGGGCATATGGCATA
This sequence comes from Sequoiadendron giganteum, assembly GCA_007115665.2. Classification (NCBI taxonomy): domain Eukaryota; kingdom Viridiplantae; phylum Streptophyta; class Pinopsida; order Cupressales; family Cupressaceae; genus Sequoiadendron; species Sequoiadendron giganteum. The sequence goes on along the minus strand of CM021107.1, from coordinate 154,412,694 downwards.
AAAGTCATTATACTTTTTTGTGATCAAAAGAATGAATTAGATAGCTGGGCTCATATACATGCAGTTCTACAAATGTACAGAACAAGATTAATGTCAGAGTACAATGGTAGGAGAAAACAGAGAAAACAAACAGAAATAAAAGCACAAACATATTTGAAATTTTATATTGCTAAAATTAAACATTACAAAAAAATTCCTGTGCAGCTATTCATTCTTCATACTTCCATTACATTAATTCTCACTGCTTCTCTTTCACTAAACACTTCTTATTAATTCTCACTGCTTCTCTTTCACTAAACACTTCTTGCAAACACTGTTATAGACTTCTTACATTATGAAGTTGCATCTCTTTCATAAACAAACCACCCTTCATACACAACACTATTTCATTCATTCTTAGAGCTGTTACTCCTTAACAGGCATCAATACGCTACAATTTTTTCTGCTTATAGCACTGCAGAGCTGGACTCCAGTTAAGAACGCATACTAAAATGTAGACAGCAATATATATAATACTAAGCATATACAAGAGACAGAGAACAAAAATAAAATAGTATATTTTAAACTACCCATAAAATGTGTGAAACCTGGAAGAAGTAAATACGAGAGATAGAGAACACACATAAAATAGTATATTTTAAACTACCCACCAAATGTGTGAAGCCTACAAGGAGTTAATATGAAGTCCTTTCAAATCTTTTCAAATCTTGCTTTAAAATCTTTCTTCTTAATTTGTCTTCAATGCTGATACCAATTGAGATCCAATGCTGATACGAAAACTGACATTGAGCCAACGATCACGCATTATTCTCTCAAAGAACCTGGCTCTGATACAATTGTTAAAATGCAATGGTAGGAGGAAATAGAGAAAACAACCATAAATATAACCACAAATAGATTTGAAATTGTGTATTGATGAAAATAAACATTACAAAGAATTTCCTGAGTTGCTGCTCATTCTTCTTTCACTAAACACTTTTAACAAACATTATCACAGATTTTTTACATTACAATGGTTCGGCTCTTTCAAAAAGAGACAACCATTCATACATAACACTATTTCATTCATTCTTAGAGCTGCTGCTCCTCAACAAACTGGTAGCAAGCTTAAAAGCAAATTCTAACAATTCATTTTACCTACATTATAGCAAAATGTAGTTTTAGTACATTGCTGTTAGATGTGGAAAGCTAACATTTCATGCATTGCAGCTAATCTCCGACGTTTACAGCATTATACATTGCAAATACTCTCCAATGTGTAATGATGTATACGTTGGAGATTAGGCGCAATGCATGAAATCTTAGCTTCCCACGTTTAACATCAATGTATTAAAACTACTCTTGCTATAATGCAAGGAAAATGAATTGTTAGAAATTGCTTTTGAACTTGGGAAAAAAAAAAAGAAAGAAAAAGGGAGGATATCAGGGAACACAAACAAAAAGCAAATTTCAAATCATTTATACACCATTACAGAGCATTCATACATAGACAGTTACAAACATCTTGTGAGCTGCTGCGGATTGATACAAACTCCATTACATTCATTCATCACCCTATTGCTGGGCTTCTGCTCCTAGGCAAACACATTGCATTCTTTTAAATTACAAAACTTCGGCGCTTTCATATTCACACATATGCTGATACCATTACATTCATTCTTACTACTGTTAGAGCTGCTCCTCCTTGAAAGACATACCTTAAGAGGAGTTAATGTGATATCCTTTCAAATCTTTTGGAATCTTTTCCGATCCTTTTAAATTTGCCTTCAATGTTGATTCAATGCTGATACGGAGGTTGAGATGGAGAGGACGGGATAAGCCAGAGTAGTTGGGATTATATTTCCAACAATTAAGTTCTGCCAAGATTTTGAATGTCTTTTGTAAGCGCCTCCCCCTTTAAATTTATTGCACCACATAAAATTATGTAGTAGTTAACTGCATATGCTATGCCAATCAAATCAAGAGGTAGTTAACTGATAAATTACATACATTATTAACCGATAGCATATAGTGGGAACTTTATGCCGGATACCTGTCAGACGCCGCTAAACAACTTCTGTCAAACAATTTGTTGAGGTGGTTTACTGTTCCAAATGGTAATGCAGTTCCCACCGGATACCTGTCAGACGCCGCTAAACAACTTTTGTCAAACAATTTGTTGAGGTGGTTTGCGGTTCCGAATGATAATGCAGATTTATCACAACTTCAGACAAAAACATTTCGATGAGGTGAATAAAATCCGATCAGTAGCTTTAAATTTTGTGTCACAATTTCCACTATCAAATCTAGACAATATCAATTCAACGTGTTGTATAAGTTATCTGTCTTCTCAGCTGTCAAGTGATTTGAATCTATAATTAATTTGATCGCCAAAATCTAATCTTGAGATGTTTTCCCTTTGTTATTAATGCATTTACTGCGGCACCTGAATGCATTTACTCCGTTTACTATAGCTGACACACTCCATCGTAGGAATTCTCTCTCATCCTTATCTCTGCTTCGTTCAATATTTTATATCTTATTTTTATCTTAATAGGACTACCGTTTTTACTAAAAGGGATTAATTTTATGGCACAGCATTATTGGTTTTGGTTCGTCTCATATACAAATATTTCTGCGATCAGAGGGTTTCATAATATTTTCTTCAAACTTCCCATCGTTGACAGAAAGACGCAATTTTCGCAAAATCTTCAGGCAAGTCACTTGCCATGGTTTCAATTTTGATTTCCAGAGCGGCCGGATCCCTTTTTTTGTTTTTATTTGTGAATTTCACAGATCATCGCTCAGAGTGAACCTGCGATCTGGTAATGCATTGGATGGATTTCTAATACTTCCGTAGCAGCCTGGGTTTCATCGCTTATTGACAATCGACTCTGGTTCAATTTCTGCCAATACCCCCAACTTAGAAGCTTCAAATTACCAGTAAGCTGAACAATTAAAAAAAATGAAATACAAAAAAGCTTCGGTAGCAATTTCATTTTATATAGAACCAGAAACCAAATCTGCCTCCAGCTGCTGCTAAAAATATCAGGGTTTTAGAGCTTCTGTAGCCTTCAACTCAACACAAGATTTTTAATCCTTCTAAACAAAAATATGGGCTGCAAGTGTGCATTTGTTATGAGTTTTAATGTGTAATTACAACACCGAAACTTGTTTTACCCAATGTCATACGTGGCAGGCATGCAGCCTCAAAATTTAGTTTGCGGCACTTGTAATTTGTAAAAGTGTAAATTTATAAATCTATTTATGATGAGTTATGTATTTTGTATTGTTAAAGAGTAAGTATTTGTTTTGAGTTAGGTTTTTCTAACATTGTGAATATTTTATTCTCATCTTTTTTATAAATGATTATAAATTTATTTTTTAAGCTTCAAACTTTTTGATATTATTTCAAAAATTATATGTTTAAGTATGAGACTCAAAAAAATTTCCATCTAGTCATATTGTTGGGTACAATGGAATATACCAAAACATAAATCACAAAAGTTTAATAAGGTGCAACCAAATTTGAAAATCAAATCTAAAGACAAAAGTTACACTTTTATCAATCAAAGTGTGTTTCTAATATGTTTATCTAGTTGATGTCTATTGGTAAATATATTTGTTCTCTCAAATCCAATTGTTATTGGGGCAAATACTCTTTTCTTAAAATAGAGAGCCTACCTTTATTGAACACACAAAATATAAAAGCACATACATCCATACACTTTACATGTACAATTTTATGTATGTGAATTTATATTTGACTTCATATTGGTTTTATTTTTTGTTAATTTTTTATATTATATTTTCCTTAAAGATGCAAATTGATTGTATGTTTAAACTTTGACAATATCATTGAGAATGGGACTAACCTCCCATAAAAAGGAGTTATAATTGTTAATGTAATTCAATAACTTACTTAAAAAATAAATAAAAATTGTTAATTTTACATTTTACCTTAAAATCACATTCATAACTTACTTTCTTCTTGCACTTCAAATCATAATTTTATCAATTTATTATCTCCCTTCTATCTTAAAAATAATCCTCCCTTTTTATCTTATCCATTTTAAAATTAAATCACTAGAATATAAATGTTTGAATTACATTATTATTTAAGATACCATTAATTATAAATTTCTTATTACTATAATACATTAATTTGCATTACTTTAACTAAAGTGTGCTTGCAGCATTCTTTGGGCTTTCATAATCAACAATTAAAGAACAAATAAATAAAGAACACAAACTTCTTTGTGCAAACTATTTTCATACAACTACAAAAGCATCATAATTGAAACTGTTATGAATCTTTCCTTCAATTCGTATAAAGAAATTATACTAAAAAAAGAAACTACTATTTGTTCCAAACATTTGTAAATTAAATATCTTGTGTATGTATTTAAACTCATATGCAAACTTATATAAACACTACATACTACACTTCTTAACATGTTCACTTACATATACTTCTCTATGGACATACCCATTGCATGATAGTGCCATAGCTCTTGTTCATTGCATATACCTAATATCAAAATTTAAAAAGAAATTACAATTTATTTATTTATTTTTTGTTAAGTTTAGTATGTCAATTCATTTTAATTAGTTAACAGATGTATATGTAATTTTCATTTTGTTCACTATTGTATAGTTTTTTATTTAGTATATAATTTATTTTTATTATAAATTATTAAATTAAGATTTTATATATTTTTTGTTATCTATAATCTACAAATGTTTATTATTTGCATTAATACTCTACTCCATCTGATACATGATCTTGAAGTGACTAAGCTATGAAGAATATGTGATGGTAAATTGTGATTTATGAACAATGTGTAGTTTAGAGTGTAAGGGTGCACTAATGATTTTGAAAGAAAAGAGAAAATAACAATATAGAAAAAATATTATCTGAATGCTACAACAATCATACTAATTTTATTTACAACAAAGATATTTTGCATTGTCTCTCTATTTATAGAGGATTTCACATAAAAGATCTCAACTCATACAAGGAGATAAAAACAAAATAGATAACTCCAACATAAGACAATAGAAAATGTGGAGAAGAGAGTAGGAGATGTGGAAACAATTATCACTTATTTATAGGCAACATGGGAAACAATTTAGAAATGGAGAACTGGGTATGAGATGCGGAAGATGGAGTAACAAATAGTATTAGTGGATGAACAACTAACTCTAATTCAATTTCAACTACCAGCATACATGGTCATCAACTATTGAAACATGGAGGAAATTAGACACTTTCAACACTCCCCCTTAATTTCCACCATTAACTATTTCAACATCAATTATTCCAAATTTTTCTCTTAGATACTCAAAGCTCTCCTTCGGTAATACCTTTGTCAAGATGTTTGCTAACTGATCTTCAAATCTGTAAAATTCCAGATGAATTTCTCCATTATTCACCAGTTCTCTAATGAAATGGTACCTAGTATCAATTTGCTTGCTCCTTTTGTGAAAAAAATGATTCTTTGATAATGCAATAGTTGAATTGTTGTCACAAAAGATTGGTGTTGACTCCTCTTGTGCTTGCAACAATTCTATTGATACTTTTCTCATCCAAACCACTTGGCATGTTACTGATGTGGCTGCTACATACTCTGCTTTAGTTGACGAAAGTGTTACTATTGGTTGCTTCTTTGATGCCCATGAGATTGCACCTATCCCACAATGAAAGACATATCCAAAAGTACTCTCCTATCATCCATGCTACTTGCAAAATCATTGTTAGTACAATCAATAAAAAAAAAACATTAGTTTTGGAATACAAGATTCCATATCTTGTTGTTCCTACCACATATCTCAATATCCTCTTTCCAACTTGCCAATGTGAATCTTTTGGTGACTCCATGAATCTTGAAATTAGACTAACACCATACATGATGTTTGGCCTTGTAGTTTTGAGATACATCAAACTTCCAATTAATCTTTTGAAGATTGTAGAATCAACATTAGGCCCTTTTCCTTCTTTGCTAACTTTAGTTTATGTTGCAACCGGTATAGATGTTAGATTACAATTTAACATCCTAAATCTTTTCAGCACATCCTTTGCATATTTGGATTGACTAATGAAAAATCCTTTATTTGATTGAACAAATTCAATGCCCAAAAAATACTTCATCAAACCCAAATCTTTCATCTCAAATTATTCTTCATTTTCGATTTAAATATGTCTATAGATAAATTTTTAGTGAAGATTAGATCGTCAACATATAAACACACAATCAAAATATGACCTTCTTTATTGATCATTGTGTACAATGTGGGCTCGCTCTGGCTACTCCTAAATCCATTGCTTTTCATGTATGAATCAATCCTACTATACCATCTCTTGGTGCTTGTTTAAGACCATAGAGAGCCTTCTTCAATTTATAGACCATGTCTTCATGTCCATGCACTTCATAACGTAGTGATTGTTTCACATATACTTCTTCTTCTAGAAAACCATTCAAAAAAGCTAATTTGACATCCATTTGAAAAAAAATCCAATCATTTTATCCAGCTATTGTTAAAACCATTTTGACAATATCAAGTCTAGCACCTGGAGCAAATGTCTCATTATAATCAAATCCATACTGTTGTGAAAAAACTTTTGCAACTAATTTGGCTTTATGCTTTACAATTTTAGCTTCAGCATTGAACTTAGTCTTATAGACCCATTTGACTCCAATGCAATCTTTACATTCAGGTAGATCCACTAATTTCCATGTTTGATTCCTTTCAATAGAATCCATTTCTTCATCCATTGCCTTGATCCAATTATCTTCTTTCACTCCTTCAAAATATATAGGATCACTAGAGAATAAAGAAAAAATTGAGCAAAAATCAAAAATTTCTTCTCCTTGACCATATATCTCTTTCAAACTTCTCATTTCTTACCTTTTAATGAGGCAAGTGTAGGGTTTGGCTCATTACTTACACGAATTAGGAGTAGGATGCTCTGCATGACCTGATGATTGACCTTGCACACGATTTCTTGATGGAGTGCTTGGTTCTACTTGATTTGATTAACCATCTTGATATTCTTGTTCTTTTTCACTATGAGGTATTGATGCTCTTGTTGATACTATACTGTCAACACGTCCATCCCATGATTCTTCCTCCTTAAATTTGAAATCTCTGCTAGTAATCATTTTCTTTGAAATGGGGTTATACAATTTCTAAGCTTTCAATTGCTCACTATAACCCATAAAGATACATTTCTCACTTTTATCATCCAATTAAATCTTCTTTATTCGGATGGCACTAAAGAATATGCAACACAACCAGAAATTATAAGATGAGAAACACAATGTTTCTTACCGCTCCATGCTTCTTGTCAAATTTTGTCCTTAACACTCTTTGTAGGACTTCTTTTCAAAATGAAAACCGCACACGCTACTACTATTTCCCAAAAATCATTAGACAAGTTTTTGGCCTTCAACATACTCCTTTCCATTTCCATTATGGCTATGTTCTTCCTCTTTGCTACACAATTTTGTTGTGGTGTGTACCTTGTTGTGAACTTTTTCTTGATCCCATGATCTCTACAAAACTCTAGAAACTCATTAGAATTAAATTCACCACCCCTATCAGATCAGAGTGTCTTAATGAATAGTCCACTTTGCTTTTCCACCATAGCTTTGAAATCCTTGAATTCATTGAAAGCTTCAAACTTCTTCTTGAGAAAGTATATCCAAGATTTCGTTCTAAAATCAACAATGAATGTTAGAAAATATATACTTCCTCCTAAATATGGAGTTTTCATTGGTCCACATATATCACTATGAACTAACTCCAATGGAGTCCTTGCTCTATTTGAACTTCCTACAGGAAAAAATTATTTGTGTTGCTTTGCTAATATACAACTCTCACATGAATTGGTTGGTTGCATGATGGTTGGTAATCCTCTTACCATATTTTTCTTTCACAATAAACTCAAACCATCAAAATGAAGGTGACCATACCTAAAATTCCATAGCCATTCTAATCTAAGTATACTGTCCTAAAATTAACTTCTTCTTTTCCTTGAATACAATGCATCTAAAGGGGGAACATCCAATTCTTGGTCATCTCAACCCTTGTAATTAATCTGTCGCTAGGATTTCTATCCATAATTGTACAAGCATCATTGTTAAAGAAAACATTGTACCCATTTTTCATTAGTTGTCCCACACTCATTAGATTATGTTTTAATCCAAGCATAAAGTAAACATTAAGGATACATCTCTTTTCTCCATTTTTAGTAAAAAAATTTATAGCACCTTTCCCCATTACAGATACTTTACTATCATTTCCCAATTTTACTTTAGATTTCACATAATCATCAAGACTAGCAAATAACTCTCTATTTCCAGTCATGTGATTGCTACAGCCACTATCTAAAAACCACACACCCTTAGAAATTTCCTGAGCTACATTGCAAGTTATAAATAAACTTCTTGAATTATTATCAAATACATCTAAATAATTTGCACCATTTTTTTCCACTTCTTCTTGTTTCTTCCTACACTTATTTGCAAAATGACCATATTTTTTATAGTAATAACATTGGATGTGGGATTTATCAAACCTTTGTGATTGTTCTTGAAATTGTTTTTTGCCTTGTCCTTTGTTATCGAAACCATGATTGGACTCATTGGTCCTTTCTCCTTGATCTAAAATTCTATGACCATTTATGCCTCTTCCTCTTCCTCTAGAGTTTGATCTTCCTCCCCCTCTGCTAGATGATACTTGAGATCTAAAGGCATTCTCTGTAGAAGAATTGTTATTCTATTCATTCTAGAATCATGAGATAATAAGGATCCCAATAGTTCATCTACAGATAGTTGAGTTAAATCTTTTGATTCTTCAATGGCAACTAAAATTGCATCAAATTTACTAGGCAGACTTCTAATAACCCTTTTAGCCACTATTTGATCAATTATGTTCTCCCCATGTGTCCTCATTTGATTAACAATATTCATAACTTCAGTAAAAAAAATGATCTATAGAATCAGAATCACTCATATAAATATTTTCAAAACTTCTCCTTAGTGTTTGTAACTTAGCTAGATCTTCACTTTGTTCGTACCTTGATAAGCAATTTCTAGTGCATCCCAATCTTGTTTAGACCTAGTTGTTGCAACAACTCTTGGGAACACCAAATCATCCATAGCTTGTCGTATAATAAACAAGGCTTTAGCATCCTTTTTCTTGTTGTCTTTGAGCTGGTCATTTTCTGCTTATGATAATGTTTGAAAGGTTACATGGTCCTGTGGTTCTACAAAACCCCTCTCTACCAAATCCCATACATCTTGAGAACAAAACAATGTTTTCATCTTTACAGACCAAAAATCATAATTCTTACTAATGAATAGTGGAATCTGAGGCTGGGAAATGTTGTTGTTTGTTTTCATGTCTAGAAACTAGTCTAGTTCCCAATCACCAACTGGCAGCAATTACTTTTGTGAAATATCTTATTGGATTTCTTTGAAAAACTGGCAGCAACTTTGAACTTTATTTTGCACCTTCTTCACAGTTGCAGTAGTGGTCTCTTTCAGCTACTTTCTACCTCTAAGTCTGAGCAGTCCTTCCTCAGATTTTACAATCTTCTAATTTTCTACTAAAAATATCTTTAGGATCAACTCAGCTAGCTCTGATACCAATTTGAAAGCATAGAGAAAATAACAATACAAAAAAAATCTGATTTGAATGCTACAACAATCACACTAATTTTATTCACAACAAAGATAGTTGACATTGCCTCTCTATTTATAGAGGATTTCACATAAAATATCTTAACTCGTACGAGGAGATAAAAACAAAATAGATAACTACAACATAACAAAATAGGAAACATGGAGAAGAGAGCAGGAGACGTGCAAACAATTATCACGTATTTATAGGCAACGTGGGAAACAGTTTAGATGTGGAGAACTGAGTATGAGACGTGGAGGATGGAGGATGGAGTAACAAATAGTTTTAATGGATGAATAGTGAACTCCAATTTAGTTTCAACTACCAGCATATGTGGTAATCGACTATTGAAACGTGGAGGAAATTAGACACTTTCAACAGATTTTGAGAGTGCCCTTAAAAATATATTCTTTAAAAAAAAGTTAAAATTAAAGCTAAAAATATTTTGTTTTATTTCTTTATTTTAAATAGTTTGACTTCATTTTTCCTCAGCGAAACCGATTGTGGCAACATTTATATAGTTTAATTGATTTTTTTAATAAAAGTTGAAATATTTTGTAAGGAGAATAGCAATATTTTTTGTTTTTGTTTTTAATTTCTTACAGCTAGGTCATCTCATGTATTAAAGTGAAATCTTCAAAGTTTGTGGAAGTTCACTTGATCCTCACCCACCTACGTAAATAAGTTGCAGAGTGCTTAGTTGGGATTTGTTATTTTATAATTTGTGGGTTTACATATGATTGCTTATTTTTTAATGCTCGTGGTTTGTAAATGTTTGCAAGCTTCATTTTACAAAAAAAACAGTTAGAGCGAGACTTTGTAATCTTTGGATTTTAAAGCATTATTTTTATAGGTTTGTAGTGCCTTGATTTATCTTGGTATCTTTATGGAAATTTAATAAATTTTTCTTTTTAGAGGAGCACAAGAAATAATAATTTGCAAAAGTTGTTCACTTTAAAATTCTGTAAAGCTTTAGTTTATAAAATTTTGATGTCACCTCGAATTTTCATAAAGATTAATTTATATTAATAATTCGCAAAGATTTAATCAAATAAAATATTACAAAACTCATTGGATAGTAAATTTATGTAAAAGATGATCATGTAGATATCCATAAAAATAATATAAGAATTTTCCAAAACTAAGTCGAAATTCCACAAGAACATACCATCTTATGTTTTCCACAAAATGGTCTAAGAACTTTTTCTACAAAATTTAGAAACATGGTATATTTTGATCTTTCTTTTTTCATCCTTGGTTTTCATGGCTTCCTTTTCCACTGTGATTAGCATTGTTCAAATTCCTGCAAGTTCTCATTTGCAGGGATTTGGTGCATAGTAGTTTAAGAACATTTTGGGAGAATCATCCCTATGAATCTTACATAGGTGAAATGTCTACAAAAGAGAAGTTTCTTATTCCCCACAAATTTTGAAGCTTTCAAGTTTTTTCAAGGTCAATGGGCTTGTATTTTCTGCAAAGTTTGATGACCACCAATTCTCTACAAAAATTAGTTTATTTTAATTTTTTACAATTTTCCATGTGTGATGGAGTATAATATTGAACATGGAGTTAGTTGAGGATATTTTCAAAAAATTCTAGTAATTAACGGTTGTATTAATTATTTATTTATTATGGGGAGAATTTGTTTGATGGAAAGTTAGGGATAATTGATAATTATTAAATTGTCATTTTCCTCATCACGTGATGTGTCGTGTAGATTTTATGGAAAATATAGATCGAACAACACAAATGAAGTATGAATTTGAGGGAAGTTGATCCTCCCTCTAAGATCACATAAAGTATGTTTTTGTTTAGTGACACTAACCTAGGTCATATTGATATGGGGGAATTCAAGGAGAGGACCTTTGGAGATAAGAGAGCTAAATTGGATAGCAAGATCAAGCATAGTGGAATTGCATAAGCAGCTAGGTACACATCTTCAATATTATGACTAGAGTTAATTATGTGGCTCAAGAGTATTACCATAGGGTAAACCCATAATAGTGGTCTACAATTTTTATGAGGAAGGAAATTTGTAAAAATGCTCACACATCCAAATTTTCATGTTTTTAAGGTTCATTCGAACTAGGGGGATCACACGAACCCAAAAGAGGGGTTCGGTTGAACCCCTAGTTTGAGCGAACCCCCTTTTGCATGGTAGGTTCGTTCGAACCCTATGATGTCACATTTCTTTTTGCAAAGGGGGTTTCGTTTTTCCCTTCTCCCCCTCTTCCACCAAATTTTAGCAGATTTCTGACCTTTGAAGCTCGGTTTGAGGGTGAAAATGGAGGAGAATTCACAAACCCAACTAGAAGATGGTAGTCCTCAGAACGAGCTATCCAACGAATTAAATTTTAATATGTTTTGGTTTTATTATGTATGTGTTTTTTTAGTTTTATTAAACATACGTTTTTCACCGAAAATCAAGCTCTTTGTTTTGCACATGTGGAAAAATAGCAGATTATTAAAATAATTTTTTTTAAAATATGTTGAGGCTGGGTATTGATGTCCTTGATCCATTAAAAAAAAAAAAAAAATTTCGATTCATACAAAAAAAGTTATGTTGTATACATAGTTCACCTATGTTTGAATTGCAATTGGTTTGACTTTGAAACTTGATTAAGGAAAAAATATTCAATAAAAAACTATGAGACCAAATGAAAGTGCTAGATATTGTAGTTAAAAATTTAAATTCAAAAAAAAAAGAATTTTATCCTTCATACAAAAAAATTTATGTTGTATACGGTGAGCGCCACTTTTTAAAAATGTTGTTTTATGAAAAAAACCAGTTTTTTGTGGGAGATGGAAAAAAAACTGCAATCTAATTCCAATTTTTTTGAAAAAACTATTTTTAGAATCTAAAGATAAAATGTGATGAGACTCTAATTTGCATCATCTTCAAATTCCTCGCGGTTTAGCCACTATAGGTTCCCGAATATGAAGATTTAGTTAAAAATAATAATTGCAGTGTCCAGTTTGGCCAAAAATTGTAAACCACTATTGTGGGATCACCCCACAAAGAATCTCAAAAGATGATAGCCACATTTGGGAGGGTATTGGAAAACTTTTTTGCTAATTCTATTTCTCACACCTTTTGAATCCCCTCATTCTCTCACATGACTATTATCAATAAGGAGTGATGAGCCTGATTAATAGCTAGTTTTCTCTTATTTAGTTCATAACTTTCAGACATTTTAAGTTACTTATTTCATATACATTCTTGAACTTACATACCTTTTTATATCCTTCATGCAACTTAAACTAGATTTTGATGGAGAGAAATATGATTATGATATATGTTGGTAATTGCATGGTAAATTATGTGAATGTGTATGGAATGTAACTTATGAATCTATGTTTAATTATAATGTAGGGGCATCATTTTGTTTAAATCCTTTTTTATTTTCCCCAACCACTACCATGTGAAGGAACTATTAGAAGTTTTAAATTTTTAAACTTGTTTTTTTTGTTTTGTTTTGGGGGCAACTTAACCTACTTGTATACTCATTTAATGAGTAGCAACAATGAAAGAAATGATAAAGGGACAAACTAGGTGGGAGTTTTTAAAATCAAAAAAGGTAGTTGGAGAAATTAATGGCATATTTTGGATGTTCCAATTGTTTCGATGAGATTTTTTGGGAATTTTCTAGATTTTTGGGGGAGTTTTGAGAGGTGGAACATCGAAAATCAAAACAAAAGAAAGGAGGACAAAAGAGAGGAAAAAGAGGTCAATATAGTAGAAACAAAGAAGAATAGAAGAAGGTAACAAAGAATAGCAGATGACAATAGAAGAATTTTTTGAGGTTGGTCATAAAGGCCTGCAACAAACATCAAGAAGATAAAGTGGAGGACCGTAGACTTCAATTCTTATTGCAACAATTATAAATGTGTAAAAATATTGTAGATGCTCTTTTTTCTTAGTTAATGAAACTAGTTTTTATTTCTCCCAAGTCATAGTTCTCTGATATTGTGTGTGTGGTTACAAGAAGTATCATATAAATTTTTAATTCTGAAAGTATGATTTTTTATTTGCAAGTTTAAAGTCTTTTATGAAGTTAAAACTATAAATAGCCACCTTCGACCAACGTTGTGCACAACTACCCACAACAACAAATTATTTTTGACAACAACATAGCTATTATCTACAACTTATTTTATGCCTCAAAAACCTTATGTTTCACTTGCAGCTCATGTGTAGACTTTTGTAGAGGTTGTGTGAGTTTCTTACAGAACCACAACTTCTCCTTTTCCACCCGTTAGCTTGTTTTATAGTGGATTTTAGTCCCCTACAAAGGGGTGGGTTCCATCAAATTTATGGTTATTATTAGTGTTTATATGTTAGATGAACTAAATCTTTGCAGCCCAGAAGTTAGAGTGAACATATTGTAGCCTACAACAATTGGGAAGCTCAACTCGTAGCTAAAGGATCATGAGTAGCAGGGGAGAGTCCAGATTGGTGAACGCGCAATAGTTCCAGAATAAATGAAGGTGATCGTTGAAGAGGTCAAATTGTGAGACACCGTGACAATAAATAAACATGATAGAGGAATAAGGGGTTAATATTGTTGGGCTCACGTGACAATTTGACTATATCTCTATCAAAAGAATTTGAGCAAGAGTATTGTTTCTACTTCTTTTTTGTTCTTTTTAAATAAAGTTTCTATTGCAAAGAATCGTTGACCTCCTATTTAGTTTTTTGTTTTGAATCCTTATGCAAATAAATCTCCTCCCACACCTATATCTGGGGATTGATGGTAGAGGAGTAAATACAGGTGTAAATATAGTTAGAATTGCAGTTGAAGTGTATTCTTAGTTTTTATGATTTAGCAAGAAAATTGTTAAGTTTACTAAATTGCAATGAATATGAATTTTTGAATGAGAAATCTATTGGAGATTCTTGTTATATCATGAATATTTAGTTTTCAATGCAATAAATATTTTTTCAGTCTACTATAATGAATAGTTGATTCAGTAGCTCATACTTTTCGTATCTTATGGGTACAACAACTTGAGCAAGGGCCACTCAAGGTACTATCCATCCACTTCATTTTATTTTTTTAGTAGATGTTTTATGTTGCATTAATTTGAGAATATATTCATGATTGTATACATGTTGTAATATTACTTTGAGTCAAATCTCAAGGTGGTTAATTAGTTGAGTTGTGACGAGTCAATAGTTAGTGGTATAGTTAATTACAAAGATCAATTTAGCAGTTAACTATTTATAGTACTATGCTAAGAGTACTCATAACATAGGTGTCAAATTAAGCTAATTACTCTCTTTCACAGTTTAAGCTTTATTCCCTTTTCAAGTATTTCCTATTTTTATGCACACATATGTAAACCACCTACACTTGACGATAAAAGGAGAATGGAATCTATGGACACACATATAGTTCCAACATCATAAAAAATTTATATAGCCCTGATTGATAATTAAATGGAGCCTTGTGAGGGTTTAGTGGAATTTTTAGCCAGGAACCACCTTTTAATTGTGTGTCTAACACCAAATTGACTAAGCATTAGTTGGGCCTTACAAGGAGTATATAGGTGGAATGTTCAATAGCAACCCTAAGGTAAGTATGCAGGTTGTTGATGACTTGTGGATGAAGTGTCCAAAAGGAAATCCATATAAATTACCCAAGTATCTATACTAAAGTGACTTTGAAAATGAAGTCAATGATTTGGTCACTCGTTTGAGTAAAGTAATGGGAATTTCATCTGCATCCACTTTGGAAAATTGGATGTTCTATTTTTTAGAGTAAATACTAAGAGGACCAATTGAATTTGATTGGTCCAAGATAATTAGTGACAACTTGTATAATCAATTTTCTCTCATGAAGAAGTATTTGGTCTTCTTTATGACCTCCTATACATTGTATTTCTCTTCACAATTTTTTTAGATATATAGAGGTTTGACATGTTAATGTCCTATGGATAACAAACATAACCAACACAAAGTATATATTTTCACCCTCGGCTATAGGTGCAAAAAGTGAAGAATATCTATAAAAGTGTGAATGATGCTTTCACCATGTTTATTGTTAGGAATTTGGAAGGGGATTTGAGTAGAATAATTTCTTCCTCGGCAATGGAGACACTCAAGAGATTTGGGTACAAGTTCATCCAATTCCCAAAATTTAGGTCTATTTCAAAATGAAAAGCTTCTCAAGTTCTTTGTATAGGCTACCCAAGTACTCAAATGTAAAAATCATTATACTAGAAATGCCTAGATAATTATGTGCTTCACACAAATCATTGCAAAATAAGCATAGGGTTGGATTTCCTTGTCCCCTAAAATTTGGGAGGGGTTTATTTGCACACCTAGCATCTCCAACAACTAATTACTTTGATGTGCAAATGCAGACTTTCAAGCTTAATTTTCATAGTCAGAGATAATTTTGATCCTTACAATAAAATTAAGAAGTAAGTTGGGAAACAGTATGACCACCGGCTGCACATTAAGGATTTTTGGGCCAGCTACATGAATGATTTGGAGGTCTCAAAAAGATCATTCATGAGGTTGATAGTGGACTATATTAGAACATTGATTCTTTATTTGATTTTAGACCAAGCAAAAGAAGATGGCTAATTTTTGGATGAAGACAAATTTAAAATAAGGTGGTTGATGAACCCATCCCATTTCTAGATTGGACGAAGGATGAGGAAACTGACATAGATGCTATCACTAGTTGAACTTCTTAAGAGAACAATGATACAAATGGAGGCTTAGTGCTCTAGTCTTTTGACTCAAAGAATTGAGTTTTCTTATGACAAGGTACATGATAATGTTGGTTCCAATGATGAGGATCTAGCCAAAGAAAAGGTGGGACCTAGTTTAGGTTCCATGGGGAAAGAAACCATAACCAAAGGAAAAGGAAGGAAGAATATAGAGGAGAGGCAGTGCATGGATAAATCTTAGGTCTACAAGAGGAAGGCTACTACAAAGGGAAGTAGGACTCTGGCCAAAAGGACAAGAAGGGATGGAACAATAAAATTATATCCCATACAAGAAGAAAATAGATATTCCTCTCCTTCTCTACCTCCATCATCCTCCATTCCTTCATCTTCACCACCAATATTAGATACATCTTGCACAACAACCACTATTCCTTCCACCACCCTCGATTCACCTCTCGCATTGAATATCTTAGTGGACATCACTATATCCATCCCCACTCCTTCTACTAGCCCTATTTTTTATGGAATCATATTTGTAACTCAACTAAAGAGGTAGTTTCCATATTACTCTTTAAACTTAACAAGTCTTTATCAAATCAAGTGACACAAGCTACTCCTCGTTCCTATTCCTAGATAATTTTGGAGCCTCCCACCATGGAGAGTGTGGATCAAATTTTGGATGCAATACAAAGAAAATTGAGGGAATACATGGTACACACATCTTGATGGTAGATGAAGATTCAACTACACCTGAACAAATTCAAAGAATCATTTCAGTGGTATTTTTGAAGTTGAAACAAAAAATCTTGCAAGTTGTAGAGAGGAAAGAACTGTAGTAATATTGCATAAAGGTCAAAAAGATAATTCCCGTGAGGAATAGGCTATAACAAAAAATATTTTGATTAAAATTACTTCCTCTTCTTAACAAAAAAATAAGGCCACTCTCTAGCTTGGCTAAAAGAACAGTTGAAAAAAAGAGGCCAATAATTGAGACTCCACAATTGAGTTTGGAAGCTATTTTGAGCTAGATTGATAAGGCAAAGGAGAAAAAAAAAGGTCTCACATGATCATGGATGCTTCTAGATCCCAAATTTTGCATGTATCCACCCTTCCTTGAAAAGGATAATACCGCTATGCTACAAGAATATTTTGATGTCAAAACAATAAACATTGGTCCCACAAATAGAGCCTAAAAAATTCATGAGTTACAAGGCATGATGAACAACATCTTGAAGAGGATGAATAAATATGAGGATATTAAGGCTCAACTAAATTCATAGATATTTTAATTTGAAACCTTTACCTATTATTTGGTTACTCTGGTCTAGAGCACTCCAAAACCAACAACAACTCCTATGATGCTATCTAAAGATGAAGTAGACAAAATAAAGAAAATGAAAGAATTGTATTAGTCTACACAAAATTGGATCAAGAGTGTTCTTGACACATGCAATAAGTAAATTGGGGTAGTCATCCAAGTAGATAACAACTTTCTAATTTTGAAGGAAGAAGATGATAATTAATTGAATATTGTATTGGATTTCATAAATATTATAGCTAAGTATTCCTAAAATTAGAAGTAATAAAGATACTTCCCACTAAAGTAATAAAACGTAAAGGAATTTTGAAGAAATAATTAGAAAAACACCCACATTACTAGCTACATGCACTAAACTTTAAAAGAGAGATCATGGTGCAAGTTAAGCATGATGTCAAGAGTATTGTTGATCAAATCAACAAAGTTTGGAAGATTTGTAACCAATTTTTGCAAGAATTAATTAAGATGTAAATAAGTGCTCCTAAAAAGATAGATGATGAGATTCTAAAGTAGCAATGGAGGTTTCTTATCCATAAGAAGCCAACAAATGACATATCCATATAGTTCTTCGACACTACGACCAAATTTTTGGTAAAATCTTAGGAGTTGATCAGTCAAAAGTCTTCTTGGATGGAGTGACACCATCAACTTATTGATGAATATGAAACTTTGTGCTATAAACATGTTCATCCTTCTTTAGGTCCACCTAATAAAGACGTCACTAAATCCATAACCACTTTTTTCAGGTTTTCTATAAAAGAAAAATTAGAAGGCAGGAGTGTAATAGAGAAAAAATTCCTATAAAAGACAACTAGTAGGAGCATTTTTAGAAAATTGTGCCCATGTTCAATGGGATTTTGTAAAATATATTACTGCTAAAGGATATATATTTTAATATATTTTATATTTTCTAAGATACATTTTTCATTGAATTCTATTGGGGATAGATGATGAGTATGTGCTTAATATTTAATGCATCCCAAATATTAAATACAAATGCAATATTGGCCATTGGTGTTGGGATGGTTCACTTATTATAACTTGGAATTTCAAAAATAGTATCATTATCTTAATTAGTTTGAATGTTGGTGATGATGAATTATATTTTGGAAAGGTTTTTAAGATATTCTAGTAGTGGTAAAACTAGATTGGAACATAATTTTAATGGGAAGATATAATCTAGTTGTAAAAAGAAAAAAAGGTTATATTAAGAGTTTATGATTATATAAAATATAAACAATTGTGGATTGAATTGTGGTTATATGTTAGAAGGATTTACTCTGGATTTTATAAATTTTGGAAAAGTATTAACATTTTGTAAGGTTAATTGTTGAATTTTTATTTTAAAAATTGTTGGAAGCATGTTTATATTCTATATATTGACAGTTTTTAAGTATTTATGAAATCTGACTATTTTTTGCATTTAATAATTTTTTTGTGTTTAATAGTTCAATAATAGATTTATTTTTGCTAATATAAGCTATATTTATAGGGTGTAGTACCCTTAATACCAAAAATTTGTTGGACTAACCGCTAGCATCTCCCTTCAGGTTTGCGACATGGTTTAACTACCTCCCATGGATCTTAACTGACACTTGTATTGGGCATTGACAGGTTGATCTTTTGGTGCAATGACAAGGCCAACAAAATCCCTATGGTCCAGAAGTTAACAATTCAAAATAACATAACATAACTAGTTACAATAGATCGATAATTTGAAGAAATAACACGTAGACAACATAATAAAAGGTTCTCCAAAAACAAACAATCAAAACCCAGACCATCACCGACAAAGATTCTCCCATTCCTCCATGAGGAATTTAAACACACCCCTAGTGGAAAGACTGGTACTGAGATCAAACTCCATAGTATTATTTTTAATTTTCTCCTTCAACAACACTGATATAGTGACAATTGAGTGTCGAATGATATTTATAGTGAATCGAGTCAATATTTTGAGCTTTCTTTCCAAGTTGCAAACATGAGTTAGTAGGCCATTGACATCTTCCTCAATCGTAGCATCTAGCTTGTTAGTCTCTTCATCCAAATCTTGATGATTAGAGGAGTTCAAAGTGGAATCCTCTAGAACCATTTGATTAAGCTCTAAGAAGTGACTAGGTCCTTCCTTGTACTCCTTTGTTTCCTCCATTGTATCATGCTTCACGTCATCACTATCCTTTCCATGTATCGAGTTTCTATAAATATCATCAATCATGACCTCTTCTTATTCTTAGCTAGGTTGTTAAACTTCCTGACACTAGCAGGTTCCACACAAGTGTCCAAACTCGAGGCCACCACAGTTTCTTCCTCATAATCTTTAGACCTAGTTTCATCCTCATCATTTTTAGTGGGTGGTTCCTTGACATAGAATCTTATGCCCTTCTTTCTCATTGTTGTTTGTTTGACATTGGTTTTGAGAGGCATTTTCTCCCTTTTCTTAGTAGGGGTATTCTTGATTCACATAGACCAGTGGCGACAATGGTTTGAGCCTACGTAACAACTCATTTTTTTCCTTTTAGTGGGAGGTCTTGGTTTAGTTTCATCAAGGATTTGGTTGGAAATGAGGGGGCTTTACTCTTTGAACCTACACAAACAATAGGGGAGGGTTTTGAAGGAAGGGAATCTAAGGCCACGAGCTCCTGAACTCTAGTGGTGGATATGGGTTTCAGAGGGAAAAGGGCCAAGTGAAAATGATAAAGGTGAATGATGAGACCTTGATGAAGGGGTAGAGAAGTTTTTCAGGTTTCTTGGCAGTAAGATCTAGGGTTTCCTTGACAGAGCTTTCCAAAGACAAAAGCAAAAAAAGGGAAGTTGATGAGGAATTTATGGCAGAAATAATTCAACAACAAATGATAATAATAATAACACTTAAAGAGGTCTTCCAAAGTGATGTATTTCATAAGGAAAAGGAAAACCTAGTCCTAAGGTGCAGGCAATTTGCTCCAGTCATATCTCACATGGATTTTAATGGGATGTTCATTCCCCTTGAAGAAGGTTTGCATACTATCCATGTCTTGCACCTTAGTGTGTTTTTTAAGTTTTTTCCCTATGCATGAAAGCTTTGTGAATTTGGAAATAACATCTTCACTCACCTCAAAACAAAATTCCACCCACCATAACCCTTTCTATTGCACCAACTACTGGAAATTTGAGTAAAGAGCTTCTTGTCATGGCCTTTTAGATTTTCATAAGGGGAGCCAAACCACCTTCCACGCAAATGTGTCATAATAGAGCATCATGGCAGAATTCCTTATAGGAGATTGGTTTGATTCTCACATGATCACCACCCATGTTCAAAAATAGAGAGGAGTGAATGGTAACAATGGTGGAAATACATAGAATCTTTCTCAAATTGTGGATGGGGTAAGAAAAATGAAAGTTTATCAAAATATAAACTATCATAAAATATCTTCATATCTTTCCTATTTAAGGTGATGGGATCCTCCCATGTATGATAGGGATTTTCAAAAGGACTTAGGATAGCAAAGCAATCAAAAGAGGTGATATAGTACTTTGAGACAAAGTTAATAGTAATCATGATAACTAGTTTAATCATTATCATCATAATAAAACACTAGTTTGATGTGGAATACAAATATATTAGCTGCCCACATGTTACAAGTATTAAAGAGGCTATTAATATTAGGAAAATCCTCATACTCATGATAAGAACACACCTTGATCATGCATTTAATCTAGCTAGGCTGAAATTATGACCCCATCCACACCCTAGTCACCATTAGGTTCCCATGCATCTCAACATAGATTCTCCACATCATATCGATATTTGTGGTAAAAGGATAGGTCATCCAACCAGAAAAGTAGGTGTCAGCCTTTATCATTTTCAATTAAGTTTCTTTTCCTCCTCAAGGATAAATACTTGAATGTGCAAGGGGAGGGTCTCAAGATTCCTCCAACATTTAGAACATTCCCAAGAATATACAACATTGGCTAAAGAGTCAATGACCACTTGAGTTTCCTTCTCTAAAGATATGAGTTAGTTTCTTCCTTTCAAAATTTCAAAGGGTGAAATTGATAGATCAATCAAAATATCCTTGACATTCCAACCCTAAAAATAATTATTAGTGATGGATTCAATCAAGATTTAGAATCTCCTTTAATGTGTAGATTCTTTAGCCCTAGAGAAATAACAAATTTGACCCCACTCAGGAGTGCCCTTGCCTCTATTGTCATAGAATTATGAATCCCAATTCCACCATCAAATTCTTCAACCATTCTACCATTTTGATCTCTAATAATGCCCCCAAGGCTAGCAAGGCCAGGGTTTCCTTTCACAACACCATAAAAAGTTGAGTTTGTGCTAGCCATCAGTAGGGGGTTTCCATTTTGTGTTTAGCCTAGCTAATTTTTTTGAATTAAAAAAGGAATTGGAATCCAAAGACAAGTTCCAAGAGTTTTTCATAGTGATTCCAAGGCATAGGGGATTTGTGAGAAGGTTTCCAACCATAAAGTGAAATATTCTCAGTAAGAAGTCTAAATCCTATATTAAAGACCTCTTTTGAGCTTTTTTCCACATTTCAGAATCTTGTTATTCCTTTCCTTCCATAAACACCAGTAGATAATAGGAGGGACTTAATGCCAAATTTATCTGGGTAAAGAGTGATAATAGGGGCATAGCCAGTTATCCACAAAGCTCTTAAGATATTCATTCATGGTCGAACAAATACCTTGTTTTTGAAGGGCAGACTCCAAAAATTTGATAGCAAAGGGATAGTGGAGTAACAAGTGAGGGGTAGTCTCCTCATCATTCTTGCATATAATACATATGTTAGGGATTTGAAATCCAAATTTTGTTAAATTATCCTAGGTGAGATCCTATTATGACTTGTTGTCCACCAAAATAAATTGATTTTGGTGTAAGTTTCCTCTTCTAGATTCATTTCCAAAAACTACTATAGGTTGCTTGTAGAGATAACAGTTTGTAAGCCTACCTATCAGAGAGATTATATTTTATTTCCTTGGTCTAGTATAATTCATCCTCTTGAGCGGAAATGGGTATTCTAGTTAGAGCTCGAGAACATCTTGAAGATTCCTAGTGTTGCATGGTTCCTTAACTCTAGAGAGTGTTGGAAACAACTCTCTAAAACATTCCATTGCATTGAACCTTACTCACTAGTAAAATAGTCCACCACATAAATACCAAAATAGATTGTGACAAGGGCCATCAAATTCCTTAAGTTAGATTGGCTGAAAGCTATTTCAAGCAACCAAGGATCCTCCCAGAACTTTAATATTTTGCCATTAGCAAGTTTCTACCTCGGACTAGAGTGAGCAATAGTTTGACCTTACAGATATTTTTCCAAATTAAGGATCCACGAGGGTGGTAATTAAGGAGATAAATAATTAGGGGGGAGTTGTTGAGGTACTTTACATTCAAAATTGTGCACCAGTCCTTCTTGTTTTTCAAAAGATCTCATCCAACCTTCCCCAGAAGAGCCTTATTAGTTGATTGGATTTTTCTTATATCCAAACCACCATTGGTTTTAGAAAGGCAAATAATGTCTCAGTTTAAAAACTAGGAAGGGAAGCACTCTTACAACTCAGAATAGTAGTCACTTTATTTTGAAGGGTTTGGGAGTTGTTGAAGAATTAAATCATGCTCTTATTGTAGTTTATACATTAGCCAGAGTTAAAAGCATAATTATTTAGACATCTCTTCCATTTCCTAGCTTCCACCACCGAAGCTTTTCCAAAAAGGATGGTATCATCCACAAATTGTTGAATAGCTAAAGGATGAAGGGAAATGGCAGGTTTGACTCCTTTTATAGTACTATCATTTAACATTGTAGAGATATTGTGGCTTAACACATCAGGAACCATAGTGAAAAGATAGGGAGAAAGTGGATATCCAAGTCTGCTCCCTTTCCCAGCATTGAAAAAACCATGTGGAACTCCATTAGAAGAACATAATATTTGATTGTTGAAATGCATTCAAGGATTAGATCATCAATAGTGTGATTGAAGCCATATCTGGTAAGCACCTTGAGAAGAAAAATCTGCAAAACCTTATTGTCGAGGTTGAAGACCTAACCAACACTATTACATCTATTCATGGAGTGAATAATTTCATGAGTGGAAATTATAGTAGCATCCATAATGTGGTGACCAGGGATAAAGCCTTTTTGGCAGGGACTACTCATTTTCTCAAGGAGAGGTTGCAAGCAAGTAACAAGTATTTTTGAGAAGATCTTGTAAATGGTGTTACACGAATTGATGGGTTGGAAGTCAGCCATAGTCTAAGTGTCATCATTTTTGGGAATAAGGGCCAAAAAGTTGTGATTCAATTGTTTTAAAATTTTGCCCGATCTGAAAAAGTCTTTGGTAGCAAGGAAGATATCCTCGTCCACAATTTCAAGGAAGATTTGTTATTGTATTTTGATTGATTTTATTTTTATAAGACAATAGAGAATATTTTCAAATGATATACTATCTACTGTATGCTTTTCTGATATTATTTATTTATATTTTGTATAAATTATTTCTATTTCACAAATCTACCAGATTTTTTTCTGGTTTGAAAACGATTAACAATTCATGGAACAACTCATTTATTATTTTGATATGTTATAAATTAAAGTGATTTTTAGTAAGCACTTGAATTTCAATTTTACCATGCCTAGTCAACTGGCCATTTACTGATAGTTTTGACAGTTGATGCATCTGCAATCTTACAATTTGAATGGGTAATTTACTTAGATAGTGCTGGATAAATGATGATGTCATTTTTTCAGTTGGCGATCTGTTGTCTCTCTATTTTTTGTTTTTGTTAGCTTTATATCAGAGTTTGTTTTTGCTCTTCCTTATAATCTTTCTTAGCTATATATCATTGTGTTGAGTGATGTTAATCAATGCTCAATTTTAAAACAATAAAAACAAGTTTTTTCCGAAAGTTTTTCGATTTCCTTTTATTTGTTATCTTCTTTTTGTTGTATTGGTTGTTAAAGTATTTAGATAGTACATATAAAATTTAAAAATGAACTTAATATCTTGCTAATAATTTATCTCCTAGAGATAAATAAATACAACCTACAATAACGCCAAATTTTAGACTTGCGCTAAAATTATACGCAACCCGCACTATTTGTATATTTCTCTTTGATTATTACAAAATCATGCTGCTACTTGACATTATCTTTAATCACCCAATTATGCACCTCATGTGCCATGGGAATCTAGTTTTTGATGTTGGTATTTTCTTATGAAGATTTACAGTATATGATAAAACGAACTGATGGTTTTCTTAAATAGGGTCACTTAGACTGAGGTTTCAATTCCTTACTTGAAGGTTTTGTTTTTATTGGATTAATCGTCATATTTTTGGAATTAATTTTAGTGATTAATCATCATTTTGGATATAGGTGAATATGTTGATTTCAAAGTTTATTAATGTTTATAGGTTTTGACGCAATGACACATGGTATCAGAACTTCAACCAAAATCAATTATTCCAAATTATGTTGGGAGGAGTAGTTGAGGGAGGGTAAGGAATTGGAAAGGGAATTTAAAACACAGAGAGAATGAAAACAAGAAGATAGAACACACAACAAAATCTTACTGATTTATATTGAATTTAAAAATGAGAGTTTTAACTTTTTTAAGACCAGAAAAGCACAAAAGATTTTTCTTTTTTAGTAACTACTCTCTCTAAAATTGAGCAGCCGGATATATTTCATACAAAGGAAATTTCAAAAAAATGTTAAACATATGCATCTCTATCCAAACTAAAAGGATTGGTTGGGTCATCAGATGTTGGGCAGAAATTTTATCTTTGACCGGTGTGTAGGAGGAGAAGTCCATACCAAAGGATAGTGAATCCTGTAGCAAGGTGAATGAAAAATCGAACAAAATAAGGGAGTAAATTTATTACATTAAATGAAGATGTGGTTATAATTAATAATTCTAACATGCCTTCTTAATCATGAAAGTGTTTGTTGTTAATAATGTTGCCCCTTCAGTGGATCCTGTTGTTCAGATTTTGGACAAACTGTTCCTACTGCTATGTGTTGCCTCTCCTTAGGCCTTTGTTGTTCCCATTTTGGATAAAGATCTCTTCCACAGTTTTGGCTGCTCTGATTTTGGTTTTGGATGTTCCACCTGATGTTCTTGTTGCTCCACCTGTTAGCTTTTCTGAAGGGGCCACTCCCCTTTCTTGTCTAAAAATCATGTTTGCTTCTTCTCAGATTGTTGTGCATCACAATAAGAAGTGTTCTTCTAAGATGAAGTCTACTTCGCTTGATAAATATTTGGGGTAATGTTGTTGGGCTCAATCTAGTGCTTGAATTGTTTCTCTTTAGTTTTTTGTTGTTGTGGGTGGCCTGTATATCTAGTTTATGTTTGTACTACTGGCTAGGAAGCCTCTTTTATATTTGTTGTTTTTCTGGATTTGATCTATTGACCGTGAGGCCTATTTCATGTTGTTGTATGGGATCAGGGTCCTAAACTCTACTTTTTAAACAAAAAACATGTCTTCGTAATCACAAATTTTTCCATCGATAATGCCTACGAAATCTCTTAGATATTTAAACATTTTCCTTTCTAGTGGCTTGACAAATATTTGTGTATACTTATTTTCAGATCTAAAAAACCTCAAATAAAGCTCTTTTGTTGATTAATATTTTGATGAAATAGTATATTGTGTCAATATTCTTGCTCCTTTTGTGAAAAATTCAGTTCTTGGATAGTGCTATTATTGATTAGTTGTCATAGAAAACATTTGTTTCTTCTTGTTTTTCTATCAAAGCTATTAACCCTCTTCTTAATAAAATTGGTTTATATGCTACTTTTATTTTTGTTATATACTCTACTTCTACTAATGAAAAAGTGACTATGTGTTGTTACTTTGATGCCCATTATATTACACCTATTTCAAAGTAAAAAACATAACTATATGTACTCTTCCTATGATTAATGCTACCTACATAATCATTATCTGTGTATCCTATGATTATGAACTCATCCAATCTCGAGTAGAATTTTTCATGATTTTTAGTTTCACTCACATATATTAAAAATAAATCTTGCTTTCGAATGAGATTATTTTGGAGACCATGAACCTTAAGATAACTCTCACAATATACATAACATGTGGCCTTATTTTTATTAGGTATTTTAAATTACCAAAAACTATTTGTATACAATGTTGGATTAAAATTTGGTCTATTGTCATTCTTTCCTAGCTTAAAACATATTACCAGTAGTGTTGATTAAGATAAAAAAATTGATATTGAATTTCTTCAAAATATCCTTGGCATATTTGGCTTGAGAAATTAATATTTCATTTTAAAATTGATTCATCTCAATGTCAAGAAAATCCTTCATGAGACCCAAATTGATCATTTGAAATTCCTTCTCCATGGCTCTTTTGAACAAATCAATTGATAAATCACTTGCAAAAATTAAGTCATTAACATACAAATATTTAATTATAATTTGACCTCGTTCATTCATTTTTGTAATAGGTAAGCATCAATTCTATTATACCCTGCACTAGAAGTTTTCTTGAGTTTGTAGACCTTTTTCTGTGGTCTAAGATCTCATAGCCTAGTGGCTACTCCAAATATAATTTTTCCACAAAATAATTCAAAAATTTATATTTCACATATACTACCCAATTATTTTTGAGATACTATTTCTAATATTGTATGTATTGTATCTAGAACTCATGATATTAGAGGAAATGTTTAAGTGTAATCAACTCGAAGTCATGAATTTTTTTTTTCCAATAGCCATGCTTTATGGTTTTTCATAGCTCCTATATCAAACTTGGTCTTGTGGACCCACTTTACTTCTATCAAATCTTTTCCTTCTAGAAGATCCATTAAATCTTATGTATCATTCTTCTCTATAGTATCAATTACTTCATTCATGGAAATTAAAATCAAAGTATGAAATAAAATTAGTATTGCATTCACCTCTGTTTCGGTCATAAATATCTTGCCAACTAATTTTTTTATAGGTTTTCCAATGTTGGATTTCACATTGCTTGAACTATATATTGAAGAATTTGGACTTGATTGTCCTACACCAAGACTTCCTATTGTAAGAGGTATCACATCAACTACACCTTGTGATAATTTATGGTTGTTCATTTGAGGGAGACCTTATCGAAATGTGTGAGTATATCCTACTTAATGTAGGTGTCACTTGTGAACCAAATTGTTGAGTATGAGGGGGCATGGGAGGAGGTACCAAGGAAGTGATACTTGTTGGATTCAATACTTCTCTATCATCTTGGATACAGTTTCTGTAATACTTATAATTTTTTGCAATATTCCATCCCATACTTCATTTTCTTTGAATTGCATATGTCTACTTATTATCATTCTTTTAATTATTTGATTTTATAGCTTTTATTTGTAATTGATTCCTCACTATATTCTACAAATATACATTATTCTCCCATGTTATCCAATTTCTTTTTCAGTCCATCAATGATATGCACATAAGACACATGTCCAAACACTCTCATATGAACAACATATTACTTTCTTCTATTCCATGCTTCTTCTAGAATCATAGATACACATGCTATAGCCTCTACCTAATACTCATTTGGTAGATGTTTAGCTTTCAAAATACTCCTAGCTATGTCTATAATATTTATTCTATTCTTTTTTTTTCTACCACACTATTCTTATATGGTGTACACTTGGAAATAAATAACTTTTGTATTACATAATCCACAAACACCGAGAAAACTTAGGGAATATATTCCCCACCTCTATTTGTTTTTTATAAATTTGATATAGTTCCTACTTTGCTTCTCAACTAGAGTTTTGAATTGACAACATGAAAAACTTTAGTGGCTAATCTTCATCAACTGGCGAATAATAAAAATTGGAACCTCCAGAAATGTCAGATAGTACAAGCTAAAAAGGAGACTAAATCACCAGGTGTTTACAAAAAAATAATTTTGTCTTGATTAATTCGCCTATGCATTATTTTTTAAACTAATGAATCCAATTTGATTCGTCATGTAAATGATGTGTCATTGGAACAGATTCACGAGTAGTTTATACTATAATTACAAATATTAATTATATTCTTTAGTAAAATTATATTCCTACCATTAATTTAGGGGCAATATTGCCACAATAATAAATTACCATTTAATTTAAGGGATATTTTAGCCTTGAATAAGGATTTTATTTATTGCCATCAAATCATCGATTAAATTTTTAATTGGATGGTTGTAGGTTGATTTCGTGACCTAATACACACGTGTATTTTAAAAGACTTGTTGAGGCCCAAATTTTTTTTTTCGGCCACACGATTAAATCTAATCATGTGGCCCAAAACAAATTTTGGGTCTCAACAAGCCTTTTAAAAGACAAATGTGTATTAGGTCCCAGAATCAACCTACATCCATCCAATTAAAAATCTAATCAATGGCAATATTTTCACTTTTCATTTAGTCTTACTTTTAAAGTGAGATTTAAAAAAAAACACTTAATCCGTGTGTGCTCCAACACATTTTCAATAGTGAAGTTATATTTGGTGGCAAAGGGCTCTGTCCCTCTACCTCGCATGTATCGCTAACCAACTATGCAAATTTTTAAAGGAGTGATTCACCATTGTAATTGTTGGTGTAATTTGGGGAGTCACCATTTATTCCAGGACTTCTTCTCCAAGCTCAATTCTCTAAGGTTGCAGTTATCTAATTGTGGGGTCACTAAAGAGGATGAATAATTGATTCTTTCTATTCTTGCTAAGCTTGGTCCTGATTATTCAATGTTTGTTTCTACATTCTATGCTACAATGGATGCCCTTGGAAATGCATACAAAATGCCTTCTCTTGATGAATTTGCAGCTCAAACCACAAGGGAACGAGCAAAGTTGGTACACATGGGCACATTGAAGTCTTTGAAATCTCATGCTCTTCTTGCCAAGGATACAAAGGCTTCAAGTGGAAAGGGTAAGAAGAAGAACAAGGCTCCCAAGTCTAATGAGAAAGGTAAAGATCCTCCTTCACATAGCACTATTGAGTCCACATCCTCTTCAAAAGAGGAATCATCTAAAAATAAGAAGTTCAAATGTGCATATTACAAAACGTTAGGACATGATGAGCATAGATGTTACAATAAGAAGATTGATGAACTCACACACCTTCTTCAAAAGAATAAAATTCAGCTACCCTCATCAGTCTCTTCTACTACTTCTTCAGCATCTCAATCGACAACACCACCATCTTCACAGTCAGAGAACACAGGATATACAACTGGTTTGAACAAAATGAAAGCATAAGCACTCTTGGCCTCTACAAGTCCTATATCTAATAGGTGGCTTCTTGATTCAGGGGCATCTCATCATATGGCATCTTATATGGATATTTTCTCATCTTTTGAGCCTTGCAATTCACCTCATATAATGATGGGTAACAATACATACATGAAGGTAACTGGGAAGGGTTCTATTGATAAGGGGGAAGGGACTTTCAATGATGTACTTTGTGTTCATTCTTTTACCACAAATCTCCTTTCTATTTATCAAATTACTCATGGGGGTCAAGGTAAAACAATTGAGTTCATTCCTGATAGGGTGTACATAAGGGACTTGGAGACTAGGAATATTGTTGCTATTGGGATGGTTGATCATTCATTTCATGTATATTTTTTTTCACTTTTTGCTTCAGAAGGTGATAATGTTCCTTTGATTGCATCTCACACTCCTTCATTGAGTGTGAACCATGTTGGTGAGGATAAGTTTGGTCAACTACACCTTGGTATTCTAGAGACTAGTTTTGAGCTTCCTACTCCTCCACCTCTTGCTTCTTCAGCTAGTAGTGCTTCTATTCAGCAAGATGATCATAGTTTTTTAGATCTTGCTTTGTGGGATGAGTATTTGATAGGTGTTTCTAACTTGTTTTTGGAGTCTCATACTACAGATTTGGAGGACACACTTGAGGGGATTTATCTCCTCTTTGATGACAGTTTTAGCACAACTATTATACCATCTACTTTGTCTTTGGAGATTGGCATTCATGAGTCTCCTCCCTCACTTTATTTGTCATGTTTCTTGGTTGATTTTAACCATGATTATGTTGTGACTTATTCAAGCTTGGAGGCTACTACTCAGTTTTCAGAGGCATATATATTGAGAGTTCATCCTTCCTCCTTTTAGTTTGACATGGAGAGGTTTCTTCATCAACCTGTGGATATTTTTCTTCCTAAGGGGAGAAGTATTGCTTGCAAACAAAAGATCATCTCTTTTTTTCAGACATTCTTCATCAGCATTGGAGCTTCTTCATTGTGGGGGGGATATCTTATCTCTCTACTTCCGTCTTATGGGGGGATCATTGATTGTATATACATGATGGATGTAGTCCTTGGGGGGTATCATTTAGTCCTCCATACATCATGTTTATTTTGTTTTGTTTTCTCTCTTTTGGAGAGGAGTTTTGTCCCACTGGGTTTTCTCCTTTTCTCCACTTGTGAGAGATTGATTGAATTTCCATTTGCATTGTAAATGGTTACCTAACATGGCCTAGTATCCAGGACCCATCATTGCATCTTTGCATCATTTGCATAATAATTTTCTTCCTAAGTTGCACTTATGGGGGGTGTTGGTGTAATTAATTATTTAATTACACTTGCATAAGTTTACTTAGGCATAATATTTAATTAAGTCCTAGGTTTCATTATTAGATAAATCATTAATATGGGATAAATTCCCCTTTCCATGTATGTAGGAAAGGTTCCTTCTAGAAACCTTATCTAGGAATGCACATTCACCTAGGTGGGTTGTTAGTTGTCTCATGTAATAGGATTTAGACACTTGTCATAATATTGTCTAATCCTATCTCCCAACCTTGCATTTATAAGCAAGGCATCTCATGTACATTTGTATCAATTCAATCTTGCATTGTGAAGAAAGCTTTCTTGCCATTGTCTCTCTTTGTAGAAGTGGTTTTGGTCTAGCAACTATTCCTGGGGGTGTTGGGGAGTCACCATTTACTCCCATAGTAATCAATATTTTTAGTGATTATTCGCTAGGATTCACCACTGTGGTTATTATTTTAACCAATTATTCATTGAGATTCACCAGTATTTTAATTTTTTTTAATAATGTGCATAGATTTGCTAGGATTTTTTTTTTCAAATAAAATGAAAGATTTGCTAGGAAAATTAATATTTTTTCAAATAAAAGGAAAGATTCGCCAAGATTTTACACCTTTGTTGGGGAGGTTTCTTAAAGTTATCTTTGTTTAACAAAGAAATTCAAAGATGTCATGCTTATGCTTCAAAAAATACAACAATATTTTTCTACTATAATCATCAAAAAGTATAAAAAAAAACATCTTTCAATTAAAGGTGTCCACAATGGTCACATAAGTCAAAATGAACAAACTCCAATCATTCTATTACTCTAACTAACTATATGAAAATGATTCTTTATGCTTCTTTCCCAAAATACACTCTTCACATACCCTCCTTTTTTCCCTATGGGGTGATCCCACAATATTGGTTTACAATTCCAATGAGGAAGGAAAATTGCAAATATGTTCCTATGAAAAAAAAAATCTTTTTAGGGGTTCACACAAACTGGGGTGTTTGAATGGACCCAAAAAGGGTTTGAATGGACCTTGGTTCGAGCAAACCCTATTAAATGATGGGACCCACTTTTTGACATTTTTGTAATGAAAACAATGGAAACTTAAATAAAGGGGGCGGGTTCACTTGAGCCAGGGTCCATTTGAACCTTGGTTCTAGTGAAACCCCAAGGGGAGTTCACTCGAACCTAGGTCCATTCAAACCCCCCTTTTCCCCTCTTCTCCCCCTCTTACACCCAATTTCTGCAATTTTTTCCCTTCGAAGCTCAGGTTGAGGATGAAAATAGAGGAGACTTCACATACCCAATTGGATGATGGTAGTCCTTAGAACAAGCTATCCATCAAATATAATTTTAATATGTTTTTGTTTTATTATGTATTTTATCTTTTAGTTTGATTCAACATAGATTTTTCACTGAAAATCAAGCTCTTTGTTCTACACATGTGGAAAAAATAGCAGATTATCAAAAAAAATTGAGAAATATTAGTGCACTAGATATTGATATCCTTGATCCAACAAAAAAAAAAAAATTCGATGCATACAAAAAAAGTTATGCTTTAGCCAATGAATCATGTCTAAATTGTAAAAGGTTTGACTTTGAAACTTAATTAAGAAAAATGTATTCAATGAAATGCTATGAAACCAATTCCATGCACTAGATATCATAGTTACAAATCTAAATAAAAATTTATCCTTCATAGAAAAAAAAATTATGTGTTAGCCAATGAAGTCACTCTTTAAAAATGGTGTTTACTATTAAAAATTAGTTTTCGAAGGAGATGGAAAAAGAAGTGCAATATGATTCCAAAAAATTTGAAAAAAAATATTTAGAATCTACAGAAAAAATTTCACAAATCACAATTTTGCATCATCTTCAAATTCCTCATGGTCTAGCCGTTATAGGTGCCCAAAAGTGAAGATTTAGTTACAAAAATTAAGTTCAATGTCCAGTTTGGCCAAAAATTGTAAACCAGTATTGTGGGATCACCCTATGAGTGGTAAATATTTTACCATATTTATTTGTATCCAATTCAGACCTCCAAATTCAAGTGTTAGAATCAAAATTTCATCTTTCATTTATGATTGAAAGGATACCTATGGTATTGCTTCATTTAAAGCTTGAGCTGGATTTTTCACAATAGTTCAAAAAAAAATTAGTTGAGAAGCTATTACTTGTGTCATATTTTCTTGCGCTAAATGTTATATTGCTAGATGAAATTCAACCCTCAAACCTACTGTCAACTTCATGGAAAACATTTTATTCTTGGTCATTTAAAATTTTTCTATTAGTTGTTTTCTTGGAAATTGGGACAAAATTATGCATTCTTTGATTTTGAAAGACATTCTATCCCCTTTTGAACAAGTTGTTCAATGTTCAACAAGTTATGATTTAAATTGAATGTAAAAAATACATCTAAAATAATTGTTTTCTCCCCTTGCATAGTTCAAATACAGGCATCACTCTTTCCCATGAATGACACTTTACTATCATTTCCCAAAGTAAGACTTTATTCCTTTGACTTGTTTAGATTCAAGAACATTTCCAAACTGTCAACCATGTTATTACTACATCTTGAATTTAGAAACAAAAAAATCTTTTAGACTTTCTTGAGCAACATTGCATGCAAAAAAATATACTAACCTAATTTTTATTTCCATTAGAAAAGTTTGTACTTTGATTATTAAAATCTAATTATTATTTTTCACTCATTTGTATAATGGTCATATATTTTGAAGTAATGGTATTGAATTTTATATATTTTATATCTTTGACTATGAGATTGATTTTGACTTGGATTTTGGTTATTTCCTCTTCCACATGAATCCCTATGATTGATTCTTCCACCTATTTAGGAATTTCTTCCTCTATCTCTAAAGTTAGATGTCCTCCTACTAAGCTACCATGACTAATTGAGACTTATGACTTAAATGCATACTCCAAAGAAGAGCTGGAAGAAGGATTTATCCTATGATTGATTAGAAATTAGAGATGCATGGAACTTATCTAAGAAAAACTTATAAAATTTATCTCTTTTATAGCCATAGAAATTGACTCAAACTTTATGAGAAGGATCCTTAGAATCTTTTCTACTATTCTCTTAACTTGAAGATTCTCACCATGAGATCTAATTTGGTTAAGCAATTCAATAACTTGTGTAATAAAAGAATCTACTAGTTCAAATTTCTTTATAGATATAGTTTCAAAATATTTTCTTAATATTTGTAACTTTCTAAGTTTCACCATAGCCATTCCTTCATATGTTTTTTGGATGATAGCTCATCCTTACTCTGATTTTTCTGGTACTATACCCTTGAAAAAATAATTTCAAGTGTTGCCTAAAAATATAGAAGAGAACTTTAGAATCCTTCTTTCTATTATCTTCAAGCACATACTAATTTTCTTGAGATAATTTATTATATACTACTACATATAGAGGTTGATGAAACATTTTCTCTACTAGGTCCCATATGTCTTTAGATTTGAGCAAAGGCTTCAATGTGATTGATCAATGCTCATAATTCTTTTTAGAAAATTGGAGAATTTGAAAATTTATAAGATTTATGCTAGAATATATCGTTGTTGACTTTGATACCAAATATAAAAATATTGAAAAATAAAATTGGAAAAATGGAAAAAATGTAACAAATTCTTACTAATTTGTATTGAGTTTAAAAAATTGGTTACATAAATTTTTCATGAGAGCTTCTAACTCTCCTTCTAAACACAAAAAAGAAGACAAAGGTTTTACTTTCTATTAAGCACTCTCTATAATACTATTGAGAAAATACATCTACATCATATGAAGGTATTTTCAAAATGCATTAAACATATATATCACTATCCCAAAAAAGAGACTGGCTAGGTCATCTTAAATTGGGCAAAAATTCTATCTTGACCTATGCATAAGTGGAGGCAACCCATAGAAAAGGATAATGATCTTTGTGGCAAGGTAAAGGAGAAACAAAATGAAACACGTGAGTTAAATAATTACATCCACAAAGATATTACTTGTTGCAGATTAAACGAGACTGTAGTGGTTGGGATTAGTAATTTTAATAGGGAGGACTTCAACTAAACCCATACCTCTCGGAATTGACTTATAGATTAACTGTTGCATGAAGATTGATTATGGATGGATTGATGGATCCAGTTGGAAAAAGTTACAAACATGTTTAAAAGGTTGTACAAGTCTATATATTGGCATGTTAAAACAAATGGTTGTCAAACAAATTTTGGAAGTTTGAGTCAAGTAGTTGATGATTGCTTGTTGTGATTGGCACATTGAAAGATGTCATATGAATTGAGATACTATCAGTCTTATCTATGTTAGAGAAAGGAAGGGAAATTCTCGTGATATCTCAAGAGGGAGAGAAATGAGAAAATGAGTACTTAGCTTCTATAGGAAGAGTGATAGTAATCTTGCACACTGAGTTGCTCAAGTTCAATTTACAAAACTTCAAGACTGTATTGTGAGTCTCAACATCAAGGGAGAGTATGTTGGAAAGTGATGCATGAGCCTCCCACCACAAATTTACAATATTTGAACTAAAAAGAGTTCTCTTTAAATAACTTATAAGAGCCATCTTCATTTTATGCTTGAATGAGATTAAAATTCCATTAATACAACCTTTGAGTAGATAATTCTCAAGAAAGTTCCATTTCATTGTTGGGTATTGCAGTTTACAAGTTGATTATAAATTTTTCTCTTTTGCGGGATTGCTTTATGATTTTAGTTTTGTGAGAATTGCTGAGATTGGAGTTCAAAAATACAATATCTAAGAGGAGAAGGTTACTATTTTGAGGTATTATAATTAATACTTTTCCTTTAGTAGTATAAGATGTTTAATAAATATGTTGCTTACAATGGGCAAGAAGACACAATTTTACCTTTTAAAATAGAAAATTTATCATTCAAAATCGCATTAAGAATAAAAAAAGAAACATGTAATATGAAACCTTAAAGAAATTATGAAGTGAGAAATATGTTTAGTAGATCTACCTTTATGTTTTTTTTTCTCTCTCATCTACTTTCTGAAATTTATTCTCCTACCAACTATTATGTCAAGTCAATTCTCTTCTAATTTTGTAGTGGCTACAAACAAGAACATGAGGAAAGAAAGACGTTCATAGAATCATGTGCCTCAGTGAGTGCAAAGAATAAATGATCAATAATTATGCAAATCAGCCTATTGATCTCAAAATATAATAGGCATAAAGCATAAAAAATCAATTATATGTTTTTGTGATCAAGACAATGAATTGGATAGTTGGGCTCATACATATGCAATTTGTTCTACAAATGTAAAAAACAAGATTAATGTTAGAATGCACTAGTAGGAGAAAACAAAATGAAACCACATTTAATACATTTAAAATTTTATATTGATAGAAAAAAATATTACAAAGAGTATCTTGAGCTTCTGCTCATTCTTCATACTACCATTACATAGATTCTTACTACTTCTCTTTCACTAAAAAATTCTTACAAACACTATTACAAACATCTTACATTATAGAGCTTCGACTCTTTCATAAACAAACAACCTTTCATTCATAACACCATTTCATTCATTCTTAGAGTTGTTGCTCCTTTAACGGGCATATCGACACACTGCCATTCTTTCTCCTTAAAGCTTTGTGGATCTCGAACCCAATTGGGAGTGCATACTAAAATGTAGACTCAACAATATATAGAATACGAAGCATATACAAGAGATAGGGAGCAAATATAAAATAATATATTTTAAACTACCCACAAAACATGTGAAGCCTGGGATGAGTTAATATGAAAGGACTATTTTAAACTACCCACAAAACACATGAAACCTGTGAGGAGTTAATATGATGTCCTTTTGAATCTTTTCAAATATTTCTTCTTAATTTGTTTTCAATGTTATATTGATTGAGATCCAATGTTGATATAGAGAATGACATGGAGGCAACAATTATAGTTTCCAAAGAGTAGACACTTAACAATTGAGAGAAACACCAAAACTTAAACACAAAATTATTTTATACAAACACAAATCTTTATTCATCCAACTTGATAACATCATGCCTCGATAGAGGACTACCTCAAACTTCATTATTCTCATTACAAGCTGTATAATTCAAAGCACAGTAAAAAAATATTTTATATAGAGGTTTTAACCTATTTTCATTGCATCTATCATGCATGCATTAGCTTCAGTTAACTGACAATAAAACTGAGCCTCAAAGACTATTTTCAATTATCTCCATTCAAAATATCTTTTACATTAACTAGTAATTATGGATTGCAAAGAAGACGAACAATATGGTAGTGCATGGCATGGTCAACACATTGCATGGTGTGAGGCTCATGCATCACTTCCCAACAACAATCAGGCGTAGACTCTCAAAAAACATGACTTTGATACCAATTGTTAGAATGCAATGGTAGGAGAAAGTAGAGAAAAAAAAGTTTTATAACCACAAGTAGATTTGAAATATTATATTGATAAAAAAAAACATTACAAAGATATTCTTGAGCTGCTGCTCATTCCTCATACTTACCATTACATCAATTTTTATTGCTCTTTCACTAAATACTTCTTACGAACAATATTGCGTAATTCTTACATTACAAAGTTTCTAACACTTTCATAAATAGACAACCATTCATACATAACACTATTTCATCCATTCTTAAAGTTGCAGTTCCTTAATATGCATCAACACACTACCATTCTTTCTCCTTACAACTCTGCAGAGCTGGACTCCAATTGGGAGTGCATACTAAAATGTAGAATTAACAATATATAGAATACTAAGCATATATGAGAGACAAGAACAAACATAAAATAAAATATTTTAAACTTCCCACAAAACGTGTGAAGCATGCAAGGAGTTCAGATCTTTACTTCAAAATCTCTTTTTAATTTGTCTCCATTGCTGATACAGAGAAAACAATTAGGCTTGGACTCTCAAAGAATCTCGCTCTGATAGCAATTGTTAGAATGCAATGGTAGGAGAAAAAAAAAAAAACAAATAGAACTATAATTACAAATAGATTTGAAATTTTATATTGATAAAAAAAATATTACAAAGATCTTCTTGAGCCACCGTTCATTCTTCATACTACCATTACATCGATTTTTAGTGTTTCTCTTTCAGAACACTTCTTACATTGCAGAGTTTTGACTCTTTCATTAAGAAACAACCATTCATACATAACACTATTTCATTCATTTTTAGAACTGCTGCTCCTTAATAAACATCAACACAATTTTTTTTTGGTTACAAATTTAAGAGCAACTTCTAACAATTCATTTTAATTAGCAAGAGTAGTTTTAATACAATGTGTGATGTAACATGGGAAGCTAACATTTTAAGGCCCATTAACAGCAATGTGTGATGTAACATGGGAAGCTAACATTTTAAGGCCCATTAACAGCAATGTGTGATGTTTCACACATTGCTGTTAATGGGCCTTAAAATGTTAGCTTCCCACATCTAACATCAATGTATTAAAACTACTTTTGCTATGATGTAAAACTACTTTTGCTATGATGTAAGTAAAATGAATTGCTAGAAGTCGTTCTTAAATATGCCCCCAAAAAAAGGAAAGAAAAGGGGAAAATAACAGAAAACAAATTTCAAATCATTCATTTAAAAGAGCGTTACAGAGCTACTGCTCATTGATACAAACTTATTGCTGGAGCTTCTCCTAAACAAACACATTGCATTCTTCTTACATTACAGAACTTTGACTCTTTCATACAGAGATATGCTGATACCATTACATTCATTCTTACTATTGCTAAAGCTGCTGCTCCTTGAAAGACACATCCGCATACTTATTACAACTCTGCAGAGCTGAACTCTTGAGAGTAGATAACAAAATACAGTTTCAACAATATATAGAGTTAAACATCAACGAAAGGACAGAGGACTGAACATAATATAATATAATATTTTAACACCCGAAAACATGTGAAACCTTCGTAAGAGTTAATGTGATATCCTTTCGAATCTTTCTCAAAATGTAACTTTTTAAATTTGCATTCAATGTTGATTCAATGCTAATACGGAGGCTGAGATGGAAAGGACAGGACAAATAGGAGTAGTTGGGATGATATTTCCGACAATTAAGTCTGCCAAGATTTTGAATGTGTGTGTTAAGCACCTCCGATTTTAAATTTTTTGCACCACATAAGATTATGTAGTTGTTAACTGCATATGCCATGCCAATCAAATCAGTTGCTTCTATTTCAGAGGACATGTACAGGTCTATGAAGGATATTGCTTGCTTAGCTGGCGATTTCTCTCAGTTAAGGTTGCTGTTGGTCAAGTATGGCAGTCTTCTTGAGTGCAAACTTATGTGTGTTGTTCGGAGTGTTGCTGTCCTTGACAGTGTTGCTGCTGGTGGTAACTTTGGAAGCATGTCTGGTGTGGTTATTGATTGCAGATTCATTTTGGACTGCTGTCCTTGATTGCCCTGCTGTTTGACAGCGTCTTGTTGCTCGTGCTATGTTATATTATAGCTCTTGTTCATTGATAATCATATATATTATCTCGTGATCTGCATATATTAATATAAAAATAAAGTATTATGCTTCACCAACCCATACGAGTGAAAAGGCGCACTCAGGATTTTGAGAGTGCCAAAGACCAACGAAAATAAGAAAAATAAATATTATTTGAAAAATAAATAAAATTAAAGCTAAAAACATTCTGTATTATTGTTTTATTAGTTTCTATCAAGGTAATTATAGGCAAGGTCTTTTGTTAATTAATTATTAATAATTTTGTTTTTAACAAATTAGAATTCAATTTTTTTACTTATTTGACAAAAAATTGTTTATTGTTAAAGTTAACTCACAAAATATATAACAAAACATATATCCGAAATAATTGGCAGAAAACAGAAATCTTCACCATAAACTTTTTTAACTCAAATTTTCAAGGTATTTTTGAAGACACTTTTTC
This sequence comes from Sequoiadendron giganteum, assembly GCA_007115665.2. NCBI lineage: Eukaryota > Viridiplantae > Streptophyta > Pinopsida > Cupressales > Cupressaceae > Sequoiadendron > Sequoiadendron giganteum. The sequence goes on along the minus strand of CM021107.1, from coordinate 154,372,508 downwards.
ATATTTTACCACCACAAAGTTAAACTATTATTCAATAGATTTATTGGAAGTATTTTTCATTTGACAATAATTACTTTTTATGCATTCTAAATATTTATTTACTTGTTATATCTTAAAATATAATTAATAAATTATTATATAATATATGAAAAATAATATAATCACAAATTTAAAATATATACTATATAATATACAACATCTAATACATAATTTAATATATTATCAGTATATTATATTAATATATTAAATTATCATGTAATATATTAATTTAACATTATATTATAATATATATTCTATTAGATAATAATTTTATAATATTATATTATAATTTTTAATAATGTGATTTTTTTTCAGTAGTTTAATATATATTGGATTGGGTTGGGGCTCTAATCTTTCCTGTTGGAGGAGGTTGGTCACGAGGTCTAGTCTCCCCCACCACGTGGTATCGGAGGGCGTGTCGCGTCAGCGCCGCCGTTATAGGGGTCGTGCTACCCAATTCCTGCAGTCTTATATATATATATATATATTGGATTATATATTATATTAAATTAACATCTAATATATTAAATTGATTTTGTGATGAGAGATATTGTTATCTTGATTTTATTTTTTATTAAAAAAATTATTGGTTCAAATAATTTATATGTTTAGTTTAAACATAAAAATATAATAATGAAGAAATAATTTTTTTTTACTTTTATTTATTTTTAAATTTTTTAAATATATTTAAAAACTTTAATATGTAAAATATCAAATTGTTTTAATAAATATTATAAAATCAACCTCTTTAAATTTTAATACCAAACTTGACATTATAAAAATATTTATTTATACAAAAATATATTATAAAAGTATTGGTAACTTTTTTTTACTGTAGCTTTATGAAATTCACAAACTAGATATAAATATTATAAAAATTTGAAAAATTTAGATAAAAAATCTTCTTAACATTTGCAAAGAAAAAGTAATATATTAAATAAATTTTCAAGATCAATCAATTATTGTATTTTTTTTAAAAAAAAAGATCATACAATATTACAAATAAAAATTAACAAACACACACAAATATAAATAGTAACAAACAAAAATATTAATTATCTAGAATTATTAGAAAAAATATTGATTCAAATAATTCATATGTTTAGTTTAAACATAAAAATTATAATAATGAAGTAGATGAGTTTTAATTTTATTTAATTATTTAGCTATATTTTTAAATTTTAATATGTAAAATATTGTTAAATTTATTTTTAATTTTTTTAATATATTACATTAGATTATTTTTAAAAAATTTAAGTGAATGAACAAGATCCTAAATCTATGTAATCAATGCCTTTCCAAGAACAAATATTACTTCTAAACCAAGTTGGCTTGATAAATCATGATCATTTCTATCAACAATGGGTCAAAAAACCGTGCCTTCCCACTTCCACTAAGATTTGAGCTCCAAAGCCTTACTTACACTTTTCAGTCAAATTACAATTTGGGTTCTCTTATCTCATCTTTTAAGTTTTGGTCCACATATACTCTAGGGTATTGCCAACTGCAAACTAGTAATATGAATTCCTTATAATGTTGTGTCACTAAGAATATTGCAATTTTCTATCAGTGTAATAGCTCAAAAATTTAAAACAAAGAAACAACATAAACATACTAATACAACTAAATGTTCACACCATGAAGACAAACAATAACTGAAATTATAAAAGAAAAGCCTCGAAACAAGGCTATGTATGGTTCAGATGAACACTATTTACCATTTGCAGTTCACTAAGATATGTTGCTCTAAAATATATGGAAGTTTAGACATGGACAAAAAGGTGCATTTATACTTGGACACATTAGGCTTTTAGTTTTTTTAGTGTATTTCTAATTTGTAGAGGACTAGGACTGTCCTTCACCTATTCAACTGCCATGTGTTTCATAATTCTTGAAGCAAAGGTCTTAACTAGCATTTGTAAGATCATGTTCGCATGCCCTAAACCTCTATGCAATGTCATTATCCTCAACTGACCATTATGTATACCAATATCGAAAGTTTAAAAGAACAGTCATTGAAAGAAAACAATAGTGCTATTCTTCATAGATTATCCTTTTAATGCATTGTTGGCATTTGTTCTCACTGAAACGATGCACAATCTTCAGGTGTCATCATAGTTTATGTCTTTTATTCTAAGTTAACTAGGAAATTGTTAATGAATAATTAATTGAAACCAAAACTTATTATATTATTATATTTACCTTATTCAAGATGCATGTATGCATGGCATAACCCTTACACACACCATTAATGAAATTATGAAGTATGCACAATCAAAGTAAAACCCATGAAATATTGTTATCTATTCCTAAATTTTTTGTATAAGATGTTCACAAACAACTTTAAAGAGCAGGACTCTCGAGTTCTAAATTATTCATTGTAAGTGTGGGATTAGGTGTAAAGCACAAAACACTTCTTAATAAGACATTATATCAAAGATAAATCAAATTGAACTAATTCAAAGCAATAATCTACTGAAAGCGTCATATTGTTCTCTATCTTCAAAGATTTGTTAAATCACTATTGCTCTCAGATCGTGAGGACACTATGATTGTTAAAATGACAATTCAAAGAATGAGATGTATGCTAAAGCAATGATATGGAGCTAAATGGATAATACTAGATGATAAATAAACTTAAACTAGCATGAAATGACATGAAATAGATAATTGCAGCTACAGGAGATAGTCATGATATGAAAGCTTGATTGTTGGATATTGGATGTTTGAATGCTTGATACTTGATGCTTGAATTCCTGCAGAGTAAGAGTGCATAAGTTAGATTATCTGGATCTTTTTTTTGGTTCAATGAGGCTGTATTTATATAATTCCTGGCTGTAGGAATGCACAGGAATGACATTGAGAGGCTTGGATTCAATCTAAAGGATTGAATGGTGAGAGATGAAGGAGATTGAGAGAATTTTGGTGATTGTCTCTACCCATGAAAACACCAGGCAAGAGAAGAGGAAAGATTGATGGAGGAGGATTGAGAGAAGATTTTGGAATTTGTCTCCAAAACTTTCCATGAAGTTCCAAAGCATTAATTTTGACATATTTTAGACATAATTTAGACATAGGATATCTAATTATTTTTGAGAGAATATAGATGGAATATTCCTTGTGCTTTAATTCAAATATTGTTGATTTATTTAAATTAGCAAAAGAGGGATAAACAAAAGAATATGGCAATTAATCAATAAAGTGTTTTGATCTTTATTTAATTAATTTAGAATCAATGTGATAGAATAAAATAGAGATTTGATAATTAAATCAAACAAAGTATTTAATTTTGTTAATTTAATTAAGATGAATTTAAATGTGAACTATATAAATAAATATATCTATTTATTCAATAGTAGAGGAAATTAGGATAATTAATCAAATAATTTGTATTTAATTAATCAGATGCTCCAGACCAATTTTAGGTGTATACATTTTGCCCCTCTTCGAAGTGATGTGTTTACGCGTTGCTTCAAATAAAATTTTGCTGCTACTGCTAGGATCGATAATAATAATAATAAAATAATTCTGTATGCCCCAGACATGCCCCAGACATTGATTTTCAGATGATGGATAATATGCCCCCTCGGGAGATAAATTAATGATGTGATGATGTTTAGAATTTTTCAAAATTTTCTGATTTTCTGATGATTTGATAAATATAAGATTATGAAATAATTTATCTCCTGACAAATGATGAAGAAATATTGCCCGCAGATGGATTTTAATTAGTTTCATGGATTAAATTAATCAAAATATTATAAAAACCCACCAAAAATACCTTTCCAAAAATTATATATAGTCCAAAAGGTCATTTTCCAATTCATTTGCACTATTTGAGTTAAAAAAAACCTTTGTGATAAAGACATTTCAGCCAACTAGAGCAAGATGCCTATCCCCTACCACACTCACCATTTTGAGCGCGTTCGACGTCACCGACGACCGACCGCATATGGACCTCCGGTATGTACCCCTTAACCTCCTCGTAATTTGTGAAATTTTATTTTTCATGCATTTTATAGCTTTAGGTGTAATTTCTTTGTTTTAGCGCTTTCAAGTCACGTTGTAGTGCTTTCACTCCAATGTAGCACTTCCAGTAGGTAGATTAGCGCTTGTGTTAAAAACTCTAGTGCTTCCATAGGATAATGTAGCGCTTTCATTGATATAGCACTTAGGATTTGAATTTTAGCGCTATGATGCTAGATTGTAGCACTTTGAGAGTTTTAGGGCTTCAATTTGATTGATTAGCGCTTTCATGGGTTGTTATAGTGCTTTTGGTAAAGCGGCACTTCGACGGACTGTTTTAGTGCTTTGATGTAGTAAAACAATGCTTAGAGACTTTTAGCGCTTCAGATGTCTGGAATAGCACATTAGAGTGTTGAAATAGCGCTTTGGGTGTCTAATTTAGCGCTTTTGGGATTTAGCGCTTTGGAAGCCCGTTTTAGCGCTTTCATGTCAGAATTAAAGATTTTGACTTAGATAACCTTGATTTCGTCACTTCTGATTATGTCCATTCTTCAGATTGGTATGATTGATAATCCAACTTCTTGATGTTTGGATTGTGGTGATTTAAATAAGACTACCTTCTCATGATAGGTGAGAAGAAATCTTATTGATGATGATCCTCATGATAGGCAAGGAGATGATTCAATATCTGATAAATCTTATGATAGGCGAGATTATATAATGTTTGATGAACCTCATGATAGGTGAGGTTTGTTGATGTTTTTCCCATGAATTTTGATCAAAAAATTCATACCAAATTTTTGGAATAGACTTGGTAGTAGAATGACATTTGATTTCTTGACATGGTTTCCTGGTTGTGGATTTTTTCATTGTGATGATAGGAGCATTTGGGTACTCTCCAGATGCGAGAGAGGTTTCCATGGACTACAGACTTGATACCTCATCTAACACCAGATGAGCTTCAGGTGATCGGCCGATGCGGTTTGACCAGTTTGCTTGATATGCCCCAAATTAGGATTAATCAGGGTCTACTGACTGCTTTGGCTGAGAGGTGGCATAGTGACCACAACACCTTTCACCTACCCACTTGTGAGATGACGGTCACACCTGAGGATGTGTGGCGTATTCTGCGCATTCCATTCATGGGAGAGATCGTAGTATATGATTCTCATGGGACTGACGGTAGAGATGCTCTTCGCAGAGTATTTCAGGATCAGGACATCGCGGGTCCAAGCGTCCGATGGTGGAGGATCACTGATTCGTACACGACACTACCATCAATGCTTGTTGGTTTCATTGGAGGTTTCCTTTGCCCTGATCGCAGGTCAAAGGGATTCCTTGTTGGCTGGGGCAGGACTCTTGAGAGTATGATGGTACACGGTACCAGATATGCATTGGGGATGTGCATGCTGGCACATTTATATCATGATCTTCATTTGGTTGTGTACCTAGGGGCATGTAGCTTATCAGTAGGGATGACCTTTTTATAAGTGTGGGCATGGGAGCATTTTACTATTGCTCGGCCATTTCTAGTTGTAGATAGACCAACAGGTAGACCTTACATCTTCAGATACAGAGGTCGGATTACACAGGCCCGAATGGGCAAGTTAGAGCACTAGAGGCGGGTGTTCGATGACACTGAGACAATTACCTGGCATCCCTATCTTAATTGTGAGTAGTGGGATGAGGATGATGCAGTGTTGGGATTTCTTTGTGATTCCATGTATCTCATCGGTCGGACACCTTTCGTGTTAGAGAGATTCTTTCTTTGCAGAGTATATAAATAGTATGGCATCATGCAATGCATGCCACAGGGGGTAGCCCATTATGCTAGACGACAGATGGATATTCCTATTTGGGGGCCCTGTCTATCATATGATGCTCTAGTAGAGGGATACAGGGCATTGCAACCATCACCCTAGGATATGCGCAGAGATATCACAAAGGCACTCGTCACCGATGAGTATGCCGCATTCCTGGCCTTGGTTCCACATCCTCGTATCATTGTCCCAGATGAGCCAGCGTTGCTACTAGTAGAGGAGGATGTGGCAGAGGGTTTCGCACAAAACGAGGGTGATACTCCTGCAGGCAGTAGCACGGAGAATGGTAGTGACGACAACAATAGTGATGATAGTGATGGTGGCAGTGGAGGGGACAGAGGAGTAGGGCCAGCCATTAGCAGTGCTCCATCAACTAGCAAGCCTCATAAGAGGCAAGCAATGACAATGCCACCTGTAGATTATCAGAGACAGATTGCAGGTTTGCAGACATAGGTTGAGACTTTACAGGGGTAGTTGGTATAGGCTCAAGGTTTTCTCATTTAGACCTAGACTCAGATGCAGGCACAGGTGCAGGCTCATGCTCATGCTTTATTGCAGGTGTAGGGACAGTTGGCCACTGTATAGACGTAGGTGGCCATTTTGACAGTTGAGGGAGACAGTGCTCGATAGATTGTCGAGAGGGCATAGGAGATAGTGGAGACTCTCCAGAGAGTGGCTGATGGCACCTCCGTAGGAGATTACATGAGAGAGGTTCTGCGGGCTGGCCGAGAGACAGAGTTTTACAGAGGCAGATATCATGACGCAGTGCCTGCTGAGCGCAGAGTTAGTTATGCCGCATCGAGATCTGGGCGGACGCATCGTGGACAGTCAATGAAGGTGTGACACAACCTCCATACAGAGATCCTGGTCCTCCTGGGGGTGGTGGTGGTACTGGTCCTGTTGGGCCCGCCCATTCTGGCAGTAGCAGATCGTAGATGCTATTGTGATGATGTATTTTTAGATTTTATTGTATATTTGACACTGATGAAATATATATATATATATATATATATATATGAGATGCATTGGATGTGATATGATTATGATTTATGATTCCTATGTGATGGATGCATTTATTTTATGATTTATGTGATGATTTTATTTCAAATGTGATGATGTAATGATGAATGTTTTTATTTTGTGCAATGATTTTATGATAAATTTATATGTGGAATATATGATACGTGGATGTATGATGTGATGTAAATGTATGGATGGATCAATAAATGCTTTTTATTTTTAAATGTGATGACGTAATGATGATACTAAATGATGAATGATAATGGATGAATGTAATGAGAATAATGACGTGATTTTATTTATTAAATGTATGGATGGTAAATTATGTATGCATATGATGTTGGATAGATGATAATGTAATGAATGTTTTTATGGTAAAAATGAACATGATGTACTTATGGTACAATTTAATTAATTATTGATTTGATGTATGTATGAATGTATGAATGATGAAATGATGATACTAAATGATGAGATGATGATTCCTACATGTTTTTGATGATTTTTGGATTTATGTCAAGTATACTCAGTCTTATTTGTAGATTAGATAATCATTTATTAGAATCCTTTATGCAACAAATACTCTGTAGATAATTAACATGATGGATGCAATCTAATTTTAACATGCAACTATATGCAAAACGATTGTCATTTTAACAGTCTCTTTGTGCTTTTTGTCATCATAGAGCTTTATTGGATGTTGAAAGTGAATACAAGCGTCAATGGTATGTTTTAGACCAATGACGAACTGAGTATTTCTTTCATGATTTTTGATATTCTAAGCAAACACAAGCATCTAGGTATGATTTAACCGAGATAACCTGAGCATTCATTGTGTAAACAGGCAGTGGTTAATCATTTTAATGTGTGAATTTTGAATGTCATCGATGATACATTTGCATAGCACATCCCCCGATAATTCATACATTTATATGATTAACTTTACAGACATCAGATAATAAAAACATCATTCTTCTTCCTTGTTTCTCTAGTTCAATACATCATTGAGTTACTCCAAAGAAATGATAATAAAAAATATAATTATCCATTGTTGACTTAGAGTGTTTCATTCATTAATTCAAATTTTAGATCATCCATCCTGATTTTGACATGTTTTTGGATTTTTGAGATTTTGTCTAAAGATCTAACCTACTAACCTATCCTAGAGGTCTCGGGGGCTGATCAAAGATTAGCCTTACCTACGTTACACATGCAGAGACCACGTAGTTCGATTGACACAAACCTATGTTTTTTGGATGTTGCTTTTTCAGACTTAACTTTTTGACATGTTTTTGGATTTTTGATATGATATGGATGGTTGATGCTTTTCTAACGATGATTGATATTTCGCGTTGATCTTTGTTTTCGGTTTTTTTGCTATACTGTTGTTTTTCCCTTTGGTGACATCGATGTTTTTGTTGCCCCTAGTGGTTATCCAGATGTTGCCCCCAAGCTTTGGAGTGATACTTGACTATTTGAAAATGATTTTGATATGGATGCAAAGATGGCAAGACTACTAACATGATATGAAATGGTACTGACTGCCGGACTAAGGATCCTGATATATATCAAAATAGATGGGAAAGCTGATCTTAGAATCACATACGACACCCGTTTCTAGGTTTTCACCATATGTTTTGATTATACTCTTCATGTTTTTGTATATATATATTTATTTATTATTTTTATTTTTTTATTGTAGTTTCTATTTTTTTAATTTTTTTTGTATTTTTGTGTTGCCAAGATGCTTGTTTGCCAGGTTTTTATCAAGGAACCATTTTTAGAAGTTTGACCCATGCACTAGGAGATTCAAGCATAGAATTTTTTGAGATGGATACTGTTGATAGGTTCATCAAAAAAATCCCCTTTTGATGTTGATAGATGATATGCTCCTGATCCATACACTGATATGATGACAACGAGACCAAGCCAATTAGGCTCAAATTTTCCCTTCTTCTCCCTGTCCTGCTAATTCCTAGGGTTTTCTTTTAGTACCAAGTCACCAACCTGAAAGATCCTCAGTTTTACCCTGTGGTTGTAACTTCTTGACATTCTCTATTGATAAGTCGTTAGATGATTAACAGCTTGTTGATGATGCTCATCCAACAACTCCAGTTCCCGCAGTCTAGACACCCTATATTCTTCATCTGAAATGATACCTCTGAGTGATACTCGAAGGGATGGAATCTCAACTTCAATGGGCAATATGGCTTCTGATCCATATACCAAGGCATATGGTGTATCTCCCATTGGTGTTCTGATACTTGTTTTGTAGGCCCATAGTGCAGGATTGAGTTGAACATGCCAATCACGTCCAACATCATTAACCGTCTTTTTTAGAATTTTAAGTATTGTTTTGTTTGAGGCCTCTGCTTGGGCATTCCCTTGAGGATAGTACGATGTTGAAAATCGATGTTGGATATGAAACTTATCACATAGTTCTTGGACACCTTGATTCTTGAAAGGTCGTCCATTATCAGTGATAATGGATTGAGGGATCCCATACCGACATATTATGTAGTTCAAGATGAAAGAGGAAATCTGCCTCCCAGTGATGGTTGTTAGAGGTACTACTTCAATCCATTTTGTGAAATATTCTATAGCTGTGATAATGAACTTGTGTCTATTAGATGAAGATGGATTTATTTTTCCTACCAAATTGAGGCCCCATTGACAAAAAGGCCATGTTGATGTGAAGGGATGTAGTTCTTGTGCTAGCGCATGAATCAGATTGTTGTGAACCTGACACTTTTGACATTTCTTAACAAATAGATAGGATTCTTTCTCCATGCATGGCCAATAATATCCCAAACGGGGGACTTTCTTGGCTAGAGTTATCCCACTCGAGTGAGTGCCACAAATACCCTCGTGAACCTCTTGTGGGGACGTTTCAGACTCATTGTGTTCTAGACATCGGAGTAAAGTACCATCAAGAGCTCGACGATAAAGTATGTCTGCGATTAAAGTATGTTGTGCGGATTGGCAGATGAAGTTTCATTTTTGATTCCTGGGTAAATCAGGAGGAAAGACATCGTTTTTCAAGTAAGCATAGGTTGTTTCATAGATGGAGGTTTCAGTGGTTTCTATATGGCAGATGGTAGCGGATTCTGGATTATTATGGGAACGACATGACACTTGTTCTACCATAAACTCATAACAGACACGTTTCTCAGGAAATTGTAGTAATGAAGCAATTGTAGCCATAACGTCCGCAGCTTTTTTTTTCGCCCTTGGAATTTGATCAAACTTGATACTGACAAAGAAATGTTTCAAATTATTTATTTGTTCCTTGTAGGGCATTAAATTTTCATCTTTTGTTTGATACTCATCATTTACTTGATAAATGACTAGTTGAGAATCCCCATATACCTGTAAGTCCGTGATTTTCCACTGAATTGCTATTTTGACCCCAATGATTAATGCTTCATATTCTGCCACATTATTTGTACAATGAAACATTAATCTATATGATTTTGGCTTGGTGTGTCCTTGTGGAGAGATGAACAAAATTCTTGCTCCTGATCCGCACTGTGTATATGATCCATCAAAATATAAAACCCATTGTTGGGGCATCACTGTCAGAATGTCTGCATCTGGAAACTCCATTGTCATTGGTCAATCATCTGGTAAAGGAGCCTCTGCTAATTGTTTAGCGATCGCCTGTCCCTTGATTTCCTTTCTCTCTACATACTGAATGTCAAATTCGCTTAATAACATGATCCACTTTGCTAGTCTACCTGTTAAGGCAGCCTTACTAAGCAGATATTTTAAAGGATCGATCTTTGCTATGAGCTTGATTGTATGGGTTAGCATGTAGTGTCTCAGTTGTTCAGTACTGAATACCACCGTCAAGCAAGATTTCTCTATGAAAGTGTAATTGATTTCATATCCATTTAAAGTCCGGCTGATATAGTATATAACATGTTCTTTTCCTTCATAATCCTCTTGCGCTAATAGTGCCCCCAAAGAGATATATGTTGTGGCAATGTACAATATGAGAGGCCTTCCTTCTGTTGGTGGCATGAGAATGGGTGGTGACATTAGATACTGCTTGATTTGATTGAATGTCATTTCACACCTTTCATCCCACTTGAAAACTATATTCTTATGCAATAGATGATTGAAAGGATGACTTTTATCCGCCAACTGGGAGATGAATCTTCTGATCGATTGGAGCCTTCCCTATAGTGATTTGAGTTGACTTATATTCTTAGGAGGTGGCATCTCCATAATTTCTTTGACTTTCACCGGATCCACTTCAATGCCTTTATCTGAGACAATGTACCCTAATAGTTTTGTTGATGTGACCCCGAAGACACACTTCTTGGGGTTTAATCTGACATTGAATTTCTCCATTCATGTGAAGATTTTGTCTAGGATATGCAGATGTCCTTCCCTAGTAGCAAATTTTGCCAAGATTTCATCCACGTAATCTTCCATGAAGGTGTGCATCATATCATGGAAGATTGTTGTCATTGCTCTTTGATAAGTGGCTCTTGCGTTCTTTAGACCAAATGGCATGATGTTCCAGTAGAAGGTTCCCATGGACATGTGAAAGTTGTCTTTTCCTGATCTTTTGGAGCTATTTTTATTTGATTGTATCCTGAGAAACCATCCATGATTGACAACATGGCATGCCCAGCCGTTAAGTCCACAATGATGTCAATATTTGGTAGTGGAAAATCATCCTTCGAGCATGCTTTATTTAGGTCCCTGAAATCTGTACATATTCTGATGCTATTGTCTAGTTTTGAAATAGGTACAAGGTTTGATATCCATTCGGCATAGTCTATAGACCATATGAATCCAACATCCAACAATTTCTTTAGCTCTGTCTTTACCATCAATGCGATATGGGGATGCATTTTTCATAATTTTTGCTTGACATGCTTGATTCCTGCGGGCAAAGACAAGTGATGCATGAGAAAAATTGAGTCTAAGCCTGGCATATCGGAATATGACCAAGCGAAGTTGATGCTTCTTCTCTTAAAGAACTTGATGAATTCCGGTCTTTCTTGGTCTGTCATGGATTCTGCCAGATGTAGGATTTTTGTCTTATCTTCAGTTCTGATATTCACAGATTGTGTTGGTTCCACCAGAACTGATGATCATTCATGATATTGTTATGGAAGAGTGTCAAATCTTCCATCTTTCAGTGCCTTAGAAGGGTTTTCACCGTTAGATGCGTTCTTTATTTTTACTGTTTTCAGATCTAATGCTGCCATAGAATGGTTTTCACCATTAGATCTATTTTCCCTGTTGTTATTTTTGCAACTGGAAGATTTGACACCCTCCTGCCGAGTCATGTTGTTATGAGTTTTACAAACATAATTTGTATCAGGTTCAATATGACATAAGAAGTTTACGATGGCATCATCGTTTGTAAATATTGGTATATTCAAAGGTTCGACAGGTTCCCAGTCAATGAGTTTAGGATGGATCAATGACATTTGGTTATCAGATTCTTTCAAGGTGATGGATGTAAGGGTTTGGACAACCATTTCGTCATAGTTGTTTATTGGAATATCGAGGTCCGTGATGGTACTTTCTTCATGATCGTCTAGTTCACTTGAAGTCTGGTCGCCCCTACTCAAATCATCAATATCTAGTGAACCTGCCACGAGTGGTCTAGACCCAGAACCTTGGCCCTCCTCATGCATTGGTGCATATTGTTGGATTACATCAACTTGAATATCAATGAAAGATAGATCAGAGTACAATGCCCACTCATATTTGATTGAGTCTATTTCCGAACTATCTCTAAATTGAAGGATATTTTCTATAGTTATTTTTGTTAGCTCCTGTTTCTCTTCTTCAGAGTATCCTAGTCTTGGTGTCTCTCTTGTGTGGAGAGTGAGGGGTTGAATAGGCTTTGTGATTCCATCCTTTCTTAATCCAATGGGTCCTTGTCCTTCATACACCATTTTTTCTAAAATAGCATTTCCTTTTCCATATTTATCAGTGTTGATGTTGAAATTTTTGATACTGATATCTGATGTAGAGGGTTCCTCATCTTTGTATAGCCAATCCAGGATTGCTTTGTTGTTTCCTTCATCCTATATTGTACCTTTTTTGACAAACCTTCAATCAAGAGCTGTGACCGGTAATGATGTGTGAGGTTTTATCAGAGATGGTTTACCATATGTCCTAGGAGATGGCATCAACTATGATAGGTTAAGCGATTGCTCCATAGAATATGTTCCCATTCCTTTGTCCGTCAGTTGAACTTGCTCTTGAAACTTTTGTGATAAAGATGTTTGCTGATCCTGACTATCTTTTGATTGAATTTCCATAAGACTTGTATCTTTTTATTTACCCCTTTTCTCAACCCACTTGGTGGTGATACTTGGACGTTGGTCTTCTTTGGATGGTTGTGAACATGATGCTTCCCTATTGTGTGGTGTAAAGGTATCTTGAGAGATCCTAAGGGTGTCACAATGTTGAGGATGATTGTAATAAGCAGATATAGTCACCTCTCGTCCATTTATTGGGAACTTCAAACATTGATGATATGTCGAAGGTACAACCTGCATTTCATGGATCCATGGTTGCCCTAAGAGAATGTTGTATGTTAACTCTTTCTCCAACACTTGACATGCTATATGTTTCATCATAGGCCCCACTTGAATGGGTAGCACAATCAAGCCTTTAGATGATCTCTCTTCCTCATCATATGCTTTGATAGTCATTTTTCTACGAGAATCAATAACATCATTTGAATATCCTATTGCACGGATTAACTTGAGAGTGCAAATATTCAGACCAGCTCCCCCATATATTAAGACTCTCTTGACGCGGTGATTGTGGATTAAGACTTCAATATGGAGTGTAGTATTATGGGGATGATTTAGCGAGATATCATCCTATTCGAAGAATGATAGACAATGTGGGGTAGTCAAATGTCCCACCATAGCTTGAAACTGAAAAACATCTAGATTCTTTTGTACCGTAGTGGCAACTAAACCTTGTTCGAGAACCTCCTTATGTGATGGTGATATTTTGAGGACCTCTAATATCGATATCTAAGTGGGAATGTTTTGCAGTTGATCGATGATGTTATAGTGAGATGGAGGTGGAACTGCGTGTGTAGATCCAACTCCTTTTAACATGACCTTGGCTTGCCCCCTAGTCATTACGTTTACTGGTTGATGTTCTTGACGGTCTCTGATTTTTAAGACATTGATTTGATTATCAGAGTTCGATATGTTCGAGAGGAGGTCCAATGGAGCAGTGTTGTTGATTTTGGGTCTATCAATGTTGTGACTAACTATGTGATCACTCTCTATTCCAGATAGACAAAGGATTGTGGTGTCAAAAACATGGTTGACATTTTTCCCTTTGTTGTTTGAAGATGATGATGCTCCTTTGTCATAGTTTGGCAAAGGGTCTTTGAAGGCCGAGTGATCGTTATTGTTTTGGGGTGTTTCCACATATGCTTTGTTGTTGTTGATCAAGTCTTGTATTGCATGTTTCAACTCCATACAATTGTTAGTTTTGTGACCTTTGTTATTATGGAAGTTGCAATAATCAATGTCATTCCACCATGGTGGTTTTGAAGGGAAAAGAATGCGGATCTAATGACCCAACAGTGCGGAATACATTTCCTTAACACCTTTACTACAGGGGAGAGAAGCAAAAACGAAAAACTAACAGTTTCTAAAACTTATAGAGATGCATACAACCATAGCAATGAGAAACCAAAAAAATAAGCAAACAAAGATGACACAGTATTTACGTGGGAAAACCCTTTCATGCAAAAAACCAACCACACAAAGTCAAATCAATTGTATTATAGTAATGAATCAATTACATACAATATCCAGACTTCTTTACTCAGCTCACAATCACCCAGAGAGATTCAGATCCACTCTTACAATGTTTTCACAACATACAGTTCAAAACCCTCTTCAAGAACTCATGTCCTTCTTGTTCTTCAGCACGCGAATTCAACTTGCTCTACAACTTCATGACTCAACTCAACTTTTCTAACTTATGAGAAATAACACATCTCTCATCCATAATGTAACCGACTCAGAAGAGCAATGAAGTCCATCCTCAAATCACGCATCTGGTTGGATCTGACAGATCTCCTGCAACAAGCCGTCATTGCATTCAAAACCATTACTCAAAACGGTTGAGCTCACCACCCTTCATTGAAAAATGCAACTACCACAATAACTATCTTGGTATCCGTCCAATCACTATTCAGCCAGGTGCCACGCGTCCAAGACCCATCAGTAATCGCAGTTGACAGAGCAACCAAAATGGTCAAACAGACATCGGGCGCGACCAAGACTTCAAGTCATAAATAGCACTGTCGGAGTCAGAGTCGGAACAGGAGTTGAAACAGGACTCCACTGAAAATACACACTGCCGGAGTCGGAGTCGGAGCCGGAGTCAGAACTAGAGTCAAAACATGACCCTACCGAAATTTTAGGTTCAGGAACCATTTCGGTTCCGCGTCCGCCCATGGCAAAGAGGAACACATCAAAAACAGTTCTAACCAGGTAAAGTCAACCCGGGGTCAAACCAATATGGGAACACAAAAGACCGGAGTCAGAGTCGAGGATGGAACAGGAACAAAAACAGGACTTTACGAAAAGTCCAAGATCAGGAACCAATCCAGTTCCGGTTCCGCCTCCGCCAACTGCAAGAAACAATAATCCAAAACAAGGACAAGGCGAAGGAAAATACCCCAAGTAGAATCCAAATATCTAGAAGAACCAGATCGCAAAAGCAGGAGTCGGACCTAGAGTTGGAATAGAAACTAAAATAGGAACCTGGCAAATGGACATTACCAACTTCCAAAATTGGTTCCGCCTCTGCCAGAACCTGCGAAGCGAAGCGAGAACAAACTGACGGTAGGAAGCGGAGTCGGAGCAGGAACGAGAACCGAAACCCAGAACTTAGTTAAACAGAACAATGCCAAGTTCCATCCCGGTTCCGCCTTCACCAGAGACTCAGAACTTAGGCAAACAAAACAATGCCAAGTTCCATCTTGGCTCCGCCTCCGCCAGAACTTTGTAAACAACACAAAATCACCAAGGCATGAAAACGAGGACTTCAAGCTGGAAGTTGAGACATAACTTCTCAACAGGTTTGACCTTTGGATCCCAAAATCGGGCTTCCCATGCAGTGATAAGGCCACTAGCGACTAGTTATTTCATTGTTGATTCTATCGTTTGGCCTAAAGGTGTGAACCTTCGCCGATTTGATGGTTTCTGATATGGTTGCTTCTTTACGATCTCATTGTTTTGTATGATATTTGACTTGACAAGTTGATCATTGTTTTGATTCTTTGATGTAGATGTTGTCAAGTTAAAAACCGGTTTGACATTTTGGGAATCATTTGTTGTTTCATTGATAGTTGTGTTGCAATTCTTTTGCCAAAATTTTGACTTATCACTGCTTGAGTATTGATTGGAGGAGTTACTTGTGTTGTTTTTTTTATCATTGAAATGTTTGATAACTCATCTTTTGACTAATGCTTCCTCAATTTTAAGACCATTTTCTATGAATTTCTCGAACATGGGAGGACATTGTAATTCCAATCTATAACTCATTTCCTCTGTTAAATTGTCAATGAACAACTCCATATTTTCTTCCTCAGGAATGGATCTAGGATATCTGGTGAACAGGCATCGCCATCTTTGGAGAAAAGACAAAAACGTTTCCCCCTTGTTTTGCTTTAGGTTATAAAGATCCTTTATTGTAACATCGTGTTGGATGTTAAAGGAGTATTGGGAAATGAACCTATTGACTAATTCCTCAAAAGTTCGGATACTTGGTTGTAGTTTTGAAAACCACTCCATACATGATCCTCCCAAGCTCCTTGGGAATAATCTCATTAAGTAAGTTTCCTCTTGGGAAAACTCGAGACTCATTGTTTTGAATTCCCTGATATGATCTATTGGATCCGTTCTTCCATTGTACTTATCATACTTTGGGATTTCACAGTGTCTAGGGAAAGGTATCAAACCAACCGTTGTGTTGAAAGGATAAGGACAAATGTCCTATATCACATATCTTTTGGTACTTCCTTTCATCATATCCTATATCTGTTGTTGTAATAGTTGCATTTGAGATGTCAAAGCGACAACTGGATCTATTGTTTGTGTAGGTTGCAGAATTTCAATCTCACTTGTTCCAGGTGATTCCTTCAGATGATTCACATCAAAGTCCTTGGGAAGTTTAGCACTTGATTCAACCAACATCAAATGATGTTTCTCCATATCTTGTTCTAAAATCTTTTCCATAAATATATGGAACTTTGGATCTTGTTGAGCTGCTTGAATATCCTCTCAAGTTATTTTGTTCTTATCATTTCGGTTTAGATTATTCCAAGGATTTTCCTCTACCATTGCCTAGAATTTTAAAATTTCTTGCTCTAAGAGTCTCTGTTTTTGGGACCTAGTGAAGATTGGCATACAAATTTCTACCCTTTCTTCCAAAATGTTGATCTTCTATGCTGGGAAAATGTCAATTGAACTTTTAACAAAGTTGAATAAGATGACTAATCTTATTGATGAAACTATGTTAAAAATTCGATTACTATACTTGGTTTCGTGATAAAGAATGATAGTATGTTGATGATGAAACTTCAGTGTAGTAATCGATTGTGTATTTGATTTTAACACTTGTGATTCGCAAGATCTTGTTTCAATTGATAAGATTGAAAGTTTGTATAAACCTATCTGTTTTCGGTCTCTAGATAGTGATTCTGATAAAAAGAAACTTGGTTCTGATGAAAACTGTGGATAAAATGATAGATTGATTGATTGGTGAAAATTTTGAACTCTCTGTTTTGAAAGCACTAAAACAGAGGACAGAAGCGCTAGAACAGAGTTCTAAAGCGCTAAAATAGGTGACATAAGCGCTATCTTGATAGAAGCACTAAAACAATGCTCAAAAGGACTGTAGAAAGTGATGGAAGCGCTGAAACAGTGCATGACAGTGTTGTAGATTTTGATGGAAGTGCTATCTTGACAGAAGCGCTGAAACAATGCATGAAAGCATTGTATAATTTTATGGAAGCATTGTTTTTAATGAAAGTGCTAAAACATAGACTATAAGCGATGAAATAGTACTCGAAAGCGCTATTTTAGAAGTGCTAAAACAGTGACCAGAAGCGCTGAAATAGGATTTCCAGAATGCTAAAAACAAGATTTTAAGACTCTCTACTGTAGAATTTTCTCTGGCCTTGTGGCATACTGTATTAGGGATTGTGGAAGATAAGAAGGACGTATGCGCTGACTACAGTTGTGATGCTGAGTGAGAGATCTTCTTTGGAAGAAGGCTCATGAATAGAGTGGTTCTACTGCGTAATCTAAAGTCTGACCCCTAGCAAAATCGTGATATCAATGGATGAATGTTCTATGTTGTAACAAGAGTTTTCGATTTTGATATAGAAAATGTTGTCTTCTCAATTTATTCCGATAACTGAGAGGTTCCTTTGGTTTTATGATTTTGATTTTTCTCTTAAGAAACATGGTGGACTTCCACTTTCGCAAGATGGATTTTCTGATATAACTTGACTTTGTTGGTTTTCAGGATGAGCTTAAATCTGATTTTAATGAATTTATGAAAACACAACAAACAATTGTGAATATTTGTTTTAACTGAATAGATCGTGTATGTTCAAGAATCACGAATGATTTTTATTGATTTTGATAGGTTGCTTTGAAAATTATACACAAATCAAAAGTACTCACACTTAAGGACACGTAGGTCATCATTATACTCACAACCCACATCTTGAATTGCATTGACACACACAGCCTTGTCACCCCCTAGAGGGCGCCCGTGTTTTTGTCATTTCTAGGTGTGTACTTAGAGTTGGATTTCTCTTCCTCTTAGCAAATGGTTCGTGGCAATCAAATGGTGAGTATCTTGGGGGTAGATTCTTCCCTCCCCTTGCACTGCGAGTATGAAAATGTATGGATACTGACTCCGTGAGAAACTACTCTATGGTTCGTAGATAGGGATTTCATGCGGTGCGGAAATTGATAAACTCCCTCAAGAGACCTCCCAATCTTTAGAACAAAGATTTTGGGGATGGTTATCTTGCTCACTACCGTCAAGTTGGACTTTCATCAACAACTTGCATTTTTATTATAGTGGGTTGGAATCCTTGGCTTTAAGTGTTCCCACTTAGGTCATTCTCGTAGGGTGAGTACTTTTTCCCACTACGGCAGGCCTTCTAAAGGATTTAATAAAGCGTAAATAACATGAAGTAAAAGTGAATATGTCACTTTGGTCACCCAGTTAAGGGGAGAGCATAAGCCTAATCACCACAAGCACAACATATAAGTTGTTATGTTTTAAGCCCAAAAAGAAATTTTCTAATCTATGTGAAGGTGTTGCTTCACAGAAATCATGTTTGTTCTTTTTAACTTGTACTGTAAAAAAAATGTGGTGAGTATCCTAGGATTGATAAATTTTAGAAAACCTCAAGTGACTATCCTAGGATTGATAAATTTTAGCCCAACTGTGAAAAAAAATAAATCTGGCTGCGGTTGCGTCGGATCCAGACTAATTTTACAAAAGTGCTAGAATATTGCACCGAAGCGCTAAAATAGTTACTTGATGCGCTAAAACACGAAAGCACTGAAACAGGACACCGAAGCGCCGAAGTTTGTCATGGAAGCGCTAAATCATGGATGCACTGAAATAGTTGACGAAAGCGCTATAGTAACACGGAAGCGCTAAAACAGAGCACAAAAGCATTGTAGTTTTCTACGAAAGCGCTATAGTATTTGACGAAAGCGCTAAAAAACACGCCTAGAACCTGTGTGACACTTTCCAAAAAAATTGTAAAATTGGGGTTAATGCCCCACAGTGGGCGCCAAATTGTAAGTGTGGGATTAGGTGTAAAGAACAAAACACTTCTTAATAAGACATTATATCAAAGATAAATCAAATTGAACTAATTCAAAGAAATAATCTACTGAAAGCGTCATATTGTTCTCTATCTTCAAAGATTTATTCAATCACTATTGCTCTCAGATCGTGGGAACACTATGATTGTTAAAATGACAATTCAAATAACGAGATGTATGCTAAAGCAATTATATGGAGCTAAATGGATAATACTAGATGATAAATAAACTTAAACTAGCATCAAATGACATGAAATAGATAATTGTAGCTACAGGAGGTGGCCATGATATGAAACCTTGATTGCTGGATATTGGATGTTTGAATGCTTGATACTTGATGCTTGAATTGTTGTAGAGTAAGAGTGCATAAGTTAGATTATCTAGATCCTTTTCTTGGTTCAATGGGGTTTTATTTATAGAATTCCTAGCTGTAGAAATTCACAGGGATGGCATTGAGAGGCTTGGATTCAATCTGGAGGATTGAATGGTGAGAGATGAAGGAGATTGAGAGAATTTTGGTGATTGTCTCTACCCATGAAAACACCAAGCAAGAGAAAAGGAAATATTGATGGAGGAGGATTGAGAGAAGATTTTGGAATTTGTCTCCAATTTGTCTCCAAAACTTCCCGTGAAGTTTGAAAGCATTAATTTTGATATATTTTAGACATAGGATATCTAATTCATTTTTGAGAGAATATAGATGGAATATTCCTTGTGCTTTAATTCAAATATTTTTTATTTATTTAAATTAGCAAAAGAGGGATAAATAATTTAATAAAACGAACTATAGGATAGTTGTTTATTAAATTAGACATAAGAATATGGCAATTAATCAATAAAGTGTTTTGATCTTTATTTAAATAATTTAGAATCGATGTGATAGAATAAAATAGGGATTTGATAATTAAATCAAACAAAGTATTTAATCTTGTTTATTTAATTAAGATGAATTTAAATGTGAGCTATATAAATAAATATTTCTATTTATTCAATAGTAGAGGAAATTAGGATAATTAATCAAATAATTTGTATTTAAAGAGTCGGTAGAAGTAAATGGATATAAAATATCTTACAATGAAAGTGAGATCCAAGGGACCAAGAGATTACAATGAGTTGCTTGACAACTCATCAAAAGTAAGATATCCACCATGAAAAATGTTGTAAAGCCTTGCGGAAGAGCAACTTGCTCCAATTTTGCAACTAAAACTTTATGTTTAATTTTAGTATCCACCATAGTCTCTTGTTGTATTTGAATGCATTTCTATGTCTTCTTCCAATTTATTGTCATAAACAGTGTCTTTGTTTCATGCCTCTGTCAACCTTTAATCTGCCATAAGGTTTGTCCAGTTGTTCCCCAGATATTTTCTTCTGAACAACATCATATCTCCCTAGTATTTGTAGTTTCTCTTTGTTGATATAGCACTCTCTTCCTCTCCTATTCCATTTCATTTCTCACTTTCATATTAAAGATCTTAGGTAGGTTTCTTATAGAAATACACATGTATTTTTTAGTTAAATAAAATAAACTTTTTTGTTCTAGGAATAAAAAGAACTATGTTTTGTGTAACCAGTAGATTGCCAAAATTCTTGAAAATCCTATGGAACCTTCAAGGATTATTTTAAAATATTCTTACTTGACTTTGTTAAGTTATAAGAATAAGATTCAAATAAAACAGAATAACATGAACAATGGTTACATTTTTATCCAGCATTGACCATAATTGGTTTCCATGCGAAATTATTTTTCTTGTTTTGTGTTAGGATGGGAATGATAACTTAGTAGTGTAGTACAATTTTATAGGAGAAATAACTGATTGTTTTTTCTTGGCCTTCATTAATAAGACAATAGTACATACCATGTATTTAACTAATTTTTTCAAAACCATGCATGTGAACTTCTTCTGATTGAAGTTTCTATCCTTACTTTTGATAACATGACAACAACCCATAATATAATTACTTCCTTTGGTATGGCGGTTTCAACTTTGAAGTTTCCATCTATTGTGCAAATTTATTCTTCCCATAAAGTAGGACCTAGCTGGATAGTTTGGGAAAGTACATGTTAACTTCTAGGAATGTAGTATTGACATAGAAACTTCATAATCCCTTGATCATGAAGTGTTAACATTCAATTAATGTGTCGACTACCCCTAGCTGGTTCTAGGAATTCATTTTATTCTTGCATTTCACAGGTGTGGTTTGACAAAAGAGAAATAAAATGTGCATTGTTTTTTCTCATAAATACTTTTGATTTTTTAGTTGAGTCAATGAAACAATGGATGATTAACACAATATAACACCACCATAAACCTCATGGAACCCAAAGACTAAAGAGTGTAAATGCCAACAAGGTTTCCTGAGAAGAAAGTGAACGATCTATACAATAAATGTTGAATAGTTAAATACAATACTGTGTTGCCAAAAAGTGTAGCCTTGACACTTTTCACTCTGTGGATGCTAAAATCTGCAAGAGCAGCTTAAACAATTTCATGTTGTTAGCATGGAAGTTAATTTAAACCAGCAAACTTAGACATCCCTATGAAATACTTAATCATATCTAAATATGCAAATAATGAGTAGAAAAACAAGTTAAGCAGAAGCATATAAGAAATATAATTAAACCTTATCCCATAGTGGATTGGTGCCACCTTGTTGTGTAGTAAGCAACTCTTTCCCAATCCTTGAACAAGTTGAATGATGGTATGAGTAAGATTAATTCTCAAATGAAGAGAATAACCTTGCATGAAGACATGGAATGGAGGTAAATTTGAGTATAGTAAGTTTACTCAAAGTTGTGTGTTGTTGAATGAGGAGAGGGCTCTCTAATTTATAGATTTCCAAAATGGAAGAGAGAATGATATAGAACAATGTGGGATCATTCAACATCCAATGGCCAAGTGGCACTTGTCAAGATGCGAATGGTTGAGGAATGAACACATTTTGGTCAATGTGCATGATAAATGTCATTAGGTGGAATTTCAAATTTGAGAAATGACATGTGAGAGGGAAAAAAGAATGAAATAAATGCCACTTGGCTTAATGCACAAGGACATGTAAGAGGAGTGAATGCCTTGTTGGATGTACAAGTCCACTTGGACTTTTTGAATTCAAACAAGGGAATATTCCCTTTTGATGCTATGTGAGGGAAAATGGAGAATTAAATAAATCAAAGTAATTGATTTATTGTGCAAGTTGCATTCTCTAGAGGATTTTAGTGAAAAGGATTAACTTAATCAAGGATTTGATTAATTTAATGAAGAATTAAATGATTTGACAATTTTGACTTAAATAAATGAATAATTTAAATCATAATTGAGAGGAAATGATTTGATTTATTTAACTTAAAGAGGAATATGTTAGATTAAATCAAAAAAGGTTTAATTTATTTAATTTAATAAGAACTTTAGAGACTTTAATCCAATAAAATGATTTATTTAGTTAAACATAAACAATAGGTTAACTAAATTAAATTGATTAATTTAATCACTGGAGGAGAAAGACTTAATTAAATGAATTATGACTCATTAAATTAAAAGGTGAAATATGATGAAAAGTTGACAGTATGATTCCAGAATAAATGTTGTTAATAATCAAGATCAAGTGTGTCAAACTGAAATTGTAAATTTTCCATGTCTACACACTCATTTGGACCCTTGCTTGTGGATGTTGGACCTCTTTTGAACCCCTTTCCAAGCCTTGTCCCAAAATGTTGTAAGGTGTTGTAACATTTTCACACTTTCCTAGGCTTTTCATCACTAAATCAACCCTTTCGTATGCTAATAATGATCCCTTAATGCTTTTAGAGGCCCAAATTAAGTGTGTTTTGTGAGACAATCCTGAAAAACATCATTAACCACATGATAATCCTTGAAAAGAAATAAAAAATGCACAGGTGGAATAGGTCGCCACCTTGGGCGACCTAGTCCCTTTTAACATAAAATTCAAAATAAAAACAAAATTCTTGCGGGATTTTGCCTCCTAAACCCTAAGGTCAGCTTGTGAGGTTGTATTTTCGATGAAATTAGGGCACAACATGTATAAATAATGGTTTTTCTCATCTTTTTCACCCTAATATCTAATCCTATTCTATTCTCTCCCTCCTAAATGATTCTCATGTTTCTCATCCATTATTCTTCTCAAGCAAGCTAGGGTTTGAGCATTCTAAGTCAATAAGACATCTTTCTGAAGCATTGAAGGGTTGATTGATGTAACAACTCAAGATCAATCATCAAGGCAATATTTAGGTACATTGAAGATTATTGAAGGCTTTGAAGATTTATTGAAGGCCTCTCCTTGTTTGTAAAGTCCAAAAATCCACTAAAAGTTACTTTTAGGCCTAGAAATCAGAGTTTAAGAAGTGGAAACCTATGAAGAACTGAAGTGTAGACCGAGGGCTTCTGTTTCCCCTTCTAAATTTCCAAAAATACATAAGAGGACTAGGTTGCCAAAAATGGTGACCTAGTCCCACTGAACATTCTTTTCAGTGTGTTTTACATATTCAAACACCCATTTGGCAGAAATAGGCTCTGAACTAGTTTTTCCAAATTTGGGACTAGCTCGCCTAGATTGGCACAAGTGTTCCAGTCAACTTTTGTGAAATTTTCATCAGGATTTCAAACCTCCATCTCGACCCTCTTCAGCCTCCAGGTGCACACATTCTATCTCTTAGCTTCTTGTTTAGTTTAGTTTAGTTTAAAGTTTTAGGTCATTTTATATATGTTTGCATATCATTATGTGTTTTCAAACATAGTTTCATTTCCTAGTTCTTGCACTACTAGTTAGTTTCTAGTTTCCATTTTCAGCATTTAGGGAATTCCACAGACATCACTTTAAGCCCCTAATCCTTTGAATGGACCCACCAAGAACATATCATTAGTGTGGAAGAGAGCCTTTTCTCAACCAAGCTCTTAGGTGGAAAACCCTAGGAGCCTATGGGGAAATCCTCTTTCCCTAATTGAGTATTTTTAGTGGTTCATTTTTATGTACCCAAAATTTCTACCCCCTTCTTGTTTGATTTTGAGTCCATCATTGTCCTAGACTTAGCTTGCATTGCATGTTGCATTTGTTAAGTTGCATTCTAGGGTTTCACATTTTTTGCATGCATGAAAGTGTATATAATTTGCATTATTTCATCTCAAATAATTCTCAATCATCCAAAACCTACAACTACCTTTCGTCTTCTGATCATCCAATATCCAAACCATCCAAAACAGTTGCAAGTTTCTAGAAATTTTGAAAAAAACCCTAAGGGAACTAATTCGCCATTTTGGTGACCTAGTTCTTGTCCAAATTTTTCACTATCTACAATTTTGCATCACATTAATAAAATTACTTTTCACTTTTGCATATACAATTTTTTTATTCATAAATTGTTTCTTAAGTTTGATAAAAGTACTTTTTATTCTTGCATGTACACATTATTTAAATTCTTAAAGCTTATCATATATTAGATAAAAATGTTTTGTATCTTTGTATCTTTGCATATACAATGTACATTATTTATATAATGCTGAAATATTGCATGAAATGTTTATAGATTCTTTTCATTTTTATTCAAACAATGTTAGTATCTTACCTAACTAGAAATTCTAAGAAAACTTCCTATCCCCTCCCTATGCGAGTGTTTTAGTGAAAGAAGAGACAACTTTGGACATTCCTAACGATCATATTTGTTCTTCTCCTAATATCTCTCCTCTTGGCGATGATGATATTTTGGTGTTAGAAGAACCAATTAATGAGATTTATGAGAATCCTAGTTGTTTATCTCCTCTTACTTCTCATAGTGGACAAGACACTAATGACCAAGCCAACATATACATAGCTAATCATTACAATAACATTTGTTTTTCTCCTAGTATTTCTCTTTGTTGTGAAAAGATACTTTGTTGTTAGAATACACAATTTTTGAAGGTCATGGGAATCTTAGTTGTCCCCCTTCACCTAAAAACATCCTTATTGTGCAAGATAATTCAATCATTGAGCATTCCCCTACTTGTGATGAAGTTATTTTAGAAGAACCAACCTTTGATTTCAAGAGAAGTTGGTTTGTAGTTCTCCTAAAACCCTTCCTCCTAGGGAGGATATCATGACACACAATAAGGATAACATTGCCAATTATAATATAACACCCTTAGTAGTAGATAAAGAGACACCCTTATCCTCTCCCTTGCTCAAGGATTTTAATATTATTCAACCTCGACCTGTCCTTTACCTACCTTCAAACAAACCTCAAACTCCAAACCAACTCGAATTCATCCTCTACCCACCTAAGAATAATGTGTCACAGAAACCGACTTCTAATACCATTACTCACACACATTACACAAGAAACAATCCTTGACCACAACAACCTACCTCCAACCCTTTACCCTTACCCATTCCCATCTTACCTACTGCTCCTCGATTAAATTCACTCATTAGGGAGTATGATCTTGCTGACCAACTAAGAAAAACTTCTGCTAAAATATCATTATAGGATCTTATTCAAGCCTCCCCTCACTATCACAACATGATGCAAAATTCCCTATAACAAGATCCTATCCCTTCTAATACGCAACCAAATGACATAGCAACTATTATTCACAAAATAAATGTTGATATTATTTTTCACCAAAGTGACCTTCCTCATTTGGACGTGTAGAAATAGAATGAAGCTTTTGTAATAATATCTTCACATAAAAAACAAAAGGGATCAAGAGAACTCTTGTAGATATAGGCTCTGCCCTTAATGTGTGTAGTGTGATCCTTCTAGATAGGCTTGGCATTGATCACTCAACCATTCAACCCGAATCTCTCTCTATCTGAGGATTCGAAAGCATCACTAAGAAACCGCTCAATGCGATCACTATACATACCTCTTATAGTTGGAAAGGACACATTGAAAAAAAAAACCATTTTTGCCTCATGAACTTCCATATAATCTTCTCTTAAGAATACCGTGGATTCATGCAATGAATGGTGTGCCTTCTACTCTTCATCGTAAGATGAAGTACATCTACAACAACAAATTTTACACACTTGATGCCGACCCTAAACCTAACAGTCGCTTAAACATTGAGAAATCCAAAGAGAATAATTTCAACACCTTAACACCCACCACCCAAGTGGAACCCTCAACAAACCAACAAAGAACAACATCTTGAGAAAATCACGAAGCTCTTAGATGATGATTAGGGTTCCTTAGATTTCACACCAACATCCTTGGGAGAATACAAGATCACACACAAAGACTCTGAAAATGGAACCACATTCTTGTCCACTCAAGAATCGACAAATCCTTCACAAGCATCCATGTCATCCACTTTGAACAAAGAAACAAACAATGAAGAATCACCCGATCCAAAAGAAATAAATTTTTTTTATGGAAAAGGTTATGAGCTTAAGAATTAACTTGGTTATAGTGGAAAGGGATTTAGTGCTATTGAACAAGGTATCCATAACCCTATCGAGCCTAAAATGCAAACAACACATCATGGTCTTGGATATTTTCCTTTGATCAAAATCACCAAGACTTCACCTCACACCAACACTATCCCAAATCTCCCTTCTCAACCAACAAATCTTGGCTACATTCTCGTTTACTTGACATAAATAAACCATTGCTTAATGTGAATTCCATCGCGGAACCCACTACTGATTTTGATTTTACACACTCCTCCAAAGGAGTGTACAAAATCTCACAATCTATAGCACCTTGCATAAGCATGACATCTTATACTAAGCAAGACACATCTTTGTTACAAACCAAAGGAAAAACTTCTCCCCTTGATCAAGAAGGCACCTTGTTGATACTCATTCATGATCACTTGATCTCTCTTCCTCCCAAAACTCAAAAGAAATGCTTCACCAAACATTCCTTTTGTGCTTACCACCGATTTCATGGTCATTCCACTAATGAGTGTAAGGCCTTGAGTAGTAGAATCCAACATATTTAGGATATTGGTGTTCTCCCTTATGTAGGGGCACCTACTTCCTCTAATTGATACTGATTTTCACTCTACCTTGCATTTCCTCCCTCCTTTTGGCTCATCCTTGTCCTCCACTAAGTGGGGGCAAGGGGCTAGTTAGCCTTCTCCCTATATGTCACTTGTTTTTGTCTCTTTTTGCTAGTCGTTAACCTTTCATGAATATATAAGAGCAAGATTGGGATGTGGATGACATGTCTTAATTTGACTCGCATGTGACTGTAGACATGGAAAATGAACAATTCGATTCGGCACACTTGATCCTGACTACTAACGACATTTCTTCTTGAATCACACTCCTAGATTATCATCACCTTCTGTCTCTTAATTAAATAAATCATTATTTATTTGATTAAGTCTTTCTCCTCTTTTGATTAAATTAATCAATTTAATTTAATTAACCTTATGTCTCTAATTAATTAAATAAAACATTTTATTTGATTAAAGTCTCTAAAGTCTTCTTATTAAATTAAATAAATTAGACCTTATTTAATTTAATCTAACATTTATCTAATTAATCTTTCCTCTCATTTTGACTTAAATCAATCCTAAAATCGAATTCAAAATGGTCAAACCACATAACCTCTCATTAAGTTAATCAAATCTTGATTAGGTTAATCCCTATCACTAAAATCCTCTAGAGAATGCAACTTGCACATGAAAATAGATTTAATTCATTTTTTAAATCTCTATTTTCCCTCACATGGCATAAAAAGGGAATATTCCCTCAAGTTTGAATTCATAAAGTCCAAGTGCATGGGTAATTCCAACAAATCATTCACTCCTCTTACATGTCCTTGTGCATTGAGCCAAGTGGCATTTATTTCATTCTTTTTTCCCTCTCACATTTCATTTCCTCAATTTCAAATTCCACCTAATTGCATTTATTGCTGGCCAAAATGTGCACAACCATCAGCCATTTACATGGTGACAAGTGGCATTTAACCATTGGTTTAAAGTTAGTCCCACATTGCCCAAATCTTTCTCTTTCTTTCAAATTCAAATCTATAAATGAAAGGTTATTCCTCTCATTCAACATTCACAATCTCATGCAAAGTTACTCTCTTGACATTGAGAGCCAATTTTGTGCATTTCATTCCATATGTTCATCATTTTCACAATTCCATGGCTAGGTTATGCCAAAATATCATTAAGGAGATTTGATCAATCCACACATCATCAACATTTACAATTTAAGGGCCAATTTCAACACATCAATTGGCACCAATTCCCCCATGGGATCAAGATTTTTCTTAGTTTAGATAGATTCAATCTGGTTATTACATATTATTCTTCATTTCTTTTCTATCTAAGTTTAGTAAATGGATTTCATGGGGAGTCCTTTTTTCACCTTTCATATGATCTAATATTGTGTTTGTTTGTTGCTTTTGTGCAGGTTTGAAATTAGGGTTCACAGTGGCATACTCACCTTTTCATGAAGCAACTTATCGGAAACATATGACTTGGCATAGCGCTTTCCGAACACGCTCTCATGTCCTCTTCTTCTTCTACTACTTTAAAGAACTTTCTCACATTAATGGTGTTAGCAATCACTTTAAAGTGGGGGAATACATTGAAACACACATTTCATTGCATGATTTTCCTTTTCTTGCTACTCCCTCTCTTGAAAGCATTAGGTACAATGTTTCTCAGGATGAGACATTTGCATTTTTCCTCTCTTGCAAACAAGATGAGTCCATTTGCACCTTTCCTCTCTCGATGACATTACACATGATGTCCCTTAAGATGAGACATCACATAGACAAAAGAAAAATCCCTTTGAACAATCCTTACATCATCATTCCAAACATCATTCTCTTTTGTAGTGCCTTAAATCAAAGTTATCAGGAGGTATAACTTCGGTATGGTTAAGCGGGAAGCCCAAAAAGTAGCATGACTTTCCCCATAGCCACATTTGTGTGTGTGAGAGTGTATACCAACCGTGTGTATGTTTCTCACCTTTTTGGCCTTCTCACCCAGTGGACAACCAAAAGTCTCTTCACCCCGAGTGAGCGCACATCATCTCTTTTTGGACAAATAACCTAGATCTGATCCACAACTAGCTGCACAAATGGTCAAAGTTTGATCCAACTTTCCTTTCTCTCCCTTCTAGTCCTTTTCATTGCATGATCATGTATCTTTTTTTGCTACAAGTCATTCACCCTTGAATGTGTCTTCTTGCATGTATGTCGGTTTGACTTAAAATATTGAACCTTGGGGGTTTGACCACCTTCTTCATTCTCCACCATTCTTCGCCATCTCCATTTGGCTACTTTAGTGGGAGTTTGAATCAAGTTCATCCTCTCACTAAAGTGGGGCTAAATGTATCACCAAAAAGTGTAGCCTTGACACTTTTCACTCATTTGGAACCTTGGCTATGGATTTTGGACCTCTTTTAAACCCCCTTCCAAGCCTTCTACCAAAGTGTTGTAAGGTGTAAAACATTTTCACTCTCCTAAGCTTGTCATCACTTAATCAATAGATTATTATGCCAAAATGACCCATTAATACACTTATAGGTCCAACTTCAGTGTGTTTTATGAAGTCAATCCTAACAAACATAAATAATTATATTTTAATTACCGAAAAATAATGTAATTGGCCCAGGTGGACTAGGTCGTCACCTTGGGTGATGTAGTCCCATGTAGCATAAATTCCAATTTAAACTTAAATTATTTTAGGATTTTGGTCTCTAAAACCCTAAGGTCGGCTTTTATAGTATTATTTCAGGAAAATTAGGGCATAACTTGTATAAATAAGCCTCAAAACCCTAATTTCTTAGGATACATCATCCATTTTCTTCTCAACACACGCTCTTCTCATCTCTCATCACTCCTTCTCAAGAAAGCTAGGGTTTCACATTACAAGTCAACAAGACATCCTTTCTGAAGCATTGAAAGGTTGATTGTTCCAACAACACAAGATCTCTCATCATGGCAAGGTAACATGTTTCATTGTTCCATTGTTTCATATTCATGCTTTACATTTCTATTTCATTTTGGTTTAGTTACCTAAAAGGGGTTTGACCAAGGCAAACCCCTAATCTCTAACATTCAACATTTTTCTCTTTCTCTCCTTGTGTGATTGTAGATTTAGGTACCTTGAAGATCATCCAAAAACTCGGCCAAGATCACTAATGTTGAAAAAACCCTAGTTGAAGCTTGGAAGACTTCCACAGACCAAAATTTTCACTTTCAGGAATGGGTACCTAAAGGAGCAAAAAACACATATCAAAGGCCTCCAATCCCATCTTATGGTTCACATAAATTCAAAAGAGGACTAGGTCACCACTTTGGGTGACCTAGTCCCACTGATTTTTTTTCCAAAAATCTTAGTAGATCTGGATACCCATTTGGGTGAAACGGGCTATGAACCAATTTTCCAGAATTTGCACGAAGAAGGACTAGATCGCCCCACTTGGCATAAGTGCCCCTTCTGACTTCAACATCAAATCCAACAATATTTATAGCTTCTACAAGATTCAAGGTGCACACCTCTTCAATCTTATCCATTTTTGTAATTGTTTGTTTATATTTCTTAGGTTATTTTGTATATACTTGCATATCTCAATGTGTTTTCCAACATAGGTTTATTTCACAAGCTTTTACATTCATTGCTAGCTTTAATTTTCAGTTTATTACATTTAGGGCATCATAACACACATCAAACCTTAAGCCCCTAACCCCCTTTGAATGAACCCTAAGATGAAAATCTGTGAAAGAGAGTCATTCTTCCAAAGTTAGCTTCTAAGTGAAAAACCTTGGAAGCTCATTAGGGAATCCTCTTTCCCTACTTCATTTTTGGTGGTTCATTTTGGTGAACCTGACATCCTTGCACCCTTCCTTTCTAGTTTATATTCCTTCATTTTATTAGGATTAGTTTGCATTGCATGTTGCATTTAGTGAAATTGCATCCTAGGGTTTCAAATGTTGCATTAGTGAAAAGTGAATGTAGGTTGCATTTTTGCATCTTAGAACATTGCATATCTCTGAAATTTTGCATTTTAATGTGAGGTATGTATTACTCATATAGAAACCACTTGAATCAATCCAAAACACCTGAAAATCCCAAAAAAATCATTAGGTGGACTAGGTCGCCATTCTGGGTGACCTAGTCCCTTCAAGCTTTTGAAACTGCCCTTTACAGAGCTAAAAACATAGTTTTTGAGCTTCTATTTTGTGCCATTACCTCACTCTATCAATAGGTTATGTTTTTGTTACACGTATTTTATTAAAATTAGCATAAATTAGCTCATTTTATGCATTGCAAATTTTCAATTTTGCATTTACATACTTTCCTTTTCAGATCAATGATAGTGTAATAAAAAAATTGCCTTATTTGCAATCTGAAAATTGTCTTTAATTTTTTCTTTATATTGCACTGTAAATTCTTCAAACATGTTTACATTTTTATTTTTTCTTTATATTGGTTGTAAAATCTTCAAACATGTTAAAAATTCTTTCAATGCATTCCCTAGTTATGAGAGTCTAGCAAATAAAAATGTTTATAATTGTCCTGAACTGGTGTAGGAGCACCAAGTTGCTTTCAAGCTTCCATGAGGCCATTTGTAAATAGTTGCTCTATTTTATGCATTGGGTCTTATAACAAGGTTTATCAAGCCATTTTATAGGTTTTTGAGTCTTAGGAAGTCATATTTGAAGTCATTTGTCAAATAATGTTTAAAGTTGTTCCATATTGTAAGAAAATTGTAAAAGTTGCTCAAAAAAGTTGTTAAGCAAATTGTCAAAAGTGTCATCAAGGTGTTTTGTCAAAAAAATAATTAAAATTTGGTTTAAGATAGTTGGTTTTTGTTGGAAAGGTATAAGTACACCATCCAAAACTCGAATTGTGGGGTTGGAGACATTATTTTTGAAGTTTGATGAATGGCAACCTCAAATTTTGTGTGCATTTTTTGATTTTTACATTGTTTCCAGGGTGAAGTTGTGAATTTTACGGCCTTTTATAGATAAAAATAATTAATTATGATATATTAATGGAAATATATCTATTTATACTTTCCAATTATTTTTGTCTCATTGAATTTTATTGAGTTTTGTGGAAGATATGACTATTTTGGTGAGACTACCTATTCTAACAATATTGTGCAGAATTTATGGTCTGAAAAATGTGATGGTACGGATTGTAAAGTATATATTTTGGATTTGAAAGAAATTGTATTTTTTTTCTATGTGAATATAATTTACTTTGTTTCAAGTCTCATCAAACTTCATTAATATTTGAATAAGTTATGATCATTTTTGTGCGGGCAGGTTTGAACCCTATCTAGGGTTTGCAGTTTTCAGAAAAATGTAATAACTTTACTTTCCACCATTGGGTCTTCATAAGAATTGGAAGGGAAGTCTGTAATTATTTTATCTTCAATATAAAAAATAGATTTACTTTATTATTTATTTTGTGGAATTTATAAATGATAGTTCAGTGCATTGAATTGTGGGTTTCCATGAGAGTATTTTCAATGTGATCTAGAATGCACTTAATCATTGTTTGAGATGAATAATTTTATGAAAATTGTAAAGTGAATGGAACATTGGGTTGTGAATCCTTTGCTCTGTATCATTTTGGTATCAGATCCTAAAGATTCTTTGGGAAAGTTGTTTGTGGTTTGTGAGTGTGGTTGTTTGCAGGCTGAGGAAGGAACCTGATTGCCTAGGTGAGGCAAGGTGAAGTGAAAGCAAGGAGAGACTTGTGAAGATGGAATTTGTGAGAAGATGTTGGCAGGCTGAGGATTCATGAAGGAAGAAGGAAAGAGAGGAAAAGGAAATGAGAAAGAAGGAAATAAAGAAGTCAAGACAAATAGAGTTTTGAGAAAGTCATGGAAGAGATAAGCCAAAGGTTGGAAAGATTAGCCAAAGAACACCAACTTCTTAAGGAAGCACAAAGGAGTTCGAATATACCAATTTCAAAGAGCTTAAGATGGCCTCTAAAGAATATTATGAAGAAACAAAGAAAATAGAAGAAGGAAACAAATGAGAAAGAGGTGAAGTTTGAATCTACTATTCAAGTTGAGCAAGATAAGTTACAAGTTGAGATGCATGATATTTCGATTGTGTTTGAAGATGAAAAAACTTTTTTGTTGGTTAATGAACATGTTTATGTTGAGATTAATGATGTGGTTGTTGTTGGTACTCAAGTAGTTGATGAAATTATTGTTGACGAACAAGTTGAGAAGGTTGTTTTTGATAAAAGGGTAAAACGGGTTTTACAGGGACCCGAAACCACAAAGTTTACAAAATAGAGAAGAGAACACCAAAGGTCCACCAAAAAAATAGCTGCCCTTTATAAAGATGATGATAAAGTTGTTGATAAAATTGACGTTGATATTCATGATCAAGTTGTTGTTGATAATAAGGTTCTTAATAAAGATGTTGCAGATCTATTTGCTAATGATGTATATGAAGGTTTTCAAGAGTATGATGCAGGTTATATATGGTAATATAATTATAATAATGAATATATAGATGATGCTAATGAGGTTTATACACAAGAAATGGAGTTTTGGAGCTTAGATGTTGAGAAGATGATAGGAAGACACATTTTTTTTATTGTGTTCATGATATCAAGGAAGACAAAACCATGGGTTAAGATGAAGACACAAGTGTTTGTGATTGCAGGTGATAGTGAAGATTCATTTCTTTTTTTAGGTGCTTTATTTTATGCTAACTCAGGGGACTTGAGTTTTTTCTTCAAGGGTGTTGTGCATATTTTGCACACACGCCCCGTCATAGGCAGGGACCCTCTTTTTTCGCTCCCGATGGGCTTCTTTGCTCTCATCTCATTTTGTGTGCCCCTCATTTTGTTGTCTTACTTGGTCAATCTGTCGTTCAAAGTCTCATTTTTGTTGACCATATTTTCCCCCCTAAATAAAAAATGGCTAAGTCTTGGGTTTTTTGGGCTTCCCCCCCGCTCGCTCACTCGATTCGCTTTTTCCTTCATTCTTTGACTTTGGGGATAGATTTCCTATGGATTTTGGATGTTTTTGTGGTGCCTAAGTGAACTGACAAGGTTTTGTTAAGTTTCGAGAAGTTTTAAAAATTCCAAAACTGTGTCCTTGCAACGACTTTCCTGCAGCGGCTTCCCTTCAATGGCTTCCCTGTATTGGCTTCCCTACAATGGCTTCCCCGCAATGGCTTCCCTGCAGCGGCTTCCCCGCAATGGCTTCCCCGCAGCGGCTTTCCTGTAACAACATTCCTAAAGTGGCATTCCAGGCTCATGTTTCCGGAACATACAAGCGCACCTCAAAATAAAAAATGGACTTCAACCGAGATGCTAAAATGAGGTCTTATCTTCCCTTGGATTTTCAAATTCCAAATTTGCATCTGGGAAGTACCATCTGGAGTTTTGTGCTCTCACGGCCGTTTCAAAACAACATTCCTACAGCGGCATTTCGGGCTCATGTTTTCGGAACGTACTAGCGCACCTCCAAATCAAAAACGGACTTCGACCCAGATGCTAAAATGGGGTCTTATCCTCCCTTGGCTTTTCAAATTCCAAATTTTCATCCAGGAAGTACCATCCGGAGTTCCATGCTCTCGCGGTCGTTTCAAAACAACATTCCTACAGCGGCATTCCAGGCTCTTATTTAAAGAACGTACTAGCGCACCTCCAAATAAAAAATAGACTTCGACCTAGATGCTAAAATGGGGTCTTATCCCCCCCTGGCTTTTTCAAATTCCAAATTTGCATTTGGGAAGTACCATCCTGAGTTCTGTGCTCTCGCGGTCGTTTCAAAACAGCATTCCTATAGCAGCATTTCGGGCTCATGTTTCAGGAACGTACTAGCGCACCTCCAAATCAAAAACGGACTTCGACCCAGATGTTAAAATGGGGTCTTATCCTCTCCTGGCTTTTCAAATTCCAAATTTGCATATGGGAAGTACCATCTGGAGTTCCGTGCTCTCGCGGCCGTTTCAAAACAACATTCCTATAGCGACATTCTAGCCTTGTGTTTCCGGAACGTACAAGCGCACCTCCAAATCAGAAACGGACTTTGACCCAGATGCTAAAATGGGGTCTTATCCTTTCCTAACTTTTCAAATTTCAAATTTTCATCCGGGAAGTACCATCCGGAGTTCTGTGCTCTCGCGGTTGTTTCAAAATAGCATTCCTACAGCGGCATTTTGGGCTGATGTTTTCGGAACGTACTAGCGCACCTCAAAATCAAAAATGGACTTCGACCCAGATGGTAAAATGGGGTCTTATCCTCCCCTAGCTTTTCAAATTCCAAATTTGCATCCGAGAAGTACCATCTGGAGTTTCGTGCTCTCGCGGCCATTTCAAAACAACATTTCAGCCTCTCATTTCTGATTTCAAGAAGCTTAACATGGGTTCGTCGATAGAACCATTTGATCCAATGAATAATGCTACAATTCCATCAGGAAGAAGGCATCTTTTAGGCAGTTTAAGCTACAGTAAAAGGGAAATCAACTAGAAGACAAAACTGCTATAGTGACTAACCACTACAGAACAGAATAGGGAAAAGACAAAGATGTATTTTAAATTACTGAATATTGTGGGGTAGGTGAATCCCAAATGTAATTGAATCTGGGCCACACAATGTAACTCAATCCTAGCCATTCATTTGGGCTTTGGAAAACTATAAATAGGGGTCTCCCCCTCATTTGTAGTTGTTGGAGAGATGTTGTAAAAACATTTTGTAGCAATATAAAGTAGCATTGCATGATCTATGGGTGTTACATTTTGATTTTGCTCATTATGTATGCATGGTTCTACCTTCCAAGTTAGTTTTAGTTGTAGTTTCTTGAATGGAAGTGGTAATGGTGATTGATGTTACAGTATTTGATGAGCTTTTAGCCCATACTTTTGGCACTTGTTGATGACAAGCTGCTGTGCAAAGTTAGCCTAGGCTTTTTATTTGATTGCTGCAATTTAGTTCATTTGCATGTTCATGATGTGTGTATGCAAACTGAAAATCTGTAGTCCTTAGAAGATTGCACTGGTTTTGTGTAACTGTAGGTTTCTCTTGGCCAAGCAAAACCCAGTTTAGGGAGTTTGTCTACTATAGTAGCCTCCATGATCACTGTTCATTCGTAGTTTTAGATCTAGGAACCTTTTCTCTTCCCTTCCCTTTTTCCTTTTTTTTAATAAGTAACCTTAGGCAAGGTTCATTGCACATTGTAAAGCTAAATCTGATGTTGAAATGGAGTTCCAAACTGCTGTTTGAACCTGTAGCAAACACTCAACAACTTTCCCATCTTAAGAACTCCATTTGCAGATCCAACTTCCCCACTTTGTAACTCATCCGTAAGTCCACCTTGTGATTCCAGCAAATCACATAAACAACTGAAATATTCCAAGCACTGTCAAGACCTGACATCCGAGAGACCTTGGGATAGTGTTTTGCAATTTGATTGTGGAAGATTGTCTTTCAAGAGAGGTGATGCACCTACGTATTACCTGTGTTGTGAAGTGCATGAAAACACCATCAACAAAGGGGTGTATGGTGCAGGAGCACCAAGTTGCTTTCAAGCCTCCATGAGGCCATTTGTAAATAGTTTCCCTATTTGATGTATTAGGTATTATAATAAGGTTTATCAAACCATTTTATAGGTTTTTCAGTCTTAAGAATTCATATTTGAAGTCATTTGTCAAATAATGTTTTAAGTTGTTCCATATTATAAAAAATTTATAAAAGTTGCTCAAGAAAGTTGTCAAGCAACTTGTCAAAAGTGTCATTAAGTTGTTTTGTCAACAAAATAATTAAAATTTTGGTTGAATATAATTTTTTTTGGTTGGAAATGTATAAATAAACCCTCCATAACTCGAATTGGGAGGTTGGAGACATTATTTTTGAAGTTTGATGAATGGCAACCTCAAATTTTGTGTGCATTTTCTGATTTTTACATTAATTCTAGGGTGAAGTTGTGCATTGTATGGAAATTTATCAATACAAATAATGGATTACGATATATGGATGGAAATATATCTTTTTCTAGTTTCCAATTTTTTTTGTCTCATTGAATGTTATTGAGTTTTGTGGAAGATATGACTATTTTGGTGAGACTGCCTAATCTAACAATATTGTGCAGAATTGATGGGCTGAAAAATGTGATGGTACGGATTGCAAAGTCTATATCTTAGATTTGAAACAAATTGGATTTTTTTCCTATGTGAATATAATTTTTTTTTCAAGTCTCATCAAATTTCATTAATATTTGAATAAGTTATGATCATTTTTGTGAGGGCAGGTTTGAACCCTATCTAGGGTTTGCAGTTTTGGGAAAAATGTAATAACTTTACTTTCCACCATTGGATCTTCATCAAAATTGGAAGGGAATTCTTTAATTATGTTATATTCAATCTCACCAAAGAGATTTACTTTAGTATTTATTTTGTGGAAGTTATAAATGATATTTCAGTGCATTCAATCTTGGGTTGCCATGAGAGTGTTTTCAATGTGATCTAGAATGCACTTAATCATTGTTTGAGATGAATAATTTTATGAAAGTTGTCAAGTGAATGGAATGTTGAGTTGTGAATCCTTTTCTCTGCATCATGAACATACACAACCTTCTATATCTTCTACTTGTGAGGATTATGTGTTAGAAGCAAATACAAACATAGATAATCATGATGATCATGATTGTTCCCCTCTTGATACCTCTCCTTCTAGTGATGAATGTATCTTGTTAAAGGAAGGTAAAATCATAGAGCATAATGATGTTCTTGCTTTTTCTTCTCCTCATCCCCTTTGGGAAGATAGTTTAACAAAAGAACATGAAATTATAAACACATTCCTAAACATTACCTTACCTAGCCTCTCTAACTATGATGATCAACCTTTCTCCTCTTCTAATTACCCTCCTCGATGCCAAGAGGACATGTTGGTGTTAGAAGATCCTTCTCCTCAGAGTCATGAGACTCTTGACCTTTGCCTTTCCTAATACTCCTCCCCTTTTAGATGATACATTTGAAAATTATGGTGGATATTCTCTTGATACATCCCACCTTGTGATAAAATATGTGATGAACCTATTCCATGCTCTCCTACTAGGGTAGATGGCCTGGAACAAGACCATGAGACCTTTGATGATCAAATAGAATCCTATCCTAATACTCCTTCCTCTCCTCATAATTCCACCATTAATCATTTCCTTAATAATATCATTCTCTTACAAGAAGATGTAGAGCCTATAGTAGACTCTCCTTCCTTAGGGTATGTTAATATTATCCAACCTCAACTCATCCTTTCCTCACCTTCTAAACCTAAATTCATTCTCTCCCTACCTCAACCTAATGCATTGCAAAAATTGAGTCATGATACAATTTTTCATACACATTACTCCTGAAACAACCCGCGTTCCCAACTGTCATCCTCCACTCCATTACCTTTACCTAATCCTCCAATTCTTCTTGTTGCCCCTCACCTCAATTCCCTCCTAAGCTAGTATGACCTTGTTGACCAATTACGGAATACTCCAGCTAAAATATCCTTATGGGACCTTATTCAAGTCTCCACTCACTACCACAACATTATGCAAGCAACATTACAACAATTTCCTATCCCTTCTAATGAACCATCACATGACATAGCATCTATTATTCATGGAATAAATGTTGATATTGTTTTTCACCAAACTGAGCTCCCTCCTTTGGATGTACAAAAATAAAATGACTCTTTCATAATAATATCTCAATACAAAACAAAAGGGATAAAGAGAAATGTTGTAGATACAAGATCTTCCCTTAATGTGTGTAGTGTGAGCCTTTTGAATAGGCTTGACCTAGATAGATCCCACATCCAACCTGATTCTCTCTCTCTCTCTTAGAGGATTCAACAATGTCAACAAGAAACCACTCGGTGTGATCACTATACCTCTTACAATAGGATTGGCCATATTAGACACTACAATCCATGTTATACCTTAGGAGGTTCATACAATATTCTCTTAGGTAGGCCATGGATCTATGCTATGAATGGAGTGCCTTCCACTCTTCATCGAAAGATGAGGTACATCTTCAACAACAAAGTGTGTACACTCGATGTTGATCCCAAACCTAATAGTTGCTTAAACACATTGAAAAATCCAAAGAGAATCCCTTCAACACCTTAACACCAACCACCCAAGTGTAACCGGTACACCACATATCCTTAGATG
Source organism: Sequoiadendron giganteum (assembly GCA_007115665.2). NCBI lineage: Eukaryota > Viridiplantae > Streptophyta > Pinopsida > Cupressales > Cupressaceae > Sequoiadendron > Sequoiadendron giganteum. The sequence continues at coordinate 154,332,684 of CM021107.1, read as the reverse complement.
ATGATTGGGGTTCCTTAGACTTCACCCCTCCTTTACTGGAAGATTCCAAGATCACAAACCAAGACTCTCCAAAGGGAAAAATAGTCTTGTCAACACTAGACTCGGTTGATCCTTCACATGCATCCACCTCAATCACTTTAGCCAATGAAGCAAACAATGAGCCCTCACCTAATCCAAAAGCACTGAAGAAGCTCTATGGAAAAGGTTATGAGCTTGTGAAGCAACTTGGCTATAGTGGAAAAGGTTGTGGTGCTAGTCAATAAGGTATCCACAACCCTATTGAGCTTAATACGCAAACATCTCATCATGGTCTTGGTTATTGTCCTCTAATCAAAATCACAAAACCTTCACCACCCACCAAAACCATCTTAACCCACCCTTCTAACGCTACCTTCCAAAGTGATCCTTTCACACCAAAAAAGGACTCTTTTCTTAACACTAATGTCATCTCGCAAACCACTATTGATTCAGATTTTACACACTCCTCTATAGGAGTATACAAAATCTTGCAATCTATAGAGCCTTGCATAGGTATGCCATCCCATACTAAGCAAGATCCCTCCTTCTCCCAAACCAAAGGATCCCTTTATAACCTTGATCGAAAAGGTATCTTGTTGAGCCTCCTCCGAGACAACTTGATTTCTTTTCCTTCTCACACTCAAAAGATATGTTTCAACAAGTTTAAACTCTGTTTGTGCCTACCACCGATTTCATGGTCATCACACTAATGAGTGTAAGGTCTTGGGTTGTAAAATCCAACATCTTAAGGATTGTGGTGTTCTTCCTTATGTGGGGGTACCTCATTCCTCTAATCAACACTAGTTATTCGCTCATACTTACACTCCCTTAATCCTTTCGGCTCACTCTTGTCCTACACTAAGTGGGGACATGAGGTTTGTCAGCCTTTTCCCTCATATGTCACTTGCTGTTGTCAAAACTTGAACTTTTCATTAACCTTTCATGAACATATAAGAGCAAGCTTGGTATGTGGACAACATGTCTTAAGTTGACTCACATGTTACATACTCCCCTTTTTCATGTCATAGCTTCTCTGAAACATATGACTCGACATGCAAATTTATGAACAAGCCCTCATGTCTTCTTCCTCTTCTAATTTAAATCAATTTCTCACAGAATGGTGTGTAGCAATCCCTTTAAAGTGGGGGCATACATCACCACTCACATTTCATTGTGAAATCTTCCTTTTTCTGGTGATTCCTTCTCTTGAAAACATTACACACAATGTTGTTTAGGATGAGACATTTGCATTTTTCCTCTTTTGCATACAAGATGAGTACTTGCACTCAAGATGAGTACACTTGATTTCATGTTTTAAATACTTTTGATTTCATGTTTTCTCAGCGAAAAAGATTGTGGCAACATTTTTATATTTTAATTGATTATTTTAATAAATGTTGAAATATTTTGTAAGGAGAATAGTATTTTTCTTTTTAGTTTTTTAGGGTTAGGCCATCTTGCATATTAAAGTGAAATCCTCAAAGTTTGTGGAAGTCCACTTGATCCTCACCCACTTGTGTAAATAGGTTGTAGAGTGCTAAGTTAGGATTTTTTTTTTGTCTGTGGGTTTACATATGGTTGCTTGAGTTTTTAACACTTGTGGTTGGTAAATGTCTACAAACTTCATTTTGTAGAAATTTGGTTAGAGTGGGACTTTATGATCCTTGGATTTTAAAGTCTTATCTTTGTAGTGCCTTGATTTTGTTAGATTATGAAATTAAAGTTTATATTTAATAAATTAGTTAAAAGGTAGTAGTTAGTTTTTGGGAAGTTATTTTCATAGGTAGTTTGCACGGAAAATAAATGACTTTATAAAGCAATTTAATGTAATGCAAATGGATCCTAAAGAAAAATAATATTTTATTATTGTTGTTTTTATTGTGTTCCAACAATGATATAATTTGTATAGTTTTCTCTCCATTCTAACATTGGTATTGGAGCATCCTTGAGTTTTGTGCCTATGAATGATGGCCTAACATAGAGCAATCTATTTGGAGGCCATTAGAATTTATTAGGCAGGGTGTTTAGTAGTGGTTCCTACACCGGATAAAGGAAAGGAATGAGAGATGCTGGGGAATGATGATTAGTGAGGTGTATTAAACTATCTTGTTTGCAGATGGGTGATCCCACAATACTGGTTTACAAGTTTTGGCCAAACTGGACATTGAAATATTTTTTTCTAACTAGATCTTCACTTTCAGGCACTTATAGTGGCTAAACCGTGAGGAATTTGAAGATGATGGAAACTAGTGATTTATGAAATTTTGTCTATAGATTTTAAATATATTTTTTTCAAAATTTTTGGAATCAGATTGCACTTCTTTTTCCATCTCCTTCGAAAACTAGCTTTTTTCAGTAAACAACATTTCGAAGGAGTGATGCTCACCATATACAACACAATTTTTTTCCATGAAGGATAAAATTCAATTTTCTTCAAATTTATATTTGTAAATATGATATCTAGTGCTTCCAATTGGTCTCATAGTGTTTTATTGAATATTTTTTCCTTAATCAAGTTTTGAAGTCAAACCAATTACAATTCATACATAGGCGGACCATATAAAACATAAATTTTTTTGTATGTATCGAAATTCTTTTTTTTTTTGTTGGATCAAGGACTTCAATATTTGGTGCACTCATATTTTTCAATTTTTTTTTTATAATTTGCTATTTTTCCTAATGTGCAGAATAAAGAGATTGAATTTTAGCGAAAAACCTATGTTTAATAAAATTAAAAAAACAAATACATAATAAAACCAAAACATATTGAAATTATATTCGTTGGATAGCTCATTCTGAGGACTACCATCATCCAGTTGGGTCTGTGAAGTCTCCTCCATTTTCATCCTCAACCCGAACTTCGAAGCACAAAATTATAGACTTTTCTGGTGCCTAAGGGGGAGAAGGGGGGAAAAGGGGGGTTCGAGTGAACCAAAAGGTTTTGCTCGAACCCCTAGGGATTCACTTGAACCAAGGTTTGCTCGAACTAGGGTTCACTTGAACCAAGGTTTGAGTGAACCCCATTTCCATAAGCCTTTTCTTTTGGATTTTTATCGAGAATGGTGGGCCCCATCATTAAATGGGTTCGCTCGAACCCAGGTTTTAGTGAACCCTCTTTTGGTGCGTTCGAACCAAATAGTTCGTTTGAACCATGAAAAGGAATTTTATTTTGGTGTGGGGTCATTTTTTGCAGCTTTTCCTTCCTCACTCATATTGTAAACCACTTTTGTGGGTTTACCCAAATTTGAAAGGTTCATGTCTTTATTACATATTTTTGCACTAGTATCGGATCTTTGTTCAATGTTTCATTTTTCACCAGTCATTTGTTATTGTTGCATTGGAGAAGATATGATCTCAAGCTTGGTGAAACAGAGGTAATATGTGAATCTATTCGAATATGTGTTCCACTTTAAAATTTTTGCTCATATATAAGAGCAAAATAAATATCTATGTGCCTGTGTTTAAATTTTGTAAAAGAGACTACTCTGGCAAGTATAAAAACAATCACCTATGCAAAACATATGGAGAAAAATATATTTTGCATGAAAAGACCAAGTGTAAATAAGTTTTTTGTGTGATATCCTTTTAAGGTGTGAGAAGATAAAAATTGTTGCACTAAGTATAAGACATTTATCTGTATCCATATTGAGGGGTAAGACTTGCAAACTTCTTATAATTATTAGAGAATATATCTTGATAGAAAAGGGTGAAAAGAAAAGAGGTATTATCTTTTAAAATATGTTGCAATTTAAATCCATAGGAATGAAAAGATAGATTTATGATTTCTCTTGGTTCTCCATTCTAGAAAATACAAGTAATTCATTTTCCACTTTGTCATTTTCCAAGTGCTGAGGTGTTTTATGGTTCATTATTGATACTAGTTTTATGGATAGGTGACCTCTTATTTACTGGGTGAAGTTTTCTATTAATTTAGAACTCAAAATGTATATGGTATGATATTTTTTTTTCAATTGAGGAAATAAGGTTATAGTTGGATTTTATTTTGAAATAAGGAGAACAATTAGAGGAATGATTCCATACAAGACAAAGCAAGGGGGAATAGACTTATGTATGAGTTCCTCATTTGAAAAAGAGAATGATAATCTCAAATACATTAAACTTTTTTATTGTAATGGATACATTATTAGTTGCATCCAATATCTCTATGTATGTACACTTATATGCATTTACTAATGATGCATCCAGAGCCATTAATGTTGTATTTGATGATTAAGATATAAAGATGTCATATCGAAGGCTGGAGGAAATGGAGGCAGGAGGACATCTTTCATCCCAAATTAGATTCTCACTTAGGGATGATATCTTGCATGTGAAGCATTTGTTCTATTAATCTTTTCAGGAACAAGATGGGGCATGTAGTGTTTTGTTGGTCTATGGATAACTGAATCCACAAAATTTGTGAGTTGTTGTTGGTATGTGGATAGTTGAATCCATAAACCATTTATGGATAATTTAGTGTCTCTCGATCCATAGTTTTACAGATGTGTATTTGTGGATAATTGGGTAAGCCTCAATCTACAAATGGAGGAGTGTTACTATGGATAATGGAGTGAGTCTCGATTCACAATTTATTGGTGATTTTCTTGTGAATAATGGAGTGTTTCTCGATTCATAGGTAAATGTTGGACAATCAGAACATTTATCGAAACATGAGGAGTTTGGATTGATGCTGATGTAGAGTTGGTAATTTGAACATTTACCCATACATGAGGAGTTTGGGTTGATGCTCAAGACATTTTCCTAGAAAAGGGAGTGTTTGGGTAGATGTTGATGCAGGGTTGGCTAATCAAACCATTTCCCTAGACAAGAAGTTTAGGTTGATGTTGATACAATATTTTGGATAACTTTTTTGTAATGTAAACCTTAAGGAGGGGATATGTTATGAATTTAAGGTTTACACCTTTAAATATTATTTTTGTTTTTTTTATTATGTAAACTTTAAGGGGGGTTGTTAGGATTAGGAAATTAAAGTTTACATTTAATAAGTTATTTAACAGTTAGTAGTTAATTTTTCGAAAGTTATTCTCATAGGTAGTTTTCATGGGAAAATCAATGACTTTATAAACCAATGTAATGTAATGAAAATGGATCCTAAAGAAATATAATATTTTATTAAATTATTATTTTTATTGCTATCCAACATTGGTATAATGTATGCAGTTTTCTCTCCATTTTAATAGATTTATCTTGGCGTCTCTATGGAAAATCTAGTAAAAAAAATTTCTCGAAGGAGCACAATAAATAATCTTTTGTAAAATTTGTTCAGTTTAAAATTCCACAAATATTTATCCTATGAATATTTTGATGCCACTTCAAATTTACACAAATATGTATTTATCTTAATTTTTTGGAAGGATTTAATTGAATAAAATATTGCAAAACTCATTTGGCACAAATTTTGACAAAAGATGATCATGCAGATATCCCTCAAAATAATGTCATAAGAATTTTCCACCATAGTCAAAATTCATCAAGAACATAGCATCCTATGTTTTCCACAAAATATGTCTAAGCACCTTTTCAACAATATTTAAAAAGGAAGTGGATTTTGATCTTTCTTTTTCATCCTTGGTTTTCATGGCTTCCATTTTCCACCAGGATCAACATTGTTCAAATTCTTGCAAGTTCCTATTTGCAAGGATTTGGTGCATGGTAGTTTAAGAATTTTTTGATAGAATCATCCCTATGAATCTGAAAAGGGTGGAATTTCTACAAAAGAGTACGTTCTTATTCCCCACAAAGTTTTTAGGTTTCAAGTTTTTCATGAGGTCGACGAGCCTGTATTTTTTGCAAAGTTTGATGACCACTAATTCTTCACAAAAATCACTCTGTTTTAATTTTTTGTAATTTTCTTTGAATGATGGAGTATAATATTGAACATGGAGTTAGTTGAGGATGTTTTCAAGGTTTTCTAGTAATTAATGGTTGCATTAATTGCGTATCTATTATGAGGATAATTTATTACCTTTATCATTCACACCTCCAATTTGGATATGATTGGAATCAATGAGGTCTTGCACAATATATTTAAGACGCTTGAAATGTTTAGTATCATGTCCTTTTTTGTTGGTGATAAGCGCAATAGGCATTGTTTCTAGAGCTCGGAGGTAATGGCTTGCTAGGGTCAAGAGGTTGAATGGGAGGTAAGATAAGCATATTTTTGTTTAATAGAGATGAGTCATGATATTTTGAAGTGTCTTAGGTAAGGGAGTAAATTATCTTTGCAGGTCGCCAAAGTTGTAAGGATTAATCTTCTTTATAGTAGCTACTGTCGGAATCAGGGAACACTGAGAGGGGGGTTGAATCAGTGTTTTGAAAAATTTAACTTTATTAATATGATTTGTAAACCACTTACAACATTGAACCAAAAGAAAGATGAAAGCACATAAATCAATCATCCACAACACCATAACACAAGGATCTTTACGTGGAAATCCTATTAGGGGAAAAACCACGATGGAGGTTAATCCATAATTTGAGTACTCAAATATAAGTGTTTTACAAATGGGGAATGCACATGCATTTAGGTGCACTACCTAGAGCTCACTACCTAGAAATGAAGACTCTCTATCTTACTAAACATTCAGAATAAATCCATCTGAAGAATTAAACTGAAGGAATTACATCTACTAATTCCTTATTATAGATACATTTAAGCTCATTAGTCACATTCCTTGACCTGCTTGTCTAATTTTTCTCTTCTGCTCAGTCTGCTTTCATTCACATCACAAATCCCTTTTATGCACAAGTGAAACTGTACGTAATCACTTTGCTATCCTTTTGAATTTCACACCTTACCTCACACACTTGATTCACATTCCAAAATGATATAAGTGATCACTTATATATATCCACAACAAGAGATTCAATCATTCATATGTCAGCTTCAATAAAACATAAAATATTTTTGAACTGTCAGCTCAATCCACAAGTGATTTTCAATGTGCACCATCCAAAGTTGGCCACAACATAGTGAGGACCCAAAAAAATTTCCTCAAACCTGAAAATACTTCAAATAATTTCACCTCGAACATCTGCAATGCGCCATATTCACTTAGTCGGCCTTCTAGCACTATTAAACATAAAATTAGTCAATCAGATCTCCTAAATTATACACCAATTGATGCGATGACACAAAAATTGTGAATAAGATATTCTAGATACCCAACAACTTTCCCTGAGATCCACAACCAGAATTGATAAACTAGTAATGTATATGGATTGACAAACTCAACTTTAGTTAGATACCCTTTTCTTCACTCTATCTCCTAGTATGGACAAATACTGAAGTGCAGACCAGATCAATGACTTAGGTTGCCATCAATGAAAAAACCAGAATCCATATGCCAACAATATCCCCCTTTTGCATTGATGGCAACACTTACTGAAAAATGACTAAGTGTCGGAACCAACATACTGCAATTCTTCAAGACTTCAAAAAGTCATAGTTGACACAACTCCCCCTGAATTTGATAAGAAATTTTTCACTGCTCTCTCCCCCATTTGACATCAATGACAAACCAAAAAATTAAATTTCTTATAGTAATCCCTTTAACCAAAAGCTTACTTATTCAAAAACGGGTTCAAAATTTTGAAGAAATACAACTACTACTTGTGTTAGAAGATTATTTTGTATTTCTCCCTCATCTCTAGAAGAAATTTTTTCCATGCTTCTACTGCAATCCCGATGATTATGATCATGATGTTGTTTTTATGTGTTTGGTTTATAATCATGATGAGGGATTCAAGAATGGTGATGGCTTCTTCTAATATCTCTCATTTCCTCAGTATCTCAATCAACTATTCTAGTCTACATTTTGTTATGTCCTTCACTTTCCAAAAGGTGTCAACAATCTTATTTCTGGTGTTTTGAAAATTTGTATGCTATGTTTTTTATTCTTGAATCCTTTTATTAATTGCACTACCTTGATCCTGAAATATGTTAAAGTCTTGTCCAATACTATTGAACTCTGTTTCAATTTGTTCCAAATTTTAATTGTACTTGTCGATTGCATGAGGCCATCAAAGACAGTAGTTGTAGATATTTTTTTATGTGTTTATGCATTGCCTTAGTTGATTCATGTGCCTTTTTAGCTTGGTGAGAGATAATATGTACAAATTCTTCGGGTGTAAAATTTATTCTTCTTCCTTGTTATGAGACTCACAATCCATGATTTCCTTGAATTTGTGAACTCTCTAATTTAATATGGTTGTTCACAAGATGAGCACTTAGTATGTTCAAAATCATCTCCTACTCATATGAAGGTCTGATAGACCATATGTTTGTGATTTTATGCATTCCATCTTCCTCATCAATAAGATGCAATAGCTCTTCTTTGGTTAAATCACCTTCTTCTTCACTTTATTCTGTCATTACCTTTTCTTGTTTTGGTTTGGTTGTTCCCATTTTTTTCTTTGATTTTCCTCAATTTCCTTATCAGATTCCTCATTTGGTATATATATAATCACCTCTTCTTTTCCTTTCCCTTCAACTCTTGGAGTCTTGCATATTGGAGGAGTATAAACAACAATTTATTTTTCTCTTTTCTCCTTTCTCTCCATCTCACTGAAGGAGGAACCAACTTCAAGTGCCCTTACTGGAAGGGGAATACCAATTGAGCCAAACTTTCCTAAAAATCCTTTAAAGTAACTTTCATATACTTGATCATAATTTTCCAAATTATTAGAGTGTATATAAATTTGCTTGCAAACTCATTCACTCTCTTCCCATATTATGTTGTTGTTCAATAGTAAGAAATTCAGAAAATACATCACAAGACATATAACCAAAGTACCAAACTTGAAAGGCTAATATGTCATCTTTGTCAATTGTGCATTTTCCATCAATTGATCTTTCAGTAATCTGCAAAGGTCAAAGTCCTAATCTTCCATTATCATCTTGTGTGAAATGTAAATGACACCTATCGAAGTTGCACCTTCTCTATTTCTGAAAAATATACTGTAAGATACTCCATGCACAATATACCTTATCATTGAATCTCTAATTATTGAGATTATTAATGCCCTTTGATCTCCAATTACTCCAGTCGGGGTTTTGACATCTTTATTTCAGATTGACTTCTTTCTTGGTACATCCCCAGCTTTGCATAACTCAGTTATAGTTCCAATCACTTCTTTCAAGATATGGTAGGGTTTATCTAGAGTTAGAATATTTATCATCATTCAATCTATCCAGAATAAACTTAACGAATTTTGTGTTCTCGAAATAGGTGAATTCACTTCAAATATCCAATATTTTGTGTTTTGCTTCTTTTAGACTTTTCAATTCATCGAGCGACAACATGTTTCTTATAGATCTAATCTTCTCACTGCTATAATCATCTAGTTTTATCATTCCTTTGATTTGTTCCATTTTACCTTCCTTACTCATGTCTTATTTCTATCAAAGAAGTTCTTCAATTGCACACAAAATTAAATGGATATTTCTCAATACAACTGAAGTACCTGATGGATTAGGATTTTACCGCTGAATTATCTTCACGCTTTTGAAATTCTATTGCAGAGTTCTCTCCTCCTTTTCTTTGATATAAAATAGAAAATGAGGGTTCCAACTTTCTTTTTATAACTCGCACACCTAACCTTTTGTTGTATTAAATGCTTTTTCAATAGGTGTTCGGGATACCTTGTTCTCTCAGTTAGCAAGAGAAAAATTATTTTACGAACCTACAATTGCTTGAATTTCTTTATGATTTTTCTCCAATGCATCTATAAATCATTAATACAACTGTTGACAATCTTCCAAATTTTGACACCAAGTATAGAAAGGGGGGAAAATGATTTTCTTGAAAAACTCCCCCTAGGCCAATGGCCTAAAATCTATTCCCGAAGAAATTACCAGAAGCAAGTTTTGGTACGGAACTATTTTGCTACATCAGACTCATTCTTTCTTACCCATGTCTTCTTCATCTAATCTCTTACTTCATCCACAGTCACTTTCCCTTTTCCTTTATTAGCTTCCTACGTATTTCTACCTTTGTATTCTGGATCCCTTCTATCCATATTTGTTTTCTACAAAATCTTGCAATGTGACTGTATTTGTTGCAATTGTAACACACAACATCTACTTATCTAGACCAGTCATTCCATTGATTTATTCTTGATTTGAACTTGTTAGGAATGTGCCCAAATCTTCCACAAGTATAACATTTAACATTCCTTCTATTGACAGAGTTGTTTGACATATTTTTGCATTGAATTGAATTATGACCAAACTTATTGCAATTGAAACAATCACCGGGGAATGATGGATCACTCAATTTCATTTTAATCCTACATTGAGCAGCCATATGAACAAATGTATTGCAAGAAAACTAGTATCCATTAAAATTTTGAGCATTGGTTTGTCTTACCGGATGCCTTTTTTCTTAGTTCAAATGATTTCCTTGCCTGAAATTCCTTTGTTCAAATCCAAAACTTTCTCCTTTCTCATATCCAATACCTCGCTTGTCATTTCCATTCTTTTGAACTCAAGTTAGATCATCAAGCTTAGCTGAGCTAATCTTGAACTTCTCCTTGTATTCATTTGCAGTAGTAAGTTTATGCCTGAAAATAAGAATTTGTCTTTCAAGCTCTGCTTCATTGTTCCTGGATTGTTGCGGTTCAATCTCCTTGGTCAGCTTCATCACCATAGATTTTATCTCATGCTTTAGGGTAGAATTGTATCTAACAAGCTTTTCACATTCTTCAGTTATTTCCTTGAAGGTTTGATTTAGGTGAACATCATCCATGATTTTGCTCTCTTTTTGCTTAATTTGATCACATAGATCCTTTCTCTTCTCCCTCGACTTAATAATCTGATCCTTAAATGTCTGAATGAATTTCTCAGCATCCTTAATATTTTCTTTCAATTACCGGACTTTTTCTTTGGACTGATCAAGATCATCAAGTGCCACCAAAAGTTGTTGTTGAAGACTACTAGAGTCCATTACATTCCAAGATCCACCTCAAGCTTTTAAAATTCTTCCAAGGAACTAGGCTCTAATACCGATTGTTGGAATCAAGGAATACTGAGAGGGGGGCTGAATCGGTGTTCTACAAAATTTAACTTTATTAATTTGATCTTTAAACCACTTACAACATTGAACCAAAAGAAAGATGGCAGAACATAAAGCAATCATCTACACCACCATAACACAAGGAACTTTATGTGGAAACCCTATTAGGGGAAAAACCATGGTGGAGGTCAATCCACAATTTGAGTACTCAAATATAAGTGTTTTACAAATGGGGAATGCACATGCATTTAGGCACACTGCTTAGATCTCACTGCTCAGAAATGAACTCATTATCTTACAAAATATTCAGATTAAATCCATCTGAAGAATTGAATTAAAGGAATAACATCTACTAATGCTTGATTAAATTTTTGGTTAAGCTCATTAGTCACATTCCTTGACCTACTTGCTTGATTTTTCTCTTCTTCTCTATCTGCTTTCATTCACATCACAAATCCCTTTCATGCACAAGTGAAATTGTGCATAATCACTCTGCTATCCTTCTGAATATTGCATCATAATTTTCACACTTGATTCAAATTTTAAAATGATATAAGTGATCTCTTATATATATCCGTAACAAGAGATTTAATCACTCATATCAGCTTCAAAAAAACATAAAATATTTTCCAACTATCGGCTCAATCCACAAGCGATTTTCAATGTGCAGCATCCAAAGTCGTCCACAACATAGTGAGGACCCAAAAAAAATCCTCAAACCTGAAAATAATTCAAAAAAATTCACCTCGAACATAAACAACATGCCACATTCACTTAGTTGGCATTCTAGCACTGTTAAACAAAAATCAGTCAACCGGATCTCCCAACTCATACACCAATTGATGCGATGACACAAAACTCAAGAATAAGATATTCCAGATACCCAACAACTTTCCCTGAGATCCACAACCTGAACTAATAAACAAGTAATGCATATGTATTGACAAACTCAACTTCAATCGGATACTCTATTCTTCACTATGTCTCCCGGTATAGACAAATACTGAAGTGCAGACTGGATTAATGACTTAGGTTGCCATCAATGACAACACCAGAAGCCATATGACAACAACTACTTGGGTATTGACTTGTTGGGTAGGTTGGCATGTAGGATTTAGTTGGAGGAAACTTTTATTTTGTCTTTTGAAAGGCTGAAAGTTGCTTTGGTTTGAAAGTTCAAACTTTTCAAGATGGGTAGAGGTGGTTTTTGTTTCACAACTACCTATGTAATTTTGATAATCACGAAGGGTAGTGCATAAGTGCATGAAGGAAGGGAATTTCATCATGGTAATCTTGTCCCGTATCTTACTTTGTAAATTTTCTATGAAGATATTTTGAAGGTGAGAATTGAGAATCTTCACACTGATTTAGGAATAAAGCGATTGGTAATGTGAATTAAAGTCAACGACTTTTTCACCCTCATTTTTCTTACATCTCATCATTTGAATCAGCTAATTTCATTTTAGGAACCATATGCACTTGTAAATGGTTAAGAAATGCTTCAACAATTTCATTAAAGGAATGAATTGAGTTATTCGGTAATGCAAAAAACTAGTCCAAGGCAATGTCTTTTAAGGATCAGGGAAAAATCTTAGCCAAAAGTTTTTTCTCAAGGATAAATTCACTACACAAAGTAGTAAAAGCATTAACATGATTAGAACAGTCTTCCTTTCCACCATATTTATCAAATCTAGGGATCTCCATACCTTGTGGTACCGGGGTTCTCAATATCTCCAAAGATAGTGGATTGTTTTTGACATAGTATGAAGGTGGACCATTTTGATTTTGATCTATGGTGGAAACTTGACGTTGAATGGATGAAAGGCTTTGTAAGAGGTGGTTAATGATAGGATCATTTCTTGTGGTTTGAGATGGAGGTGAATATGGTGGTGGTATGTATGTGTTGGAAGGACAAGTGAATGGATAGCTTACAAGAGGAGATATAAGATTAGATGCAACATAGGTATAAGGAGCACTAGTGGAAATGCTCGAGGTAGGAAGGATATTGCTAGTTGGTTGCATCGTTTTGGTCACTTGAGGATTTGTATAAGTGGGAATAGAGGTTATGGTTGAAGGGGGAGGAGTTTGATTTCCTCCTTGGGTTTACACATTTTTTGAAGTTTGACCACCATTGGTGTTGGAAGGAAGGTGTTTTCCAAAGATGTGAACCATCTTACGCACAACTTCTATTCCTTCATCTCTTCCCATCATGCGGTGAATACTATCTATGGTATGTATAATAGTGTTGGAAATACTTTCAGTACTCACACTATCTTGTAACTTCATGCATTTTCATTATGTTTTCTTGAGGGATATGATCAACCATTTTTTGAACACTTGGCATAGCAATTTTAGGTAAGGTAGGCATAGAAAAAGAGGTATCAAAGGTATGGTCCATACCTAGTGAACTAGTACCAACACTAGGAGTAAGAGAGCTTGATAACCCAAGATCCACAATGAGTGGTTTATTGTGGGATGCCATGAGTATCACACTTCGTCTAACCATATTTTTAGCAATAGGACACTAGGTAGTACAACTCATGCAAGGGATAATACAAAGAAATTGTAATGAACACGATATCATATGCTTATAGTTACCATTGAAATGAAAGAAACTGGAATAATAGGAATTCTACAAACTGAAACAAAAAAATGAGGGCAACCAATATAAGCACAAAAAAGAACTTATAAATCCTGGAAACTAGAAAGTCAAAGTCAACAGGGACTAAGATGCTAGGAAGGGTGTCTTGGTCCTCCTAGTGAAATTTTTTGGTTCTAGGGACTAGAACAGACAACAAACAACAGAGAGAGGGTTCTAAGCTAGAAATCCATAGAGGAACTAAGATTCAAAGAAGGGTGTTTTAGTCCCATTAGAGGTTTTTTTTAGAAAAACAATGATTTATGAGTTGTTCATAGTGTTCCCAGGTTTTCTATTCAGGGAGTTAATGTTTGGAAACATAAAACTATGTAAATGAATGAAAGAAAAAGTAACTAATGAAAAGCAATTGGATACAAAGTTGTATGCAATTTTTTTTAGTTTTGAATGCATAGAAATGTTCCTAAATGCAATTAGGAGTAATAATGTACTTTTCAGATTTTTAATGAGATAAGATGATGCAAGAAAGCAAAAATTTAACCTATATGTACTTTCACTAATGCAAATATGAGAAACCCTAGATACACTTTCACTAAATATGAGAAAACATATATGCACTTTCACTAATGCAAGATGAAATGCAAGAATGAATGAAACCTAGATCTACGACTTTAATGGACTTCAAATCAGAAAATGAATGTTCAAAAATGTAGGGTTCACCAAAATGAACCATATGAAAATGGGTATGTTTTATAAACTAAGTCATAGAACACCACTATTATCTTACTTTCATTCAATAATGTCCTAGGATCCCAAATTGGATTGACTATCAACTCAAAGGGTGAGTCAATTCTCAATAGGGAAGGACCTTGGAGGGGTTCTTTTAGGCTTTGAAGGGTTCATCACCAAGTAAAAGCTTGGAAAAAATAGTATAACTTTCAACTCACAAAACTTAGTAATGCAAGCTAAATGAAGAGTGCAAATGATGAAATTATGCAACAAATTAGGGTATGTGTACCTAAGAAGTTTGGAAATGTGACAAGGATTTTAGAAAGACAAAGAAGCTATCAAAATATTCTATGGAGGACTAATACGCCCTTACTATTGTCTTAGTCCCGCTGCTATTTTTCGGGGCAAATACAAAATCATCGGATGTCAGAACTAGATTTGAAAGAATCTCTGCAAAATACCTTCGAGTGGACTAAGACACCCCAGGTGGCAACTTAGTCGTGTCTTGAATTTCTATAATTTTTGAATTTGGTCCTAATGCTCAAGGTCTACACTTCTTTCTTCTCAAATCTTTGGTCCTGCAACTTCCAGATCTGGCCTATAGGTGTGTTTGTGTGAGGATGAAAACTTTGTAATGAAACTTTGTAACTTTACAACTTTTCACTTCAAATGGTCTTCAAGTCTTCAACCTAAATCTATAAACACAAACATGCAAGAGAGGAAAACTTGTTGATTGTTAGTAAATGGGGGTTTTCCTTGGTCAAACCCCTTGTTGGTAATTAAACCTTGAAATAGAATAAAATGGAGGGAAATGATGACTAAACAAAACACTATGTTGCGGCTCACCAAAACCTTGTAACAAGGTGTTGCAAATATGCTTGAAATGGTTGCAACGAATGTGGTTCTTGACTCATTCTTGAATGATATAGATCTTGCATGAAACACTTTCTTGAATCATAAACCCTACATCACAATTGCTAGCACAACAAAAAATGTGATTCAATGATATCCTTGATATGATGCTTGAATCTTGATGATGGCCCCAAATTCTTGAAAAATTACGCTTGAATGCTCTTGTGAACTTAATTATGCTATTAAGAATTCTCTCACAAAAGTCTTGTATTAAAATGAATGAATGAACCTTGTATTTATACTTATCCATGCTTAATATCCTTAAATTACACCACACCAAGCCAACATATGAATTCCCTAAATAAAGGAGGCTAAATCTAGCCAAAATTTGAAATTAAATCCTGAAAAAAGCTTAAGGGGGACTAAGATGCTCTAAGTGGCATCTTAGTCCCAAGTCCTGCAAACTTGGGGAACAAACTCCAAATAGGGGCCCATTTAAGGTCCATTTGAAATTTGGGTCCCAAGACCTTTGGGGGACAAAGATGCCCTAGGTGGCATATTAGTCCCAACCCAAAAATAAAGGACACTCAGACCTAATCATTAAATTATCATTTATCCATTGATGTTTTTTGGGATTAGCCATAAAAATATGTAATTCATAAGGCTTATGGATGCAAAATAGGAGGGTGATTCCACAATTCTAGTTTATAATTTTTGGGAGATTCTAATTTTTGCTAAAATAATATATTTTTAGAAAATATAATGATTCAAGCCTTAAAAAGTTTGATTTTAAGGATTCCAATTGGAGAGTGTTTGATCAAACCACCTTAGATCGAACCCCCTTGGATAGAACCCTATTAGTTTTAAACCACACCTATAACAGAGTCTCCTTTACACCTATCAAAATGCTGATAAAAAAACAATTTTGATTTACCTTTTGGGGGATCAAATGAATTCATTCAAAATTTATTTTAAATAATCATGGTAGTATTCAGAACGATCTATCCAATGAATATAATTTAAATATGTTTTGGTTTTATTATGTATTTGTTATTCTAGTTTTATTAAACATAGGTTTTTCACTGAAAGATCAAGTTCTTTGTTCTACACATGTGGGAAAATAGAAGATTATCAATTTATTTTTTTGAAAAATATGAGTGCACAAGATATTGAAGTCCTTGATCCAACAAAAAAAATTGAATTTTGATACATACAAAAAAAGTTGTTTTATATGGTCTGCCTATGTTTGAATTGTAACTGGATTGACTTCAAAACTTGATTAAGGAAAAATTATTCAATAAAACACAGTTATGAAACCAATTGGAAGCACTAGATATCATAGTTAAAAATTATAAAAAATTCAAAAAAAATAAAAAATTATCCTTCATGGAAAAAATGTTGTGTTATACAGTGAGCATCACTACTTAAAAATGGTATTTACTAAAATAAACTAGTTTTTGAAGGAGATGGAAAAAGAAGTGCAATCTGATTCCAATTATTTAAAAAATATATATTTAGAATCTACAGAAAAAATGTCACAAATCACTAGTTTGCATCATCTTCAAATTCCTCATTTAGCTGCTATAGGTTTCTAAAAGTGAAGATTTAGTTAGAAAAAATAAATTCAGTGCCCAATTTGGCCAAAAATTGTAAAATAGTATTGTGGGATCACCCAAGACCAATTAAGACATAAATAAGGATAAATAAAGCAAGGTGGACCCAAGCAATTGTGAAAATGCAAGGGTATGCATTTTCCTACACTACAGATGAAATGGATAGCTCAATCAAAATATCCTTGACATTCCAAACCTAAAATTCAATACTAGTGATGAAGTCAATCACATATTTGGAATCCCCTTCAATGTGTAGACTCTTTATCCCTAGAGAAACAACAAACTTGGCCCCACTCAGGAGTGCCCTTCAATCGTCTATCATAGAGGTCTGAATCCCAATTCCACCATCAAATCCCACAACCATTCCTCTATTTTGATCTCTCATAATGCCCCCAATGCTAGCAAGGCTAGGGTTTCCTTTCATAGCACCATAAAAGTTGAGTTTGTTTTAGCCATCAATAGGGGGTTTCCATTTTATGTTTATCCTCGCTATTTTTTTTGAATTTTCAAAGGAATTGGAATCCAAAGACAAGTTCCAAGAATTTTTCATAGTGATTTCCAAGGCACGGGGGTGGGGGGGCGGGTTTATTAGGAGGTTTCCAACCATAAAGTGCAATATTCTCAATAAAACATATGAATCCTATATTAATGAACTCTTTTGAGCTTCTTTCCACATTTCATAATACTATTATTCCTTTCCTTCCATAACCACTAGTAGATAATAGGAGGGACCTGAGGCCAAATTTCTTTGGGTAAAGGGTGATAATAGGGGCATAACTAGCTATCCACAAAGCTCTTAAGATGTTCATTCATGGTCCAATAGATACTTAGTTTTACAAGGGCAGACTCCCAAACTTCAACAACAAAGGGACAGTGGAGTAACAGGTGAGGGGTAGTCTACTCATCATTCTTGCATAGCATACATTTGTTAGGGATTTGAACTCCCCATTTTCTTAAATTATCTTGGGTAAGGATCCTATTATTACTTGTCGTCCACAAAAATAAATTGATTTTTGGTGTAATTTTCCTATTCCAGATGTGTTTCCTAAAAATACTATAGGTCCCTGACAGAGATAGTAGACTATAAGCCTACCTATTAAAGAGATTTCCTTTTCTTTCCTTGGTCCAGTAGAATTCATCCTCTTGAGAAAAATGGGTATTCTGGTTAGAGAGAGAACATCTTGAAGATTCCTAGCATGGTGCCTTAACTCTGGAGAGTGGTGGCAACAACTCTCTAAAAACTTGCATTGCATTGAGCCTTGCTGACTAGTAAAATAGTCTGGACCAATACCAAGATAGACTGTGACAAGGGCCATCAAATTCCTTAAGTTAGATTGACTAAAAGGTATTTCAAGTAGCCAAGGATCCTCCTAGAACTTTAATTTTCTGCCAGTAGCAAGTTTCCACCTCAGACTAGAGTAAGTAGTAGTTTGACCTTATAGATAGTGTTCCAAATTAAGGAACTACGAGGGTGGTCATTAGGGAGATAACTAATTAGGGGGGAGTTGTTGAGGTACTTTACATTCAAAACTATGGACCAGTCCTTTTTTCTCAAAAGCTCCCATCCAACCTTCCCAAGAAGAGCCTTGGTTGAATTTTTCTTATATCCAAACCACCACTAGTTTTAGGAAGGAAAATAGAATATCAATTTAGTAAATCCAACTTCTTCTTTTCTTTTGTACTAGACCAGAGAAAATTCCTTTGAATTATTTCGAATTTCTCCACAATATATCTATAAATTTTAAAAATAGATAGAAAATACATAGATATCTCTTGAAGAGTAGCAACCAGAAGTTGCAATTTACCAACATGGCTATGAGTGGAGCCTTTCTACCCAACCAATTTCCTCTGCATTCTTTCCAAGACCGAGTTTCAAAATTTAGGGGTGACTTCCTTAACCGTAAGCAAAAGGGCCAATGTACACAATAAGAAGGCAAGTACTCTTACAACCTAGAATAGTAGTCACTTTATCTTGAAGGGTTTGGGAGTTGTTGAAGAAGTAAATCATTCTCTTATTGTAGTTTATACATTAGTTAGAGTTGAAAGCATAATTATTTAGACATCTCTTCCATTTCCTAGCTTCCACTATCAAAACTTTCTCAAAAAGGATTGTGTCATCCACAAATTATTGAATAGTTGAAGGATCAAAGGAAATTGTAGGTTTGAATCCTTCTATAGTACTATCATTTAACATTGTAGAGATATTGTGGCTTAACACATCAAAAACCATAGTGAAAAGATAGGGAGAAAGGGGATCTCCCTGTTTGATCCCTTTCCTTGCATTGAAAAAACTATGTGGAACTCCATTGACAAGAACATAATATTTGATTGTTAATATGCATTCAAGAATTAGATCAACAAAAGTGTGATTGAAGCCATACTTGGTAAGCACATTAAAAAGAAAAATCCACAAAACCTTATCATAGGATTTAAAAATGTCGAGTTTGAAGGCCATACCAACACTATTACATCTATCCATTAAGTGGAAATAGTAGCATCCATAATTTGGCAACCAAGGACAAAGCCTTTTTGGCAGGGACTAATCATTTTCTGAAGGAGAGGTTTCAAGCGGCTAACAAGTATTTTTGAGAAGATCTTGTAAATGATTTTACACAAACTCATGGGTCAGAAGTCAACATAGTCTGTGTGTCATTTTTGGGAATAAGGGCCAAAAAGGTGTGATTCAATTGTTTTAAAATTTTTCCCGATCTAAAAAATTCTTTAGTAGCAAGGAAGATATCCTCTCCCACAATTTCAAGGAGGATTTTTTATTGTATTTTGATTTATTTCATTTTTATAAGACAATGGAGAACATTTCCAAATAATATACTATCTATTGTATGTCTTTTTTGGTATTATTTATTTATATTTTGTATTTAAATTATTTCTATTGCACAAATCTACCATATTTATTTCTGGTATGAAAATGATTAAAAATTCATAGAACAACTCATTTATTATGTTGATATGTTATAAATTAAAGTTATTGTCAGTAAACACTAGAATTTCAATTTTACCATGCCTAGTCAACTAGCCATTTATTGATAGTTTTGACAGTTGATGCATCTGCAATCTTACAATTTGAATGGGTAATTTACCTAGATAGTGTTGGATAAATGATGATTTTGTTTCCCTTTTGATCTTTCTTAGCTATATGTCATTGTGTTGAGAGATGTTAATCGATGCTAAGTTTTAAAACAATAAAAACAAGATTTTTTCTGCAAGTTTATTGATTTCCTTTTATTTGTTATTTTTTCTGCTGTATTGGTTGTAAAGTATTCAGATAGTACATATAAAATTTTAAAATGAACTTAATATCTTGCTAGTAATTTATCTCCTAGAGATAAATAAATACAACCTACAATAACGCCAAATTCCAAACTTGCGCTAAATTTATACGCAACCTGCACTACTTGTATTTTGCTCTTTGATTATTACAAAATCATGCTGCTACTTGATATTATCTTTAATCACCCAATTCTGCACCTCATGTGCCATGGGAATCTAGTTGTTGATGTTGGTATTTTCTTATGAAGATTTAGATTATATGATAAAATGAACTGATGGTTTTCTTAAATAGGGTCACTCAGACTAAGGTTTCAGTTCCTTACTCGAAGGTTTTGTTTTTATTGGATTAATTGTCATATTTTTGGAATTCATTTTAGTGATTAATCATCATTTTGGATATAGACGAATATGTTGATTTCAAAGTTTATTAATGTTTTTAGTTTTTGACGCAATGACATGTGGTATCAAAACTTTAATCAAAATCAATTATTCCAAATTATGTTGGGAGGAGTAGGTGAGGGAGGGTAAGGAATTGGAGAGGGAATTTAAAACGCAGAGAGAATAAAAAAAGAAAGATAGAAATGACAACAAAATCTTACTGATTTATATTGAATTTAAAAATGAGAGTTTTAACTTTTTTTAAGACCAGAAAAGCAAAAAAGATTTTTCTTTTTTACTAACTACTCTCTTTAAAAATATTGAGCAACCAGATATATTTCATACAAAGACAATTTCAAAAAAATGTTAAACATATGCATCTCTATCCAAACTAAAAGGACTGGCTGGGTCATCAAATGTTGGGCATAAATTCTATCTTTAACCGTTGTGTAGGAGGAGAAGTCCATACCAAAGGATAATGAATCATGGAGTAAGGTAAATGAAAAATAGAACAAAATAAGGGAGTAAAGTAAATCCACTAAATGTAGAAGTGGTTATAATTTATAATTCTAACATGCCTTCTTAATCATGAAAGTGTGTTGTTAATAATGTTGCCCCTTCGGTGGATCTTGTTTTGGACAAACTGCTCCTACTACTATGTGTGTTGCCTCTCCTTAGGCCTTTGTTGTTCCCATTTTGGATAAAGATGTCTCTTCCACACTTCTGGCTGCTCTGATTTTGGTTTTGGATGTTCCACCTGATGTTCTAGTTGCTCCACCTGTTAGCTTTTTTGAAGGGTCTTCTCCCCTTTCATGTCTGAAAATTATTTATGCTTCTTCTTGGACTATTGTGTATCGCAAGAAGAAGTGTTCTTCTAAGATGAACTCTATTTCTCTTGAAAAATCTTTGGGGGTAAAGTTGTTGGGCTCAAGTTCTGGTGCTTGAATTGTTTCTCTCTAGTTTTTTTGTTGTGGATGGTCTATATACCTAGTTCATGTTTGTACTACTAGCTGGGAAGCCTCTTTTATATTTGTTGCTTTGTTTGGGTTTGATCTATTGGTCGTGAGGCCTATTTCATGTTTTTGTATGGGATCAAGGTTCTAAACCTTACTTTTTTAATAAAAAACATGCCTTCGTAATCACAAATCTTCCCATCAATAATGCCTAAGAAATCTCTTAGATATTTAAACATTGTCCTGTCTAGTGGCTTGACAAAGATTTGTGTATACTTATTTTTAGATCTAAAAAACCTCAAATAAATCTCTTTTGTTGATTAATCTTTTGATGAAATAGTATATTGTGTCAATATGCTTGCTCCTTTTGTGACAAATTCAATTCTTAGATAGTGCTATTGTTGAGTAGTTGTCATAGAAAACATTTTCTTATTCTTGTTTTTCTATCAAAGCTATTAAACCTCTTCTTAATCAAACTAGTTGATATGCTACTTTTATTGTTGCTATATACTCTACTTCTACTAATGAAAAAGTGACTATGTGTTGTTACTTTGATTTTGATTATATTACACCTATTTCAAAGTAAAAATTATAACTATATGTACTCTTCCTATGATTAATGCTACCTACATAATCATTATATGTGTATCCTATGATTATGAACTCATCCAACCTTGAGTATTAAATTTCATGATTTTTAGTTTCACTCACGTATATTAAAAATAAATCTTTCTTTCCAATGAGATTATTTTGGAGACCGTGACCCTTAAGATAATTCTCACAATATACATAATGTGTGGCCTTATTTCTATTAGGTACATTAAATTACCAAAAACTATTTGTATATAATGTTGGATTAAAATTTGATCTGTTGTCATCCTTTCCTAGCTTAAAACATATTACCATCAGTGTTGATTAAGATAAAAAAATTGATATTGAATTTATTCAAAATATCCTTGGCATATTTGGCTTGAGAAATGAATATTCCATTTTAAAATTGATTCATCTCAATGCCAAGAAAATCCTTCATGAGACCCAAATTGATCATTTGAAATTCCTTCTCCATGGCTCTTTTGAACAAATCAATTGATAAATCACTTGCAAAAATTAAGTCATCAACATACAAATATTTAATTATAATTTGACCTCATTCATTCATTTTTGTAATCTAGGTAAGCATCAATTCTATTTTACCCTGCACTAGAAGTTTTCTTGAGTTTGTAGACCTTTTTTTGTGGTCTAAGATCTCATAGCCTAGTGGCTACTCCACATATAATTTTTCAATCGAATGGCTGCAAGTTGATTCCACGACCTAATACACAAGTGCCTTTTAAAAGGCATGTTGAGGCCCAGAATTATTTTTGGGCCACATGATTAAATCTAAGCATATGGCTGAAAATAAATTTTGGGCCTACAAGCCTTTTAAAAGGCACATGCGTATTAGGTCACAGAATCAACCTGCAACCATCCGATTAAAAATCTAATCGATGGTAAAATTTTCAATTTTCATTTAGTCTTACTTTTAAACTGAAACTTTTAAAAAACACTTAATCTGTGTGTGCTCCAACGCATTTTCAATAGTGAATTTATGCTTGGTGGAAAGGGGATCTACCCCTCAACCCCACCTGTATCGCCAACCAGAAAATATGGGGGAACTACACCAACCAACTATGCAAATTTTTAAATGAGAGACTCACCATTGCAAATAATATTTTTAGTGATTATTCGCTAGGATTCACAGCTGTGATTATTATTTTTACCAATTATTCATTGAGATTCACCAAGATTTTAATTTTTTTTTAATAATGTACCTAGATTTTCCAAGAAAATTAATATATTTTTAAATAAAAGGAAAGATTCACCAGAAAAATTAATAAATTTTTCAAATAAAAAGAAAGATTCACCAAGATTTTACACCTTTACTAAAGGGGGGTTTCTTAAATTTATCCCTGATTGACAAAGAAATTCAAAGATGTCATGCTTATGCTTCAAGAAATAAAACAATATTTTTCTTCTATAATTATCAAAAAGTATAAAAATAAAAAAAACATCTTTCAATTATAGTTGTCCACAATGGTCACATAAGTCAAAATGAACAACCTCCAATGATTCTATTACTCTAACTAACTAAATGGGAATGATTATTTATGCTTCTTACCCAAAATATACTCTTTGCATACCCTCCTTTTATTTCCTATGGGGTGATCCCACAATACTCGTTTACAATTCCAATGAGGAAGGAAAATTGCAAAAATGCTCCTATGATTTTTTTTTCTTTTTATGGGTTCGCACAAACTGAGGTGTTTGAATGAACCCAAAAAGGGTTTGAATGGTCCTTGGTTCGAGAAAACCCTATTAAATGATGGGACCCACTTTTTGGGATTTTTTTGTAATGAAGACAATGGAAAATTCAATAAAGGGGGTGGGTTCGCTTGAGCCAATGTCCATTTGAACCTTGGTTCTAGAAAAACCCCAAGGGGGGTTCCCTCGAACCTAGGTCCATTGAAACCCCCTTTTCCCCCTTCTCCCCCTCTTACACCCAATTTTTGCAAAGAAATTCCCTTTGAATCTTCGGTTGAGGATGAAAATGGAGGAGACTTCACATACTCAACTAGATGATGGTAGTCCTTAGAAAAAGCTATCCATCAAATATAATTTTAATATGTTTTGGTTTTATTATGTATTTTATTTTTTAGTTTGATTAAACATAGTTTTTTCATGAAAAATCAAGCTCTTTGTTCTACACATGTGGAAAAAATAGTGAATTATCAAAAAAAAATGAAAAATATCAGTGCACTAGATATTGATGTCCTTGATCCAACAAAAAAAGTCAATTTCGATGCATACAAAAAAAGTTATGCTTTAGCTAGTGAATCATGTCTAAATTGTAAAAGGTTTGACTTTGAAACTTAATTAAGAAAAAAGTATTCAATGAAATTCTATGAAACAAATTCCATGCACTAGATATCATAGTTATAAGTCTAAATTAAAATAATATAAAATTTAACTTTCATAGAAAAAAAGTTATGTGTTAGCCAGTGACATCGGTCTTTAAAAATGGTGTTTACTGTTAAAAAATAGTTTTTGAAGGAGATGGAAAAACAAATGCAATATGATTCCAAAAATTTTGAAAAAAATAAAATTAGAATCTACAGAAAAAATCTCAAAAATCACAAGTTTGCATCATCTTCAAATACCTCATGGTTTAGCCGCTATAGGTGCCTAAAAGTGAAGATTTAGTTAGAAAAAATCAGTTCAATGTCCAGTTTGGCCAAAAATTGTAAACCAGTATTGTGGGATCACCCTATGAGTCGTAAGTATTTTACCATATTTATTTGTAGCCAATTTAGACCTCCAAATTCAAGTGTCAGAATCAAAATTTCATCTTTCATTTTTGATTGAAATGATACCTATGGTATTGCTTCATTGAAAGCTTGAGCTGGATTTTTCGCAACAATTCAAAAAAAAATCAGTTGAGAAGTTATTACTTGTGTGATATTTTCTTGGGCTAAATGTTGGATTGCTAGAAAAATTCAACCCTCAAACCTACTGTCAGCTTCATGGAAAACATTTTATTCTTGGTCATTTGAACTTTTTCTATTAGTTGATTTCTTGGAAATTGGGACAAAATTATGCATTCTTTGATTTTGAAAGATATTCTATCCCCTTTTGAACAATTTTTCCAATGTTCATCAAGTTATTATTAAGATTAAAAGTAAAACAAACATCTAAAATAATTGTTTTCTCTCCTTGCATAGTTCAAATACGAGCATCACTCTTTCCCATGAATGAAACTCTACTATCATTTCCCAAAGTAAGACTTTATTCCTTTGACTTGTTTAGATTGGGGAATATTTTGAAACTGTCAACCATGTTATTACTACATCTTGAATCTAGAAACAAAAAAATCTTTTAGATTTTCTTGAGCAACATTGCATGCAAAAAAATATACTTACCTAATTTTTATTTTCTTTAGAAAAGTTTGTACTTTGATTATTAAAATCTAATTATTATTTTTCAGTCATTTGTATAATGGCCATATATTTTGAAGTAATGGTATTGAATTTTATATATTTTATATATTTTACTTGGATTTTGGTTATTTTCTCTTCCACATGAATTCCTATGATTGATTCTTCCAACTATTTAGGAATTTCTTCCTCTACCTCTAAAGTTAGATGTCCTCCTACTAAGCTACCATGACTAATTGAGACTTATGACTAAAATGCATACTCCAAAGAAGAACTGGAAGAATGATTTATCCTATGCTCATTAGAAATTAGAGATGCATGGAACTTATCTAAGAAAAACTTATAAAATTCATCTCTTTTATAGCCATAGAAATGGACTCAAACTTTATGAGAAGGAACCTTAGAATATTTTATACTATTCTCTTAACTTCAATATTCTCACCATGAGATCTAATTTGGTTAAGCAAGTTAATAAATTGTGTAAAAAATAATCTAGTAGTTCAAATATCTTTATAGATATAGTTTCAAAATCTCTTCTCAATATTTGTAACTTTCTATGTTTTACCATAGACATTCCTTCATATGTTTTTTGGATGATAGCTCATCCTTACTCTAATTTTTTTGGTACTATACCCTTGAAAAAATAGTTTCATGTATTGCCAAAAGATAAAAAAGAGAACTTTATAATCCTTCTTTCTATTATCTTGAAGCACATACTTATTGTCTTGAGATAATTTATTATATACTACTACATATAGAGGTTGATGAAAATTTTTCTCTACTAGGTCCCATATGTCTTTAGATTTGATAAAAGGATTCAATGTGATTGATAAATGCTCATAATTATTGTTAGAAAATTGGAGAATTGGAGAATCTATACCAAATTTTAAAATATTGAAAAACAAAAACAAAAAAATGAAAAACATGTAACAAAATCTTACTAATTTGTATTGAGTTTAAAAAATTGGTTACATAAAGTTTTCATGAGAGCTTCTAACTCTCCTTCTAAAGACAAAAAAGAAAAAGGTTTTACTTTCTACTAAGTACTCTCTATAATACTATTGAGAAACTACATCTACATCATATGAAGGTATTTTCAAAATGCATTAAAAATATACATCACTATCCCAAAAAAGAGACTTGTTAGGTCATCTTAAATTGGGAAAAAATTCTATCTTGACCCATGCATAAGTGGATTCAACCCATATCAAAGCATAATGATCTTTGTGGAAAGGTAAAGGAGAAGCGAAATGAAACATGAGAGTTAAATAATTACATCCATAGAGATATTATCTGTTGCAGATGAAACAAGATTGTAGTGGTTGGGATTAGTAATTTTAATAGGGAGGACTTCAACTGAACCCGTACCTTTGGGAATTGACTTCATAGACTAATTTTTGTATGAATATCGACTATGGATGGATTGATTGATCCAGTAGGAAAAAGTTACAAATATGTTTAATAGGTTGTACAAGCATAAATATTGGCATGATAGAACAAATGGTTGTCATTTACAAAGTTTGAAAGTTTGAGTCAAGTAGTTGATGACTGCTTGTTGTGATTGGCACATTGAAAGGTGTCATATGAATTTAGAGACTATGAGTCTTCTCTATGTTAGAGAAAGAAAGGTAAATTCTTGTGATATCTCAAGAGGGAGATAAATGAGTAAGTGAGTAATTAGCTTCTATAGGAAGAGTGATAGTAATCTTGCACACTGAGTTGATCAGGTTCAATTTACAAAACTTCAAGACTATATTGTGAGTCTCAACATCAAGGGGGAGTATGTTGGAAAGTGATGCATGAGCCTCCAACCACAAATTTATAGTATCTGAGCTAAAAACAGTTCTCTTAAAATAATTTATATGAGCCATCTTCATTTTGTGCTTGAGTGAGATTAACATTCCATTAATACAAGTTTTGAGTAGATAATTCTCAAGAAAGTTCCATTTCACTGTTGGGTACTATAGTTTACAAGTTGATTATAAATTTTTCTCTTCTACGGGCTTGCTTTATGCTTTTAGTTTTGTGAGAATTGTGGAGAGTGGAGTTCAAATATACAATATCCAAGAGGAGAAGGTTACTATTTTGAGATATTTTAATTAATATTGTGCCTTTAGTAGTATAAGATGTTTAATAAATGTGTTGCTTACAATGGGAGAGAAGGCATAGTTTTATCTTTTTAAATAACAAATCTATCATTCAAAATCACATTAAGAAGCAAAAAAGAAACATGTCATATGAAACCTTATAGAAATTATGAAGTGAGAAATCTATTTAGTAGATCTTCCTTTATGTTTTTTTCTCTCTCATCTTCTTTATGAAATTTATTCTCCCACCAACTATTTTGTCAAGTCAATTCTCTTTTGATTTTGTAGTGGTTGCAAACAAGAATAGGAGGAAAGAAAGACATTCATAGAATCATGTGCCTCAGTGAGTGCAAAGAATAAATGATCGACAATAATGCAAATCAGCCTATTGATCTCAAAATATTATGGGCATAAAGCATAAAAGTCATTATAATTTTTTGTGATCAAGACAATGAATTGGATAACTGGGCTCATACATATGCAATTTGTTCTACAGCTGTAAAAAACAAGATTAATGTTAGAATGCACTGGTAGGAGAAAACAAACATAAATAAAACCACATTTAATACATTTAAAATTTTATATTGATAAAAAGAAACATTACAAAGATTATCCTTAGCTTCTACTCATTCTTCATACTACCATTACATAGATTCTTATTAATTCTCTTTCACTAAACACTTCTTACAAACACTATTGCATACGTCCTACATTACAGAGCTTTGTCTCTTTCATAAAGAGACAACCTTTCCTTCATAACACCATTTCATTCATTCTTAGATTTGTTGCTCCTTTAACAAGCATATCAACACACTACCATTCTTTCTCCTTAAAGATTTGTGGATCTGGAACCCAGTTAGGAGTGCATACTAAAATGTGGACTCAACAATATATAGAATACTAAGCATATACAAGAGATAGGGAACAAATATAAAATAATATATTTTAAAATACCCACAAAACATGTGAAGACTACAAGGAGTTAATATGAAAGGACTATTTTAAACTACCTACAAAAAATGTGAAGCTTGCGAGGAGTTAATATGAATTCTTTTTGGATCTTTTCAAATATTTCTTCTTAATTTGTTTTCAATGAGGATATTGATGGACATCCAATGTTGATACTGGGAATGACATGGAGGCAACAATTATAGTTTCCAAAGAGTAGACACTTAACAATTGACAAAAACAACAAAATATAAACACAAAATTATTTTATACAAACACAAATCTTTATTCATCCAGCCTGATAACATCATGTATCGATAGACTACCTCAAACTTCATTATTCTCATTACAAGTTGTATAATTCAAAGCAAAACAAGAAATTATTTTATATAGAGGTTGTAGCCTCTTTTCATTGCATTTGTCATGCATGCATTAGCTTCAGTTAACTGACAATAAAATTGAAACTCAAAGACTATTTTCAGTTATCTCCATTCAAATATCTTTCACATTAACTAGTAATCATGCATTGCAAAGAAGACGAACAACATAGTAGTGTGTGGCATGATCAACACATTGCATGGTGTGAGGCTCATGCATCACTTCCCAACAACAATCAAGTGTAGAATCTCCAAAAACTTCACTTTGATACCAATTGTTAGAATGCAATGGTAGGAGAAAGTAGAGAAAAGAAACATAAATATAATCACAAGTAGATTTGAAATTTTATATTATTAAAAAGAAACATTACAAATATTTTCTTGAGTTGTTGCTCATTCCTCATACTTACCATTACATCAATTTTTACTCCTTCTCTTTCACTAAACACTTCTTACAAACAATATTACTTACTTCTTACATTACAGAGTTTCAATGCTTTCACAAATAGATAACCATTCATACATAACACTATTTCATCCATTCTTAAAATTATTGCTCCTTAATAGGCATCAACACACTACCATTCTTTCTCCTTACAACATTGCGGAGTTGGACTCCAATTAGGATTGCATACTAAAATGTAGACTCAACAATATATAGAATACTAAGCATATATGAGAGATAAAGAACAATCATAAAATAAAATATTTTAAACTTCCAACAAAACATGTGAAGCATGCAAGGAGTTAATATAAGTCCTTTCAAGTCTTTACTTCAAAATATCTTCTTAATTTGTCTTCAATGCTAATACAAAGACAACAATCAGGCATGGACTCTCAAATAATCTCGCTCTAATACCAATTGTTAGAATGCAATGGTAGAAGAAAACGAAAAAAACAAACAAAAATAGAACCACAAGTAGATTTGAAATTT
Organism: Sequoiadendron giganteum; assembly: GCA_007115665.2. Classification (NCBI taxonomy): domain Eukaryota; kingdom Viridiplantae; phylum Streptophyta; class Pinopsida; order Cupressales; family Cupressaceae; genus Sequoiadendron; species Sequoiadendron giganteum. Next base: position 154,302,904 of record CM021107.1, on the reverse strand, counting down.
TATATTGATAAAAAGAAACATTACAAAGATTTTCTTGAACCACTGCTCATTTTTCATACTACCATTACATCGATTCTTACTGCTTCCCTTTCACTAAACACTTCTTATAAACACTATTACAAACTTCTTACATTGCCATTACATCGATTCTTACTGCTTCCCTTTCACTAAAAACTTCTTATAAACACTATTACAAACTTCTTACATTGGCTCTATCATAAAGAAACTATTCATAACATTATTTCATTCATTCTTAGAGTTGTTGCTCTTTAACAGACATCAACAAAATAAACTTTGATTGCAAGTTTAAGAGAAACTTCTAACAATTCATTTTAATTACAATATAACAAGAGTAGTTTTAATACATTGATGTTAGCTTCCCACATCAATGTATTAAAACTACTCTCGCTATAATGTAAGTAAAATTAATTGCTAGAAGTTGTTCTTAAACATGCCCAAAAAAAAGGAAAGAAAAGGGGGAAGATAACAGAAAATAAATTTCAAATCATTCATTTAAACAACATTACATGAGAATTCATACATAGATAGTTACAAACATCTTCTAAGTTGCTACTCATTGATACAAACTTATTACTAGAGCTTCTGCTCCTAAGCAAACACATTACATTCTTCCTACATTAAAAAAATTTGGCTCTTTCATACACAAAGATATGCTGATACGATTACATTCATTCTTACTACTGCTAGAGCTACTGCTTCTTGAAAGACACATACATCCACATACTTATTACAGGTCTGCAGAGTTGGACTCTTGAGAGTAAATAATAAAATACAGTTTCAGCAATAGATAGATTTAAACATCCACGAAAAAACAAAGGATTGACAAAGGACTGACAGATAACTGAACATAAAATAATATATTACTTAAGACCTAGAAAACATGTGAAATCTTCTTAGGGGTTAACTGTGATATCCTTCCAAATCTTTTCAAATCTACCATTTTAAATTTTCCTTCAATGTTGATTCAATGCTAAAATATAGTTTCAACAATATATAGAGTTAAACGTCCATGAAAGAACAAAGGACTGACAGAGAACTAAACATAAAATAATACATTAATTTAACACCTAGAAAACATGTGAAACCTTCTTAGGGGTTAACTGTGATATCCTTTCAAATCTTTTCAAATCTACCTTTTTAAATTTTCCTTCAATGTTGATTCAATGCTAATATGGAGGTTGAGATGGAAAGGACAAGACAAGTAGGAGTAGTTGGGATGATATTTCCAACAATTAAGTCTGCCAGGGTTTTAAATTTTTTCAACCACATAAGATTATATAATGGTTAACTGCATATGCCATGCCAATCAAATTAGCTTCTATTTCAGAGGACATGTACAGGTCTATGAAGGATATTGCTTGCTTAGCTGGCGATTATTCTTATTAAAGGTTGTTGTTGGTCAAGTACGACAGTCTTCTTGGGTGCAAACTTATGTGTGTTGTTGTCCTTGACAGTTTTGTTGTTGGTGGTAACTTTGGATGTATTTGGAAGCATGTCTAGGTGTGGTTATTGATTGGAGATTGTGCATTTTGAACTGTTGTCCTTGATTGCCCCATTGTTTGACAGCGTCTTGTTGCTTGTGTTATGTTATATTATAGCTCTTGTTCATTGATAATCATATATATTATATTGTGACATTGCCCCTAGAACACAGTGACCCAATGATCTGCATCAACCAACAAGTTCTAATAAGGAAATTACAACAAGATAAGCTAGTTTTAGGAGAGGAAAGTGATTTGAGTAGTTTCTTACTCCCTAATTGGTGTAGGATTCATTATCACAATCATTCAGAGTTAACATGCCAATCATGCTTAGATATCTTAAGTTGTGTAGACCAGCCTCAACAAATATGTCAAGAGGGACCCCAAATCCCTGTCAATGAGATTTCCTTTAAATTCAAGGATACCACCATTCTCACCAGGACTAGCTTTTCTCAAGAGGAAGATTCCTCACCAGTAGAGAAGACTCAGGTTCTGAACTCTAAAATACAAGAAGAGGCTGAGGTGTCTCAATTCCTATCTAATACACCTACCCCAGATACTTTTCCAACGCCCAAGGCATTGATGAAAGATGGGTTGGAGTGCAATTCAGCCCGAGAAGTTGTTCAGGAACTGATTTTTGAGAAAGTTGAAAACATAGAAAAAATTTCAAGTCAAATTTGTCCCAAGCCAATTTCTGATGACCAACAAAATTCTGAGCTGCCACACATCCCAAGTAAGTCATCCCTTGTTACCTCTAAAAAGAAATAACTCCCAGCCAAAGACCAATTGTGGAGTCTTAAATTCGATGGTTCTAAATCTAAAGCAGGAAGTGGAGCAAGGATTGAACTAACCAACCCGAAAGGAAAAACTTACTTTGAATCTTACAAGTTGTAGATTGGTTGTACAAACAACGTGGTTGAGTATGAAGCACTTTCTCTTGGCCTTATGTTTTCCCATAAAAAGAAGGTTACCGCTCTCATAGTTATGGGAGATTATGAGGTGATTGTAAAATAGGTACGTAGCCAATATACATGTCATAACAAAAGATTGGTTGTGTACAAAAATAGAGTTTGGAATTTGATTGAAGACTTTGATGCTTTTGGGATTAGTTTGATCCCTAGAGAAGCTAATCAAATTGTAGATGCATTTGTTGTTGCTGCTAGCACATTGGAACCCATGCAAGATTCTGATCTAAAACGATTTTCAGTCGAACTAATCTCGATCCCAAAAGTCCCTGATAATGTCCAAAATTTTCAAGTATTTGATGATGATCAACATATATTGGTCTTTTTGGCAAGTTCTAATGTTTTTCAAGGACAAATAATAGATGAATTTGAAAGAGACCAGGGAGATTGGGATCCTGAGAAAGAGATTTCATAAGGGATATTGGATTTGAAAAGTAATAGCATTCCAAAAGGGATGGTAGCTTTGGAATAATATTTGATTCTAACCCATGAGCTCGTCAAAGGCTGCCCATAGAGAGTGAAGGAGGGAAAAATGAATCTATCAATCTGACTCACTCAGGCCCTCAGAGGAATGTTCTCATAGGAAAAATAAATTCCTCAAGAAATTAAGGAGAAGATAATTAAAGTTCTGGAGCAGAACATTGAAGCCATTGCTTGGAGTTATGATGATCTAAAAAACTTTGACACTTCGGTGATCACACATACTATACCTCTCAAGCCAGAAGCCAAGCCCTTTCGTCAGAAATAACACCCAGTCAATGGTTTAATAGAACCGTTGATCTAGAAAGAGGTGCAAAAGATCCTATCTGCAAGGATAATCTTTCTTGTTAGACATTCTACCTGGGTGGCAATTGTAGTTCCTGTATGCAAAAAAAATGGTGAGATCAGATTATGTGTTGATTTCAAGAATTTATATAAAGTGTCTGAGAAAGATAATTACTCGTTTCCCTCTATGGATGAAGTATTACAAAAGGTTAATGGATCTTAGATGATGTCATTTTTAGATGGCAATTCTAATTACAATCAGGTTCTTATTAGTCATAAGGATAGAATGAAGAAAACTTTCACCACCAAATGGGGCACATTTGCCTATTGGAGGATGCCATTTGGTCTTATCAATGTTGGAGCAACTTTTCAAAGGGAAATGAATGTAGCTTTCAAAGGGAAATGGACGTAGCTTTCAAAGACTTAATAGGAAAGTGTATAATCATTTATGTAGATGATTTAACCATCTTTTCTAGGAATAGAGAAGACCATGTTGCTGATCTGGAAAAGGTTCTCAAGAAATGTATAAGTTATGGTGTCTCTCTTAATCCAAAGAAGTGTGTGTTTGGAGCATCTGAAGGGAAACTCTTGGGGCGCGTCATATCAGAAGAAGGGATATCCATACACCCTGATCGAGTGGAGGCCATCTTGAAATTGACAAGGCCAAGCAGTAAGAAAGAAATGAGATCCTTCTTCGGTAGGATCAATTTTTTTAGAAAGTTTATAACAGGGTTTGCAGAGATTGTCAAACCTCTAAATGAAATGATGAAGAAAGACACAAAGATTGAGTGGAGTGAAGAGGCTAAATCTTCTTTCTTGTAGATCAAACAGTCTATATCTAAGGCACCTATTTTGATGAGTCCAGATTATTTAAATCCTTTTTATATCTATTCCTTTGCATTTGACTATTCATGTGTGGTTGTGTTAACACAACGAGGAGAGGAGGGAGAAGAAAGACCTATTGCCTTCATGAGCTCTCCATTTAAGAATGCAAAAGTGAGATACTCACCACTAAAAAAACAAGCCTTTGCATTAGTACGAGCGGTAAAGAAGTTCAGACATTACATTCTTCGAAGTCAAGTAATGGCTATAGTTCCAGATCCAGCTGTGAAGTCCCTTCTGATGCAAAGCGAATTAGGAGAATGAAGAGGAAAGTGGATAGCAATTCTGCAAGAATTTGACTTAGAGATCCATCCGATGACTCTTGCTCGAGGATAAGGTTTATCAAAAGCAATGGCTAATGTGGACAAAAATATCACTTGTCAACAGTACATCGTCTAGTCATTTACTAACAATCCCTGGTATACAGAATTTATTTTCTTCCTCCTTAATAACAGATGTCCAGAAGGAATGAATGCTACTCAAAGGAGAGAATTGAGGATGAAAATTGCTCACTATATGCTAAAGGGGGGATCCATCTACATAAATAATTTTCAAGGGATCTACTTACGCTTTTTAGATCAAAAAGATGCCAAACATGCTATTTTTGAGTTCCATGGAAGACATGGGACAAGACATGGATCTATGGATACTTTGGCTCATCAGATTCTTAGATCAAGTTATTATTTACCATATGTATTTTGGGATGCAAACCAACATGTTCAAACTTGTCATGTGTGCCAAACTTCAACACCCAGGGAAAGAAATTTGGCTAGGCCTTTGCAACTCGTGAATGAGGTAAGGTTGTTTTCTCAATGGGCCCTGGATTTTATAGGTGTTATTAATCCAAATTCTTCTGCAGGACATAAATTCATCTTGACCGCAACTAACTATTGTACACGTTAGACTGAGCCCCAGCCTTGCAAGAATAGCACCACCGAGGTGGTCATCAAGTTTTTGATTGAGAACATCACAACCAGGTTTGGGGTTCCATTTGCTTTGGTATGTGATAATGGCCCTACTTTTTCTTTTGTTGAATTCATTCAATGGGCATATGAGCATAAAATTATTTTGAAGTATTCATCTAATTACTACCCTCAGGGAAATGGAGTGGCTAAATCCACTAATAAAAACTTCTTGGAAGTAATAATAAAATTACTAGAAAACAATCCTAGAGACTGGCACACCCAGTTGAGATTTGCCTTATGGGCAGATCGAACCAGAATCAAAGCAACTCTAGGAAATTCACCTTTTAAGTTAGTCTATGGCCAAGACCCTGTCTTCCTAATCCATTTACAGATACCTATTCTTAAGTTCATGCAAGAATTTTATACTAAGGATGATAGGATTGAGGTGAGATTACTTAATTTACTTAACATGGAAGAGCAAAGGGATGTTGCTTAGCATGGAAGAGAAAAGGGATGTTGCTTTGCAGCGATTCTCTAAGAATCAGGCTGTCGTCAAATGTTGGTTTGACAAAAGAGCTAAGATAAAGGCCTTTAGGATATCAAATCTTGTGTTACTATGGGATAAAGCTGGAGAAAATAAAGGAGATCACCAAACGTTTGATTGACTCTGGTTAGGTCTATATCAAGTAGCTGAGATACTAGGCGAGAATGCTTTTCATTTAAGTACCTTAACAGGAGAGCCTATTCCATTACCAGTTAATGGTCAGTTTCTCAAGCACTATTTTGGTGCATAGAAAGGTCTGATGTGTTAAAGAAAATGTATTATATTGTATTATATGTAATTAAGTTTAGTTTTTTTTTCTTTGGTTTTGTTTGTTTAGTTTTTTTTCATTGGTGATCTTTATTTTGTTCATCTCGAGACAAGGGGTTGTTATTCAAAGTATGCTACTGGTACTAGGAGAGAAATTGGTCTAGGTATTTTCATCATCACCATTGAAAAGGATTGTGTTATGAAACTTATGTTTTATGATCATTCTAATCTAGGTTTGAAAATTTATTAAGGATAGAAGATACATTGTGAATATCTCATGAATTATGATCAAAAATCTGTAACCAAAATAGAAAAAAATCTACCTAAGTAAATGTCTATCTGTTTTAGGATGGTTCTTCTTTTGATTTAAGTGAAAAATCTGATTCCAAGACTATCATGAAATCCACTGTAGTTCTCAACCCACATTTTAGATCCATTATATCTGAGTATTGAGGAAGGTGCATAAAGATCTCCACAAGTGAAGCTTGAGTAAAAGAATGATAATGAAAAGAAAGAAAGAAAAGGCAAACTCAATATCAAATGGGTAATCAAGTATCTCTATCAGGGCTATGGATACCTGGCTGGTAGTAGAGAAATGCTTTGAGAGAACTAGAGGTATCTCCGTCGGGGCTATGGATGTCTGTCTGGCAGTGGAGCAATACCCAAGATTTTATTGCACGATAATTAGAGGACTCAAATTATGTAGCTTGAATCTTAGGTATAATTGTTCAGGAGCAGAGAAAGTATCTATAAAATAATGATGCACAATATATGCACACACCCAGATTCAGAAATAACTCATGAGCACATACATCTAAGATTCTAGCTCAACCTTATTCTAGATATATTTGATCTTATTCAAGTTAGCATGCTTCATAAACCAAGTGGTTTTAGAGTGACTGAAATTTTTCTTTGGGTATCTTGCAAATGGGTGAACCATTTTCCTAGCTGAGTCGCCATTTGTTATGCCTTGCATAACAACCCCATCTTTTGTCATGGTCAAAATGGATCCCCCTTTATGTTTTTATTCTTGGTTGTTTTTCAAACAAAGTTTGGAGTCTTGCTTTCCAATACTTTGTTTTTCTTTGGTTTATTCTGTCGGAAGCGGAATCAGAACTGAATCAGGTTTTGAAACTTCTTTCAAAAACTTATTCCGATCCCCATCTCGACAATCTTTCTTTTGAGCCTTTTGTTTTGCCTTTGTCGGAGCTAGAGTCTAAGTTAAGTCCAGATTTATTCAAAGTTTCAAAATCAAATTTCATCCCACCACCACCTCCACTTTTTGGTCTTTTGTTTTAAACCAGGTTTTTGTCGTAAGTTTTCTCGTTTTAGTCTTTTTGTTTTATTTTTATGTTTTATTTCACTTTATTCTTTGTCGACGGAAATGGAATCGGAACGGTAACCAAGTGGGAAAATTAAATAAGTTTTCGAAACAGTTTTTATTCTAATTCCACTCCCGCCGTTTCTTGGTTGTTGACTTTTACTAAAGTCGCACAACAGTAATGTGCCAGTTCCTTTTGTAGTTCTGACTCCGCTCTACTGCATTAATGACAGGTGCTATGCATACGTGTAAATTCAAGTTTTACCTTAATTAGGGATTAACACATAGTTCTTACCATTATTGTTAAGAGATCGAAGAGTGAACCAGAGTTGCAGTGGAGCTTTTGTGTGAGTAAATCAATTGAAAGAGAGACTGTTCCACGTAGATTGCTTCAGGAAGTTAACTTGTTTATTGGCATTCGAGGTAGGGTTTTCTATTCTCGTTCTTCTTTTCATTTTTCGCATTTTTTTTTTCGTTTCTGTGTGTTTGGTTTCATGCGAATTTCTCTGTAAGTTCGTATGTTTTATTTATTTCACTTTTGTTTGCTTGGATTTTCTTGTTTTCGTTTTGGTTTTGTTTCTTGTCTGTTTGTTTTAGAGCACACTCGTTTTCACGTTTTAGTCATGACCGAATCGTGGTGCCCTAGTTTTTAAATGAGTAGGTTAAATTATAGTTCCATAGTGAGTAGGGTTTTGTAAATCTTGTTTATACTTAGGAATCTATTGCGCATTCAGTTTGATTAATTTTAATAGGGTTAAATTTGTGCCCTAGTTTTTATGTATAGAGGGTTTTTAGTTTAGGGTTTTGATGCATTTTTGTGTTTGTGTTTTAATTCAAATATGGTGCCCTAAAAAGTACAGTCACCTCTCAATCATGTGGGAATGGTTTTATTAGGTTATATTTAAGTCCCTTTCGTATTGATATGACCTAGTCCTTAAAATCATGAAGTCATTTACCAAACTGTTAAAATCACTTATGACGTCATGGTTGTTTTAGGCAGGATCGGAATTGATTTAGACTTTGAACCATGTTTTCTAATAAGTATCGATCCCATTTCCATCTCATCTCCGACTCCACTTATAGTAAGAAGAATTATTTCAAAATGATGATAACCTAGCCAGAAGTGGAACTGGAACGAAATATGAAATTCAAAAATCTGAATGAAACCAAATACGTTTTTATTCCGGTTCCGATTCCGGTCGCCATGATAGTTCCGACTCCGATCCCACTTGTTATTATTGAAATCTCAATAACGGTTTTGGCCCCGAGCTGACAGTGTTTTAAAGGAGACTGTTTGGAATGTTTTATGTTTGGTTCCGCCTCTGATATATATATGAAGGGTAAGGTTTTAAAGCATATTTTTTGAAATTTATTCAAGGATCTAGTTCGGGTTTTTGTTGTAGGAAAGCTAAAGGATGTCAGGAGCATCAGGAGAAGCCTCCCAAAGGAATCGTCCTACAGAAACATCAAAGGCAGAAACTAAGCCCAAGAAGATAAAGTCAAATCATTTACCTTATACTTTGAGGTATAATCATAGGGGTCCTGTCGTCACTTCAAGAAAAGTGGAATTGGATTGGTCTGATATAACTGACACCACTGGGCTCATAAAATTTTAGGGAGTTGTATTCAGAAACATTCATTGAGGATATAACAGGGAGAACTCAAAGAATAGTTGAGTCTGGCTTGGCTCATATCGCCTTATTTCCTCTATCTATCCAGTGCCCAGAGTTAATTCTGACAGAAACAGGGGCTTACAATCCAGCCACTAGGTAGTGTGTGGATTCACATGATAATGTAATTATAGATCTCACTCCTCAAATGTTCCAACACATGTTTAGTGTCCCGGATCCAAAGAACCTGGTACAGTTGAAGGAGGCAGAAGCTTTAAAGATATACGACAAACAGAAGGAGACTAACAAAGCTCACTTGAACAAGAAATGGTTAAGGACGGAAAATAAGTCTCTGACCAAGCTTCATGATCAACCGAAGAGGACAAAATTCTACAAAGAAGTGTCAGAACTGATCATGATGTTGTCTAGAGTCTTTGGGAAGAGGGATGCATTTCATTTCAAGGAGTGGATGTTTCCCTTTATATAGATAATATTTAATGGCACCCAATAGTTTGATTGGCTAATGATTGTCTTTGATGCTATTTATGACCAGTTAACCAGGATAAGGGAAACCAAATACCTCTTTATGAATTCTTATGTTGTTTATGCAGTAGCTAGAGGAGGTATATTTCGAGTCTTGAATAGAGTGGGGATATTGGGAGAAGCTAATGGGAAAAGGAAAGTATGGGACCATTATGATTAGTTATCTCTACAAGTATCCGAAACACAATTTAGAAGGGTTAATGATGCATTTCTATATGTAATCATTACCCAGCTTAATGGGGATGCAGGATATAGACTGAGCCAAGAAGCTATGGCATTTATCACAGAATGGGGATGTTGGTATATCCAATACCCCAAGTTCACTTATTTTAGACTGGATGGATTTGAAGGTCATCCCCATTTGCTCCCAAGATGTTGTGGCAATAGGATAGTTCTAATGGTGTTTGTATATCAAGCTCTAGGGGTTAATGCCCGGTTTGGATTGAAGCATAAAACATGATGTGATAAGTTTCCCATGCAATTGGGTGAATATAGTTGCCAACATCTTGTGGGAGCTAAAGCAGTCTGTAGTGAATTGATACATCTGAAACTAGGTTTGTATACAGCTTGGAAGTACTTTGACCAAAAGAAGAAAATGAATGCCTTGTTGCCTTCTATTTTGGGTAAACATTTTAACTTGTTGGAAGATTTTTGGAGTGATCTTCAAGATGAGTATGACCTCAAGAAAATAAATTATGAGAGGTTACCCATCTCACTCATGGTAGAATTTGGGGTTAAGGATGATATCCCCGACACATTAGTAGATGATGGAGTGGTATTAGATCCATCATATGAGGCACTAAATATTGGCACCAAAAGTTTGGATCTGATGGATTGGGATAGTGAGGAGACCATTGACATAAAACAAATAGGGAGGCCAGTTTTGGATAAAAGTATTCACTGAGTTGTCCTAAGAACCAAAACTCCTCAAGAACTAGCTCCTAAGAAGGGGAAGGGATACAAAAGAATCAAAAGGAAATTGCCTTCCAAGGAGCCCTTGGAATTCTTCCCACCAGACATTGAGGAGATTGAGCTTGAAGCACCGGGTCAAGATGAACTAGAGACACAGGAGGAGGAGGCCCAAAAAGGACCTGTTGCTTCAACACATGCATTAGGTGAGTCCTCTACTCAAGTCCCACTTACAAAGCAGAAAAGTGAAGAAGTGCAAAGAGGCACTCTTTATGATACAACTAAGACCTTGAAGGGAAAAGGAGAAGAGGTGGAGATCCATGATGTTGGAACATAATCTGATGAGACTTTTTCAGAGAAGGATGCACAAGAAAATATGCCTTTAGAGGACACTAAACATGTAATGACTGAGGAAGATCAATGGGCATTGTTTGAGGAGGAAAATAAAGCCTCAGATGCTCAAGCACATGCAAAGGCCATAGAGAAGCAAAAGGAAATTGATGCTAAGGCACAAGATGATGCCTTACTCCAACAACAATAGGTAGAAGCCCAACAAAGAGATGATGAAATGGAAAAGAAACAAAGACAAAAGGAGCAGGAGCTCAGGATCAAAGAGGAAAATTATAAGCTGGAGTTAATACAAAAAATTCATGATTTGGAGGAAGAAAAGGCAAAGCAGTGAAGAGAAAGAGAAGTTCTTGTGGCTAAGTTGAAGCTTGCTGAAGAGGCTTGTAAAGAGAAAGAGGAAGCATAACGAGTGCAAAAAGAGAAAGATGTCGAGGAGTTGATCAAGAAGCAACAAAAGGAAAAGGAAGACGCAAAAAAACTTAAGGATTAGAGGAAGAGAGAAACCGAGAATTGGAGAAGAAGAGATTAGAAGAAGAAAAGTTGAAAAGGGAAGAAGTAGAGAAGAGGATGCAAGAATGGAAGGATAAGGAGGAAGCTGAAAAGCTGAAAAAGGAAGAAGAAGAGAAGAGAATGCAAGAATAGAAGGATAAAGAGGAAGATGAAAAGCTTGTTAAGACAAATGTGGAGCAAGAGCAGCAAGAGAAACAAGGGGTTGATTCTCAACCTCAAATAAATGTGCAACCACCTTCTACTATTACTATGGCTTCTTCTTCAACTATAATGACCACTACTTCAAGTGCTCCCACTTGGTTAAAATTGGATCTTCAGAAGAGATCAGTGACACCTTCACAACCTCTCAATTGGGACAATATGATGAAGGAAATTGAGAAAGAAAGACACAAGAAGAAGGCAAAAATCCTACATTCCACAAGGCTCACCGACAAAGGAGAAATTGTTGTTGAATGTGCCATACCAATGATGGACAAGGATGTAGGAGACATGCAATTGACTGATTACTAGTTGGGCATTGTCAACTTGGGAAGACCTACCAGAAATCAACAGATGAATTTAATAGATGTGGTAGCTTCATCCACTAAATCCAGGATAATGAAAGACAAGCAGAGAAAGGATGAGCTTAAGGCTCAGTTAGATCAATTGCATTTCTTCTTGAAAAGTGTTTGTTCTTCGAGGTCACAACAAGTTGCCACCATTGAAACACCAATTTTGCCTAGTAAGAAAGAGGTGGATGATTTGGTACAGGTAAGGAGTAAGGAAAAGATGTTGGATAGGTGGACTGATAAGATGAATCAGGAAATAAGTGAAGTGTTGGACAATAGTTTTGAGGTCTACAAAATGATGGAGGAGCTAATAGAGGAAATGAGCCAGTATGTCAAGGTATTGGGAGATCAAGAAGAAGAGTATAGGGGATATAGCTAGAGGTTGAAGTAGGTTATAAAATTTTCAAAATCCACTCTTCTAGAACAGTCAATACTTGAAGAAGACAATAAAGATTTCTTGGAAAAGACTTCCAACATACTTCGGTTTAAGTCTGACTTTCTATATAAGCATAAAAGTGAGGTTCAAGATTCTGTTAAGGATCTAAATGAACAATTTGAGGAGTTGGAAGAATTTATTGTTATCATAGTGAATGTTGATATACCAGTAAAAGAGGGCCTGCCTTTGAACCAAATAAAGCAAAAATGGGATGATAGGTGTAAAGAGGTCATGCAAAAATGAGATGATGGTGAAGATTTGTTGCTAGATCGATTAATGGATATTGAAGAAGAGATAAGGGAAGCTAAGAGGGAGTTGACCAAGCTAAAGGACATGAGAGGATATGTTGTTGCGGAGTTGGAAAGGATCAAGTTTGAAGACAGTTGGGTTGATGGGTCGGATTTGGAGGTGCTTCAATAAGTCTTCTCCAGTTATGACGAGTACATTGCAGATCAGGCTTTGCATGCATAATTGATAGCCTCGTGCATGCATGGTTTTTTTTTCTCCTCTGCATGCACAACTGGCAGTTTGTGGGCACATGAATTTATTTTCTCCTCTCTATTCTTTTCTTCTAGTTTAACTGAATTTCCAAGAGGACTTTAATCCCTAAAAAGGTGGATTGACCTAAAATAGAAGGGGTTACAAATTTTTTGTATATCTATAAATACCTAGGTGGTATCATATTGTAAGGGTCGACTGATGATAATAAGATTAGCCACCTTATAGTAGGAAATATAATTTTTCGTAGTTTTTTTACAAAGATACATTGTTACTTTATTTACAGTTGAATATAATTACAATTTTTTTTTTACACAAAATGGTATTGTAATTGAGTTTTGTTGGATAAGGTTGATGAATTATAATCTATCTGTATGCTAGTGATTGTGTTGAAGCATGAGTGTTTCTTATGTGATGAAAATCATTAGAAGAAACCATATTTATAGATTATTTCATTAGATTATCTATGAATTAAATCTATTGAAGTTTGTTGATCTATAGTCTTGGCAACGAATGAGAGTGTTCTTTTGTCTTTGAAATATTTATGATGAGTGATTGTGATGTTAAAATAAACACCTTAGATGCATGCAATAGTATGGATTATTCTATAAATTGCATCATGCTATGGCTTTTTTGATCCGTTGGAATAACATTCGTTATTGAAGATATATGTCTGGATATTAGATAAGTTTTATTCTTGTTTACTGATGTACACCCTGATCTATCTTTTTCTTTTATTTAAAACCCCCCTATCTTTTTCTTTTATTTAAAACCCCCTTTTATTAAAGACAGTTCGATGAATAAGTCATTGCTTGCATTCCTTATTAACAACAAAGGCCCCTTGAATATTACAGTTGCATGGACTGATTGAGTGACACTAGATAGTTGATAACCAACTACCAGAACCTTGGGAGTTAGGCTACTATATGTTGTCTTTCTTTTTCACAAGAAATAAAGTAGAAATATTTTGTTTAAACGTTGTTTGTGTCATTTTCACCATCAACACTAAGCATATACAAGAGATAGGGAACGAATATAAAATAATATATTTTAAACTACCCACAAAACATGTGAAGCCTCAGAGGAGTTAATATGAAAGGACTATTTTAAACTACCCACAAAACACGTGAAGCCTGTGAGGAGTTAATATGAAGTCCTTTTGGATCTTTTCAAATATTTCTTAATTTTTTTTCAATGTTGATATTTGATTGAGATCCAATGTTGATACGGAGAATGACATGGAGGCACCAATTATAGTTTCCAAAGAGTAGACACTTAACAATTGAGAGAAACAATAAAACATAAACACAAAATTCTTTTATACAAATACAAATCTTTATTCATCCAACTTGATAACATCATGCCTCGATAGAGGACTACCTCAAACTTCATTATTCTCATTACAAGTTGTATAATTCAAAGCATAATAAGAAATTATTTTATATAGAGATTGTAGCCTCTTTTCATTGCATCTATCATGCATGCATTAGCTTCAGTTAACTGACAATAAAACTGAAACTCAAAGACTATTTTCAGTTATCTCCATTCAAAATATCTTTCACATTAACTAGTAATTATGCATTGCAAAGAAAATGAACAATATGGTAGTGCATGGCATGGCCAACACATTGCATGGTGTGAGGCTTATGCATCACTTCCCAACAACAGTCAGGCGTAGACTCTCAAAAAACATGACTTTGATACCAATTGTTAGAATGCAATGGTAGGAGAAAACAGATAAAACAAACAGAAATATAACCACAAGTAGATTTGAAATATTATATTGATAAAAAAAAGCATTACAAGAATTTTCTTGAGTTGCTGCTCATTCCTCATACTTACCATTACATCAATTTTTACTGCTCTTTCACTAAATACTTCTTACGAACAATATTACATACTTTTTACATTATAGAGTTTCGACACTTTCATAAATAGACAACCATTCATACATAACAGTATTGCGTCCATTCTTCAAGTTGCATCTCCTTAATAGGCATCGACACACTACCATTCTTTCTCCTTACAACTCTGGACTGCAATTGGGAGTGCATACTAAAATGTAGACTCAACAATATATAGAATACTAAGCATTTATGAGAGACAAAGAACAAACATAAAATAAAATATTTTAAACTTCCCACAAAATGTGTGAAGCATGCAAGGAGTTAATATAAGTCTTTTCAGATCTTAACTTCAAAATCTCTTCTTAATTTGTCTTCATTGCTGATACAAAGACAACAATCAGGCTTGGACTCCCAAAGAATCTCGCTCTGATAGCAATTGTTAGAATGCAATGGTAGGAGAAAACAAAAAAAACAAACAGAAATAGAACCACAAGTAGATTTGAAATTTTATATTGATAAAAAAAAATATTACAAAGATTTTCTTGAGCCACTGCTCATTCTTCATACTACCATTACATCGATTTTTACTGCTTCTCTTTCACTAAACACTTTTTACAAACACTATTACAAACTTCTTACATTGGAGAGTTTCACTCTTTCATAAAGAAACAACCATTCATACATAACATTATTTCATTCATTCTTAGAACTGCTGCTCTTTAATAGACATCAACACAATTTTTTTTTGTTGCAAATTTAAGAACAACTTCTAGCAATTCATTCTAATTACCAAAAGTAGTTTTAATAAGCTAACATTTTAAGGCCCATTAGCATCAATGTTTACGCTTAAGGCCCATTAGCATCAATGTTTACAGCGTAAACATTGATGCTAATGGGCCTTAAAATGTTAGCTTCCCACATCTAACATCAATTTATTAAAACTACTCTTGTTATGATGTAAGTAAAATTAATTGCTAAAAGTTGTTCTTAAATATGCCCAAAAAAGGAAAGAAAGAAGAGGGGGAAGATAACAGAAAACAAATTTCAAATCATTCATTTAAACAGCATTATAGAGCTACTGCTCATTGATACAAACTTATTGCTGGAGCTTCTCCTAAACAAACGCATTGCATTCTTCTTACATTACATAACTTTGGCTCTTTCATGCACACAGATATGTTGATACCATTACATGCATTCTTACTATTGCTAGAGCTGCTGCTCCTTGAAAGACACATACATCCGCATACTTATTACAGCTCTGCAGAGCTAGACTCTTGAGAGTAGATAACAAAATACAGTTTCAACAATATATAGAGTTAAACATCAACGAAAGGACGGAGGACTGAACATAATATAATATATTACTTTAACACCCGAAAACATGTGAAACCTTCGTACGAGTTAATGTGATATCCTTTCGAATCTTTTCAAATCTTTACCAAAATCGAAACTTTTTAAATTTGCCTTCAATGTTGATTCAATGCTAATACGGAGGCTGAGATGGAAAGGACAGGACAAATAGGAGTAGTTGGGATGATATTTCCAACAACTAAGTCTACCAAGATTTTGAATGTGTGTGTTAAGCACCTCCGGTTTTAAATTTTTTTCAGTAGTTTGTTAACTGCATATGCCATGCCAATCAAATCAGCTGCTTCTTTTTCAGAGGACATGTACAGGTCTATGAAGGATATTGCTTGCTTAGCTGGCGATTTCTCTCAGTTAAGGTTGCTGTTGGTCAAGTATGGCAGTCTTCTTGAGTACAAACTTATGTGTGTTGTTCGCAGTGTTGCTGTCCTTGACAGTGTTGCTGCTGGTGGTAACTTTGGACGTATTTGGAAGCATGTCTGGGTGTGGTTATTGATTGCAGATTGTGCATTTTGGACTGCTGTCCTTGATTGCCCTGCTGTTTGACAGCGTCTTGTTGCTCGTGCTATGTTATATTATAGCTCTTGTTCATTGATAATCATATATATTATATTGTGACCTGCATAAACTAATATAAAAATAAAATATTATGCTTCACCAACCCATACAGTGGAAAGGCGCACTGAGGATTTTGAGAGCGTCCAAGGCCAACAAAAACAAGAAAACATATATTTGAAAAATAAATAAAATTAAAGCTAAAACATTTTGTATTATTGTTTTATTAGTTTCTATCAAGGGAATCATAGGTCAGGTTTCTTTTGTTAATTAGTATTAATAAATTGGAATTTAATTTTTTTTCTTATTTGACAAAAAATTGTATATTGTTAAAGTTAATTTGAAAAATATATAACAAAACATATATCCAAAATTAATTTTCTGCAATATAAATGGCAAAAGTTTTTAGCATAAAGGTGGATTTTCAGCAATCCTCACCATAAAAAAATTTAACTCAAATTTTCAAAGCACTTTTTATCATAAAGTATTTTTCCACCAGAAAGTTAAACTATTATTCCACGGATTTATTAGAAGTATTTTTCATTTGACAATTAATTATTTTTTATGCATTCTAAATATGTATTTACTTGTTATATCTTAAAATATAATTAATAAATAAGAATGCATTTAGTTTAACTATCAAAATATACCTATAATATAATATAATATAATATAATATAATATACATAATATAATAATAATAAATATATAATAAAATTAATATAATATAACATAATAACATTACTATAATAATAATTTAATACTACAATTAATCATATTTTATTAATAATATAATATTAAGGATAAATATAATTTACTAAATATAATATTTCAAAAATCATATAATAAGATTAATAATATTATAATAATAAGAATAATAGAATATTATAATAATAGAATAATATAATAGTAATATCAAAGTAATAATACAATATTATGAATAATATAATAATTTAAATATTAATAATATATTATAGTAATAGTAATGTATTAATACAAATATAGCACTATAATAGTAAATAAATAACAAAAAATCATAATAGTAAGTTTATTATTATTATTATTAGTTCAAGGAAACTATAAGCACCCTGTGCTTTAACTAGTGATCAATAAGGCGGATTTTCAGGGAGTATAAATTTTAGTCCTAACAAATAATTTTAGTTCTAACTGTCCTGCTCAATTACTATATAATTTTTTTAAAAACAAATGTATTAAAAATTAGAATGTTTTAGTCATATTTACAATTACTATCATTTTTTAAAATTTAAATATTATCTAAGAAATATTTCATAATATGATGGGGAAAAAAATTTTAGAAAATTTTAACCATATCTAAATGTCTATTTACTTTTTTTTTTCTTTTTCTTTTTTTCAAGGGGTAAAAAGGAGTATCCAACGTTATTATTCACACTACAATCACACAAATATTTTGGTAAACTACATTCACACTACAATCAATTATGAACTAATTTATTTTCTTTGAAAATGACCATAGAATCACCTTCTATCACAATGTCCCTATTAATAATTAAATAATAAATATTCTATGAATTTTAGAAAATAGAACCTAGTTTAATTTTAAAATGAAATTTATGTTTTGTAATATTGTGTTGATTTGATTATTTTTTTGCTTTATGATTGGTTATTCAAATTAAGAACAATGCAACTCAATTCAAAAATATAAAAATAATCAAATCACTTGGATGCAAAGAAATAAAAATGGTTGCTTTTATATATTTTTTTCATTTCTTAATTTATTTTCAAATTATAATTAATTATTGTTGAATTATTTTGAAAATAATATTTAGTTTTATGTAATTATATTAAATATAGTAGATCAATCAACCGTTATAGATATACCACTTCACCTTTTACATTGTATGCATTACAAATAATTTGACAAACACCAAATCAAACCTTTACAGATGTAGATAGGAATATAATTTATTTGATTATTTTTAAAAATAGATAATAAATACTTTATAAATTTTAAAAATTAAAATTTAGTTTAATTTTAAAATTAATTCTAAGTTTTAAAAATATTTTGTTGATTTAATTTTTTATATGATTAATAATTCTTACTTTAATAATACTTCATTTCACATAGAAAAAGAATTCTAGATTTAAATAATTATTTTTGTAATATATATACACAAATAAAAAATACAAAAGTAGGCATGCAAAACAATTTTTGATTTTTTTGAAGTTAGAATTTATTGTAATTTTAGAAAATAAAATAATCTAGATGGAAAGAAAAAAATTATTATAAAATTATAATTAATAATTGTTGAATTATTTTAAAAACAAATTTTAATTTATTTGTAGTATATATTACTATAATTTAAATGATTATTTTTCAAAACTAGATAATAAATACTATATAAATTTTAGAAATTAAAATTTAGTTTAATTTTATAATTAATTATAAACTTTACAAATATTGTTGTGATTTGATTAATTATTTTTTATGATTAGTAGTTATAAGTCTAATAATACCTCATTTCACATTCACATGCAAATAAAATTTTAGGTTAAAATACTTTTTTTTGTTTGTAATATTTTTCAATAATACTTTTTTGTTTGTTTATAAATTAATAATTCTAACCCTAATAATACTTAATTTCACATACGAATAAAAATATATACTAGCTTTTCTTTTTTTAATATATTTATCATTAATGTCAAATTTATAAACTAACCCCAAGATTTATACTAGAACTCTAATTGAACCCTAAACCTAACCTTAATTCAACCATAACAATAGGATTTAATTACGGTTAGGGTTAGAGTGAGAATTTAATTATGGTTAGTGTTAGGGCTAGAATTAGGGTTTAATTTCCTAGTTAGGGTTAGGATTCAATTATGATTATAGTTAGGGTCAAATTTGTCAACTAATATTAAGATATTCTCAAATCTAACCCTAACCTAACCTTAATCTCCATCCTAGAATGCTAATTAAACCTTAATTGAACCGTAACAATAAGGTTTAATGAGAGTTAGGGTTAGATTTAAGTAGGTTTATGGTTGGAATTAGGGTTTAGTTACCTGGTTAGGGATAACATTCAATTAGTGTTATGATTAGGGTCAAGTTCAGGTTATAGTTAGGGTTTAGTTAGGATTATTTTGGTTAATCTTACAATTGGGGTTTAACTATAATTCTAATTGAACCCTAATTTAACCCCAACAACAAGATTCAATTAAAGTTAGTGTTCAGGTTCAATTAGGCTTATGGTTGGAATTAGGGTTCAATTAGGGTTGGGGTTAGAACTCAATTAGTGTTATAATTAGGATCAAGTTCAAGTTACAGTTAGGGTTCAATTAGGCTTATTTTAGTTATGTTTACAATTAAGGTTTAAATTAGAGCTAGGTTTATGGTTTAATTAGGGTTAGGGTTAGGGTTCATTTAGATTAAGGTTCAAATAGGGTTCAATTAGGATTTAATTAGGGTTAGGGTTAATGTTAATCTAGGATTAAAATTATTAATCCAAAATAAAACTTGGAGCTAAGGTTAGGGCAATGGTAAGTGGTAGGGTTAGGCTTAAATTAGGGTTCAATAAAGGGTAGGGTACAATAAGGGTATACAAATATTGGTTAAATTTTAAGTCATGACCATGCTAGATGCCAATTTGGTTTAAAAGACCCCTTGTCGAAGCCCACAAGGAATTTATTTCTATATATACCTTATATATTGTTTATATTTTTTTATCATTATCTTTGACCTCATGAGAATGCTTCAGATTAAAGTACACCTTGCAAATCCTCCTACACCTAGATAACCATTAAACCTCTCAAAATTTGACTGTTATTCTAGAATGGTTATCAAATTGGATATGTCCAAAGCCTTTGATAAGTTGACTTGGAAACCTCTATACTACATATATCTCTTGTAAACTTCAACTAGGGGAGTACTAATTGCATAATGAATTGTCTTATTTTTCAAATTGATTAATCATCCCCCGTAGGGTCTTCTTCACCAAGTGGGGGATTAAGTTAAAGAGACCCAGTATCATGCATTTTTTCCATCAAAATGGTAAAGGCCCTTAGTACATAACTTATACTAGCTAGTATGTTACAAAAATTTACATGACTGCCAATTCTAGCAGCACAAGCCAGTACATATCATTTTCATTTGTTACCCGACTTACAAGATAGATGAGTTTTTGGAGGAGATGCAAATAAAGACAACTTTTCAATTTGTTTCAATGCCCAATGTGGAGTATCCAAAATTTATTGTTAATTCTAAATTTGATATGCACATATATCATTTAACTAAGATTGATACTACTATTCTGATTCATTGGCGATAATTATTGGATCTGTGTGTAAAATATGGAGATTTATGTTTGACTGCAAAGAGTTATCTCTTTTGATTTATTAGAAAATTATTATTTATGTTTGTGGGCTTCTTACATAAGACAATATATTTATGCATTTCTTTCAGAGTTTATTCCAATTGATCATAACAAAAAAGCTTCCAATTTTGAAAATAATATAACGGGTAAGTGCACAAATCTGTGACACAATTTTGATGCCAAATTATAAACAAAACCCGTAATAGGCCATATTCCGCTCGCCAAATTTGGAGAGTGCCAAATGCCTTCACCATTTGGCGTGAGCCAAATTTGGCGCTCTCCAAATGTCTTTTCCATTTGGCAAGTGCCAAATGGCTTGAATTTTGCAATGAGTGAACAAGTATGAGTTCTCTTTCTTTTTGCAATGAAATTTGGAATGCATTTTTCTAAACTCTTTTATTTTCGCTTTATCTTCCAAGGAAACTATATACATGAAATAAACATTTAAGTATAAGTTTACATTCACATATGGACATTTATTTTATTATACTTTAAGTTATATTACATGTATATAGGCAAGATGTTTGAGAGTGGTTTCATATATCTAGGAATTATAATGCAAATTCTAGTTTTTGGAAGATCTTAAAAATTTCAGACAGAGTCAAATTTTAGTAATCAACAATTCAAATTTTAGTAATCAGGATGTCAAATTTTAGTAGTCAGCAAGTTGTATCAACTTTCTCTCTCCTTCTCTCTACTCTCTATCTCTCCACTCCCTCTCTGTCTCCCTTGCTCTCTCTCTCCCCTCTCTCTCTCTCCCCTCTCTCTTTCTCACGCCCCTTTATCTCCTCCCTACATCTGCCTCCCCCCTCCCCTCTCTCTCTCTTTACCTACCTATCCCTCCATCACTTTGTATCTCGCTTATTTCTCCCTCCCTACCTCTTTCCATCTCTACTCTCTATCTCTCCTCTCCCTCCCTCTACCTACATCTCTCTCTCACTCTTTATCCCTCTCTTCCCCCACTTTCTCTCTAACTCTCTCCTCTCTATCTCATAATTCTCTCTCCCTCCCTCTCACTCTCCCCTCTCTATCTCACTACTCTCTTTATCTCTCTCTCTCTCACACACACACAAACCTCTATCTCCCTCGCTAACACTCCCTCCCTCCATCCTACCCTCTCTACTTCTCTCTATCTCTCCTCTCCCTCCCTCTCTCGACCTCACCCTCCCTCCACTTCTTTTTGTCTCTCCTCCCAATCTCTCTCACTATTGTCCCTCCCTCCATCCCCCTCTTTCTCTCTCAATCAATCTTTTTCTCTATCTCACTCACACACACATCTTTATCTCCCTACCTCTCCCTCCCCGCTCTACTCTTTATCTCTCTTCTCGCTTTCCCTCTCTATACATACCTCTACCTCCATCAATCTCTCTCTCCATCCCTCTCTATCTCACTTATGCCTCCTTCCCTACCTCTTTCCCTCTCTACTCTCTATCTCTCCTCTCCCTTCCTCCACCTACCTCTCTCTCTATCTCTCCATCCCTCTCGTTCTCTCTCACTCTCTCCTCTCTATCTCACCATTATCTCTATCTCTACCTATCACCCCCTCCTTTCTAAATCACCATTCCCTCTCTCCCAGCTTCCCTCCTTCCCTCTCACTCCCTCCTCTCTAAATCACCATTTTCTCTCTATCCCACTTTCTCTCATTCCCTCTCTATGTCTCACTTATCCATTTCTTCCTCTCCCTCCCTCCAACCTCCCTCTTTCTCTCTTTATCTCTATTTCTCATTCTCTCCTTACCTCTCTAATCTTTATCTCACCACTCTCTCCATCTCACTCTCCCTCCTTCCCTATCTCCCTCCTATCCATCCCTCTCTCCTTCCCTCTCTACCTACCTCTCCCTCCACTACCTACCACTATCTCCCTCACCCATCTTTCTCTCTTACTCTCTCCTTCCCTCTCTACTCTATATCTCTCCCCCCTTCCCTCTCTAATCTATTTCTCTCTCTCCCCCTTCCTCTTTCCCCTCATTTTCTCTCCTCTCACTCTCTCTCCCTCTCACACACACTCACCTCTATCTCCTCCTTTCCTCTCCCACCATCCCTCCACTCTCCACTTCTCTCTATCTATCATCTCTCTCTACATCTCCTTCCCTCTATATTTATCTTTATCTCCCCTCTCCCTCTCTTTACCCACTTCTCCCTCCATCACTCTATATCTCAACCATGTCTCCTCTCTCTCTCTCTCTCACACACACACACACACCTCTATCTCCTCCCTACTTGTCCCTCCCTCCCCTCTCTAATTCTCTCTATCTCTCCTCTCTCTACATCTCCTACCCTCTCTACCTATATTTATCTCTCCTATCCCTTTTTTTACCTACCTCTCCCTTCATCACTTTGTATCTCACCTATGTTCCCCTAACTACCTAGGGTTGAGGTATTAAGGGTCAAGGGTTGAGAATTGACGATAGAGGGTAGAGGGTTTAAGGGTTGAGGTTTGAGTGAGGGTTGAGGGTTGAGGGTTGAGGGTTTAAGGGTCGAGGGATTAAGGTTTGAGGGTTGAGGGATTAGGGTATAGATTTTACTTGGGTTTAAGGGTTGAGGGATTAGGGTAGAGAGGGAGGGAAGGATGGAAGGAGAGATGGAGGGGGATATGGAGGGAGAGATGGAGGGAGAAGTGAGATAGAGAGAAGGAGAGAAGAGGAGAGAGGGATATAGATATATGAGGGTTGAGGATCTAATGTATAGGATAGAGGGTTGATAATTGAGGGTATAGGATTGATGGTTTGGGGTATTGGGTTGAGGGTATAGGGTATAGGGTAGAGGGTAGAGGGTAGATGGTAGAGGGTTGAGGGTAGAGGTTAGAAGGTTTAAGGGTTTAGGGTTGAGGGTAGATGGTTTAGGGTATAGGTTTAAGGGTATATGATTGAAGGATTAGCGTTGAGGGTCTAATGTATAAGGTAGAGGGTATAAGGGTTTAGGGTTTAGGGTTTAAGGATTGAGGATTAAGGGATTAAGGGTTAAGGGTTGAGAATTGAGGGTTAAGGGTTTAATGGTCTAGGGTTTAAGGGTTGAGATTCAATAGTTTAAGGATGAGGGTATAGGGTTTAGGGTTCAGGGTCCAGCATAGAGGGTACAAGGTATAGGGGTTGAGGTTTTCAGGTTAAGGGTTTAGGATTGAAGGTAGAGGGTTGAGGGATGAGGGTATAAGGGTTAAGGGTTGAGGGTTTAAGGGTTAAGGGTTGAGGGATTAGGTTAGATAGTTTAACTAGGTTTAATAATTTGAGGGTTGAGGGTAGAGGGTAGAGGGTTTAGAAGTTTAGGATTTAAGGGTTGAGGGTTGAGGGTTTAGGGTATAGGGTTGAGTGTTCAAGGTTTTAAGGGTTGAGGGTATAGGGTTGAGGGATTAGGGAAGAGAAGGTGGGATGGATGGAGGGAGAGATGGAGTGAGAGTCTTGAGAGAGAGAGGGATGAAGTAGGAGAGAGATAGAGATTAGACGGTTAAGGGTAGAGGGTAGAGGGTTTAAGGGTTAAGGGTTAAGGGTTAAGGGTTTAGGGTTTAGGGTTTGTTGGGTCTCAAAAATGCAGGTTTGAACCACGAGAGGTTTCCAAGCTCTCACAACACTTTTGGCCAATGTATAAGGCCAATTGATGCAATTGAACATTCTTCTCTTTAGGTTATGCTAGACCAAGGCGGGTGTACCTAATGAGTGATGCAGATTGACATGTATTTCCTGGTTGATCAATCTATCCACAATGGCAAATGGAAGTGAACAGATGAAAACCACTGCAACTAATCCTACTCCTACTGCACAAATGAAAGGTTTTTGAAAATGATGTTTGATGTGAAGTTTTATCTCTGGGTTGAGGCAGATCAGTGCCTTCTATCCACATGGGCAATGGATTCAAAATATAAAATGATATGTGTTTTCCTTCCCTGGTTTAATTTCTAGTTGTTAGGCACTTTATAAAATAAAATCTTATGACTGGCATATAATTTCATTTATTTATGGCTTGCATAAATTATTCTGGAATGTTTTCTAACTTGGTTCTACTTAAATCATCCAAAAGAAATCTCTCAAACACTCTCACTTACTTGAATGGTTTTAATTCTGACTTGAGACACATCAAATAAAAATCACACAAAGTGAAAACATGCACCTTGATGAATCAAAATTTATGCTCGATACATTAACTCAAATGATCAAAATATTTTGAATTGGAGAGAACCAAGATAAAAATAATACAAATTATAGCATCTCAACAACTGAACCAGAAGGTTTTCACCAGTTAAAAACATTAGTTTCCATTGCTCTGTTTCAAGAAAGATATGTACATTATCTCCATTCCTAGTCTTATTTCTGAGAAAATGTCACTCCTATATTAACCGCCCCCCCTCTCCTTACTTATAGATTTTTTGCAAATATTTATACAATGAAATCCCAAGGGTCACGACCCTTCATTTCCTAGTTATGGTCGTTTACATTTTATCATAGAGATTAAAATATTTAATTATATTGCCTCTCGGCAAATTTAATATTTCCGACTATGGTTCTATCTTTTAAATCTTCACTTTAATATTTTCCCGCCTTTTATTTCACTTTGTATGTCACTACGAAGTCCTTTTTATTTCTACTGCCTTACTGCGGTCAAACTTATGTCTCCCCTAGGTAACACGGTACCTTGACGTTGACTACTTCAGTGTCGTTTATCACCTTACCACGCTACTGTGTTTACCATTTTCACAGGTTGCGATATAGTGGTAACCACTTACTGACCGCTACATTGCCACTGCCATCTCACTAACAGTTTACCGTTTCCGCTTCCACCGAAATCACCGCGGTCACCGGCTTGACCGCCAGTGGTACCACAGTGGCGCTTCACTGGCTGCTACCTTGTTGATGACTCACCATCATCGCGCCACCGTGGTCTATTTTTAGACTGCGCACTGTAGCGTGATAAACATTTTGTGCTTTATCATTAGCCGCTACCCTCACCATCGTCGGTTGCTTCCCTGTTTACCGCATTACTGTGGGTATAGATTTTACTACGAACGGTATAGCGGTGGTTGTTTGATGACCACCGGGCTGACCTCTACCGCACAACTGTAGACTGTTTGAAGGCTACTTGCGGTAAAGCGGTAGGGAGAAAAACTTAAAGGGTTTAGGCGGTATAGGATATAAGTCAGTTTTTAGCCTTTTTGAACGACGATAAAGGAATTTGAATGATTTTGGATGGGAAAAATGATTTTTTATGGAAAAGATAGGAAAATATTCAATTCAAATAGGTAAAAGACCTTAGGATTTTCATGAAATTTTGGGTTCTAACAGGGTTAAGGGGAGAGGGGACAGAGATAGAGGGAGGGAGTGAGTGAGTGAGTGAGTGAGAGAGAGAGAGAGAGAGAGAGAGAGAGAGAGAGAGAGAGAGAG